>CM036247.1:37466585-38009810 GCA_020698575.1 Bostrychus sinensis
GCCAGACACACTAATCTGTGCACCGCCTGGATTGATTACAAGAAAGCCTATGACTCAATGCCACACACATGGATCATAGAATGCTTGGAGATGTATAACATCAACAGGACTCTAAGAGCCTTCATTGCAAACTCGATGAGGCAGTGGAAGACCACCCTTGAGGCCAACTGCAAGCCACTTGCACAAGTGTCCATCAAATGTGGGATATACCAAGGAGATGCTCTGTCCACGCTGCTGTTCTGCATAGGTCTGAACCCCCTCAGCCAGATCATCACCAAAACTGGCTATGGGTACCGACTCAGGAACGGGGCCACCATCAGTCACCTCCTCTACATGGATGATATCAAGCTGTACGCCAAGAGCGAGAGAGACATTGACTCACTGATCCACACAACCAGGATCTACAGCAATGACATCGGAATGTCATTCGGACTTGAGAAGTGTGGGCGGATGGTGACAAAGAGAGGGTAGGTAGTCCATACAGTAGGGGTCCCACTCCCAGACGGCAGAATAGCAGACATTGAGGACAGCTACAAGTACCTTGGAATTCAACAAGCAAATGGCAACCTGGACCAGGCCACAAGAAAAGCAGCCACAGCCAAATACCTCCAACGAGTAAGGTAAGTCCTAAGGAGTCAGCTCAATGGCAAGAACAAAGTCCGGGCAATCAACAGCTATGCCCTGCCGGTCATCAGATACCCTGCGGGAATAATAAGCTGGCCAAAGGAAGAGATTCAGACCACAGATGTGAAAACACGGAAGCTCCTGACCATGCATGGAGGGTTCCACCCCAAATCCAGCACCCTGAGACTGTACACTAAGCGCAAGGAAGGTGGCAGAGGACTGGTGAGAGTCAGAACCACTGTCCAGGATGAAACATCCAAGATCCTTGAATACATCAGGAAGATGGCCTCAATGGACAAAGTGCTCAGTGAATGTCTCAGGCAGTGGAAAACAGAGGACGAGGTGCTGGAGGAACCATCATGGGAGGAAAAGCCCCTACATGGGATGTACCATCGACAGATAACTGAAGTGGCTGACATCGAGAAATCCTACCAATGGCTAGAAAGGGCTGGACTGAAGGACAGCACAGAGGCACTGATCATGGCTGCACAGGAGCAGGCCTTGAGCACCAGAGCAATAGAGGCCAAGATCTACCATACAAGACAAGACCCCAGGTGCAGACTGTGCAAAGAGGCCCCTGAGACAATCCAGCACATAACTGCAGGCTGTAAGATGCTGGCAGGGAAAGCATACATGGAGCGTCATAACCAAGTGGCTGGTATAGTGTACAGGAACATCTGTGCAGAGTACAGTCTGGAAGTCCCGAGGTCAAGATGGGAAACACCTCCAAAGGTGATAGAGAATGACCGAGCTAAGATCCTGTGGGACTTCCAGATCCAGACAGACAAAATGGTAGTGGCAAACCAACCGGACATTGTGGTGATGGACAAACAGCAGAGGAAAGCCGTTGTGGTTGACATCGCAATACCAAGCGATTGTAACATCAGGAAAAAGGAACACGAGAAACTGGAGAAGTACCAAGGCCTCAAAGAAGAACTTGAGAAGGCCTGGAAAGTGAAGGCAACAGTGGTGCCCGTGGTCATCGGAGCACTCGGGGCAGTAACCCCCAAACTGGAAGAGTGGCTACAGCAGATCCCAGGAAAAACATCAGATATCTCAGTCCAGAAGAGCGCAGTCCTAGGAACAGCAAAGATACTGCACAGAACCCACAAGCTCCCAGGCCTCTGGTAGAGGACCCGAGCTTGGATGGATGGATGAAACCGCCCACGGAGGGCGAGATGACAATTTTTTTAATATATATATATATATATATATATATATATATATATATATATATATATATATGTTATCTGAAAATGCATATATTATATGCTTGAATAATGCATCAAATGGTCCAAAACCCAGGCCAGGCAAAAGTATTTCAACATCATCTAAAATGTACCAAAATACAGGAAATTTCATCTGTTTTTCACAAAATTTTCTGGGGAAGGACCCCCAGACCCCCTGCAATAAGCACACATCCTATTAACATCTGTCTGTTCCAGTATTTAAAGATTGGGTCAGGCAGGTGACCGCTGGGAAGAAACTGAACAACTATCAGTCCAAGTTTAATCATAGAGTATGAAATCTTGCGGGGAAGTTAGGAGAATAAAATAGGACTAAAAAATGCAGTGGATGAAGAGGGCCCCCTCTCCATGTTTGCCTTGGGCCCCCAAATTCTTAAAACAGCCTCTCCATTATAGATAAGAGTCCAAGAAAGTCCAGACTTTCAGCACCAGGGCAATAACAGCAGAATCTCACCCTCACTTTAGAGGCCTATAAATAGGCTCAGAGACTGCAGCCAATAAATACATTTTTCAATGTCAGTTTAACTCAATACAAATCCAGCAGAGGACTCTTCTGCGCTCTTACTTCTGCTGTATTCAGGAAAGGTACTGTTATTAAACCTTAACTGATGCCCCAACCCAGTAAAGATCTACTTATATTAGACTAATATAAGACCAATGACACAACTATGTAGTGATTATAAAATATGTGGTTTAGCTTTTGCTGATTGTCTTAAACAGATTATTGAAAAACGTATTGGAAAACATAATTCTGCATTTAAAAAGGGGACATATACTGTATATCCATAGGGATGTTGATTTTAGACATGTTGAGCTCTCAGTCATATATTTGATTTATTTTCTAGGCATTTAGCACTGTATGTGCGTGTATGTGTATAAATTTATGTTCGAAACTCTAAAAAGTTTCAGGTTTGAAGAAGAATTTTGCAAAATTATTAACATGCTTTACACTAATATAAACATCCCTGGTTTGTCACTATACATTGCTTATATGTACTCAAATGGTAAATTATAAAACAAGCTACCATTTGAGTAGATATGAGCAATGTGAACCATTCCCAAATTGAAAGAAATTAAATATTTGAATGAGTATAAAATGAGTCAATTTGCAGATGATGCTGCAGTTTTGTTAAAAGACAAATCTGAAATAATAAAAACTATTGGAAATGTTTTAGTTTTTTCAAAAGCATCTGACTTGTCCCTAAAATGTCAATTACTTCTGCTTTTTACTTGTGCTGAGTCTCATTTTGAGTCCATTCCTGTTAAATCAGAAGCCAAAGCTGATAAAATGAGAGGCCATTAATCTTAGGCTTTCATCCTTCATCACAGGGATATCCAAAATAATTTAGCCATGTCAGTCTTGTTATGTTTCTCCTTAAATGACAAAGAAAAAAACTCTGTTCTATTCTTTGTTTGGAAGAATGACTCACATTACCTGACCTAAAAACATCCCAGTTAAAGGAAGACTACAATAATGGCGGGTTGAAAGCTGTACAATTTGACTGTTTACTTGAAGCATTTAAAATAAATGGTTAAAGCCTGTCTCACTCATCCTGTTCCATTGTGGTTCTATTTCCCTAAATATCTATTTTAAAAAGTTGACGGGCAATAACTTTTGATGAAATGTGATTTTTTTTTTTTTTTTTTTTTATTGACCTATTAAGCAGTCAGATTTTCACAAACAGGTTTGATCTCACTGGAAAATGATTTTTACTCACAATTTTCCGCCACATAGCTCCACCTTGTGGGGTAACAGCGCCATTGCAATTAACAGAAAGACATTTTCATGATTTGATGGAAATGTCTTGTCACAGATTTGATAGATACATTTCAAAAAGTTTGATACTTTTATTGGAAAACTTTCTCCACAAATATGTTCCATCACATGCCTCTAAAACATGAAAAAGAATACACTTACATTCTCCAATGGAACTGAATTATTTTTAGATTTTATAATTGCATTTAACATAAAAAAAAAATACTTGGCAGTAGACATAAAGCTGTAACTTTACAAAAAGGATACCTAAAAAGAACCTAACTAAACCTGCCTGACAATTTCTCTGCAGAGGTACCAAGTGTCTTTACAATGCTGAGGTGGGGTCAAAAGTACTATATTTATTTTTCAAATGTAAAAGTAATATGTTTATCAAAACAAAAACAAACAAAAAAAAACTTCCACAGTAAACCTCAACCTGCTACACTCTTTGGTACTCACTTGGCTCACAAATATAAAGACACACTCTTTTCTGTCTTTTTCTGTTCTTCAGTATTAAGTAACCCTGAAATTTCACTAGACAAAACAAACAAACAAACAAAAAGAAAACATTTGTGGACAATTGTCTTATTTCAAATGCACAGAACCGAAAATCCCCAGCAAAGTATTTTGCATGTGGACAAACAACATGTGAATGTATTGATGGAACTTGAACATGTCACAACAATGTGGGACCAAAGTGGTAAGACTGTTCCCAAAATATATGGACAAAATGTACATAAAACACATTGATAACATGTCTATTCAAGTCTCACTTAAAATGCTTTATTTGATCAGATTTTCCACCAAGCTCCCCTCCACTACATGGAGCACCTGGAGCACAGTGCACAGCCCTTTCTGAAACGGCTCCCTACGCCCTAGCACTTCCACTCAGTTTGCGTGTTCACACGAAGGGTCCACCACATTAAGGGCTGTCCGAAATTGATCGTGCATTGAGGGAAAGGGCCTCATTAGCTCCTCTACACTGAGTATGGTCTGGTGCAGACTCAGGAGTTGTGTACATAGATTCAATTTTAAATCCTGTTAAATTTGTAAACTTATAATAAAAATATATTTTTTTTTCTTTAGACAAATACACAAATTGTAATAAAAAAATCAATATAGTGTTACAAAATGTTCCCCAAATATTAATGTTTATATATATATATATATATATATATATATAACTCTAGTAAACAGAGACATTTTATAAATTAAAAAAAATTCAGGATGAACTTGAAGAAATGTGCTTCATAACTTTAGGGCCCATTCTGAAATCCTGCACTGGGGCTCCACATTACCATGTTACACCACTGTATGGCATGGGTCTCTTGATCAGTGTCACATGAGGGGGGGTTTCTGTATTTCTAAAAAACTTTTTTCCTGTCCATAGAGATGTTTGTTTATTTATGTAGATGGCACTATTGCATGCATCATCCCACTTTTGGAAAACTTCTATTCAAGCCTGGTCAGTGAATAGGTGATTCCAATTTAAGCCCAACTGGACAAGCCATGTGCGATTCATAAGGATTTTGGTGTCAGTTGCGAGCGATTAACCATCACCACGCCAAAACCGTAAGAGATAGGACCAGAGTCCCATTGACTATTTTGAGTGGTCTGATGTGAGGAATGTTTGTGGAAAATGTTGTACTTGTCATAGTCAGTAGAGGGTGCGATACTACCATCTGTGACCCTCTTGAGCCTGCTCTGTTCAGGCCGGTGGAGGCAAGATTTGAGTGGAATAGGATGCATGCACTTAAGGTGTTGTTAAAGATACATCAAAATAAAATAAAAATTGCCACGTTGCTACAGCAAAACCAGAAAGAACTTAGAAAAAGCTTGGGTGATTATTGGTGCCCCACAGTGTTAATTTTGACAACAAATTTTAATTTAGATTTAGTCTTGGTCTTTTGATTAAAATGCTATTTAGGTAAGTCTAGTTTTTGTCAACTAGATCTCATACAATTTTAGTCGACTAAATCTACAATAGATTTCGTCAACCCAAATATGTATTTGTCTTTTATTTAATGTTACAACCCTGGCTCTAGGGGTTGCAACCGAGGAGGACACACCAGACAAAAAATAAGGCTTAACAAAATCTTTATTTAACCAATTAAACCAAATTAAACATGATCGAACCAAATTGGACCAAATTAAGTTTACTATGAACTAAGGATTAAAGTGCCAAATTATCAGTAGTGTAGTGGTGTTGAAGGGGAGTGGTAAATGAATGTGTAATGTTGTAAAAGGAGCAAAACTGAGTAGAATGTCTAATGAAGCATAACTATACTAAGGAGCAAAAATAGTTAACCAAGCTACACCATAACTCAAACTAAACCAAACCAAAAACAGAACAGGCGGTGCCAGTGGCCGTGGGGGTCTTCACATGGTCTGTGGCCTACCTCGTACCTGCTGACTGTTGTATGGGTGTTACCTAAATAGAAACCTGACCTGGACGTCCTGGGGCCCACAGGCGTGCCAGACCAAATAAACAACCCAAGTGCCCACTAGGGGGCATCACATTTAACAAAAACCTATATGTTAACTATTATATTAATGATTATATTAATGTTTTAATAAATCATCACCGTAGTGCAAGTTAGACAGTGTGTGGGAGTTTTTCTTAAATCCAAAAGGGTAAATTGTACCTCCTACCTCCTGTCATGAGGTCAACAGTAAGACTACTGTAGTAAGGAGGAGCTTCATCCTAACCCAATGGCGGAAACAATGAGGGAAGTCACGTGGACCTACAGCTGTTTAATAAAAACTATAACACCCAGAAAATGGACTACAATAAGCGCACATTGTGCTCCACTGCAGCGCTAATTTTAATGATCATTTTAACACAACAATGTACAGAAAAAACTCACAATCACTCCATATAAGAGAAGCTTACTGCTCTATTTAATAAAGAGCGTTGCATCAACACCACAGACTCTAGAATCATCTCTGACCAGGGCTTAATTTGTAAATCACACGATGCCGGAACAAAAATTGCGTTTTGACACCCAAGTCCACAAGGCCAACACTGTTACTGGAACGTACACACAACACAATGCTTAGGCGCACACACATGTCAAAATACCAAGCAACTGCTCATTTATATTCAACTTAAAATTATATTTTAACATATTTGTTAAGATTATTATACATTATAGCGTTTCACTTCGATGTAATGTGTCAGTGTACGTTTGTTTGATTGCTCAGCTGATCAAGAAATCAGTTGGCACAATTACTGCGCCTCGCTGTCTACAAAGGCAAAACCACGCAAGAACACAGACTCATGCAGCTGTGATCTGTATAAATAAAGTCTTGACTAGGAAAGGTAGCACATGGCAGCAGTAAGCTTTCAGCCTATGTCCCTACTTTTGCTTTCGCTTCTTTTTAGTGACTGCCGTGGAGCGCGGTCTTCTCTGCGTAATGGCGTTTCAAGGCTCCAGGCTCTGTGACCCTCAGCGCGTTAGCTCTTGCTTCCATATGCATTTAAGTAAAAGAACAAACTGATGTGGCACTGCCATGTCCCGTGCGCTCTCAGGCGCAGTGGGGAAATAACGCGGCACATCCAAAGCGCATCGCGTAGGTCCCCTCCATGTAACCAAAATCAGGACAAACCTCCGTGCAGCTCTGTGGATGCAGCAGGGATTGGGCGGGGTCGCGCAGGTACGCACAGTGCGTACTGCTGTACACCTGCAGACACCACTGGTGTTAACAGTGGTGAATAGATCTTTCAGTTTGACGTGAAGGTCTTTTCCAACGGATTCCCTGTACACTCTATAGACACGAATTACAATGGGGGACAGTTTATGTTGAAGCGCATTATTGTGAAGGGCTCAAGCGTGGCTTTTATCTTTAAAACATATGCATTTCTGTGTAATTACACCTCCGACCTTCAACAGGTTTAGGAGGTCAAAAGAGTGAAATGTAGTCAAAACTTTGTTCTGAGTTGTGCCCAGTTGCCGGATCCAAGCAAACAGTTGACGGATCGGACCACGTCAAAATAAGGGCGTTTACGGATCCTGTTCCAAGATCCGGCTCAAATTAAGCCTTAACTCAGAGCTTTAAACATGAAATGCTGCAAACACAGAGAACAGGTTGTGATAAATATTCACCGAGTCATTGATTGTCAGTGGCAGCACAATGGCTTAGTGGTTAGCCCTCTTGCCTCACATCAAGGAGATTCTGGGTTTGATTCCCTGACTGTGTGGGGCCTTTCTGTCTGGAGTTTGCATGTCCTCAGTGTATGTGGGACGGCTTTCCTCTGGGTACTCCAGTTTCTCCCATCAACCTAAAAGCAGAAGGGTCCCCGGTTACTGCGCAGCGGCAGTCCATCATTCCTGAGAGGTTGCCCCAGTGGCATAGAGGGATGGGTTAAATGTGGAGAACTAATTTCCCTATGGAGATCAATAAAATATACCTTCCCTTACCTTTTTGTACACCCAGAACAAAATGCGACACTTCCTTCCAGCGTTTTGCTTAATTACTTCACAGAGCGCTCGACACGCTTTCTTCCATTCATCCCACCATGAGTCACACTTTTTGGAGAAACACCTGCGCTGCTCGTGTTCTATCATCTCTCTTGTGTGCATTCATACCTCTTGTTGTGCACAGATTAAAGGATTGAACAAGTTTAACTCAAACATAAACTGGTCTGAACTAACTCCCCATTGTGTCCCAGCAGAGGACAGGGATGTGGGTTGTAGTCTGCTCAGTAAAAGTGAGTAAAGTGACTGTATTTAATAGAGCCGGCCTGTGGCATAGACAATATAGGCAAATGCTAAGGGCGCAGAGTGACTGGGGGGTGTCTGCCAATCAGGGGTGAAAGTAGATTTTTGCTTATGCCGGTACTATAACAAATTACGCCTACATATATATTTTTAATGGCAGAAAAAGCAGATACGCGGTTGAGAATGAATCTTGACTATAAATAAAAAATATAGACATGGCTTATACGGGGTTTGACAACAAATCAAACATACCCTATAAAGGTCAAGGCCCCAAACAAACTGGATGCGTAACTGCAGCGTGGTGACAGCGTCAGGGAACAGTTTTCACTTCAGCCCCAGCTCAGCAGATCAGAGCAGCCACACTGCCTGCGTGATACGCGAGGCTCGACGGACGTCAAACGGGGCTGTGACACAACTCTCCTAGAAAATCAAACCCACGCCGAATTTTGATGGTGGCTGGCACTGGGTCGCGTTTTTCACCCAAAATACACACAAAATTAGGATAAATTGTTATATTTTGGCAACTACAATGAGCATTACCCATACCTGATGAATTTTGTGAATGGGGGATTTCTGGCTCTGATGGACCATGAACGCGAACTTTCACTTGTACTGTAAAATACAAGTGGAATGTCCAGTCTACAGAGAGTAAACATACGTCTCTTTATTCAAATATAGTCACCATAGGTCTGTTATATGTGGCTGTACTCTCATATTGACTTCTGAATGGCTTTTCTGTAGAGAAGGAGCTGCCAGCAGTGAGTTGCTCACACAGCCGTGTGTACAACCTCGCGTTGCAGCGACTCAGCTGTGATGCCAGTACACTCGCTGCTGCGCCTGACACAGCCCGTGTGTTTGGGGCCCAATACACACCGGACGCGCAGATGCGCCTCAAAAAATACGCCCCTATTGTTTTCTATGAGAGCCCTCACACCGGCGCGTGGCGCCCCTGTACTTCTGCAGTAACAAAGATGGTTCTCTGCTCCGTGTGACACAGACACACAGCTGTAAACACTGAGGGACAGGGACTGCTAACTCGCTAATAACTCATTAATAGAACAGCTCAGTCTGTCCTCACACAGCCTGGGCGACTTCTGTCACTTTGTCCGGTTATTGACAGATAATACATATTTTAAACTCCGTGTTGTTTATGTTAAAGCCTTTGCAAGTGCCGCAGCGCTCCCGGTGTGCGTTGGGCTTAAGACGCGCATGCTCAATGCGTTTGTTTAAGGAAGCGAGACAATCAGTGAATGATGAGAGGGGAGAGGGACATTCTGTGCATTAAATCACATCACGGAGCAATCATAAACCACTAAAAAACACACAGACACATATATGATGAGATAAAGCACTGCCTGGTTCACATGCTTTAGCGTCAGATTTTTTTTCTCTAATATGAGCGACCGCCGTCCGCGGCTGCTTTCTGATGTGCGTTAAAGCAGCAAAGACCGACAGCTGATCTCCTTCCACCAGGTACTGCCGTACCGGCTTACTTTCACCCCTGCTGCCAATGCCATGAGCCTGATCAATAACAGCAATATACCGATAAAGTATGGACACTGGGAGACTTTTGAGTCCATAGATGTGTTCTGCACTTGCCAAATTTTAGGCCGCTTTTTGTTTGATGAAATAATATGTGCAGTAACGAAAGATACAATCCGTAGTGCACGTTACCATAGTGCACGTGGTGCATGACGCCTTTCTCACAATATTTTAGCAGGTGTTATTATAAAAGCAACATAAAACATGAGTCCAGATGTCCTGACAAAAGCTTTTGTAGCCTATAGTGTTGTCTGGAGCCTCTGTCCAGGCTCAGTGATGAGACTGAAGACTGTGACCCTGTGCTGCAGGGGAGGAGCAGAGCTGGGGGCTCCACTGGGGAACCACTGAGCAGTATTGTGTAAAATATAGAAAACTTAAATCCAACTATGCTCCTGCCTGTGTAGACATAAGCAGCTCATGTTTAAAATGTGAGATAGAATTATAAGAAAAAATGTTTTATACTGAAACTCTAAGAGAATTAAAATCATAATTAGTCTCCCTTTTTTACTACAGTGTAGTAGCTGCTGAAAATCATATATGATCATCTAAAATAATCAGATTACAGGAAATTATATTTGTTTTGTTCAAATTTTCATGGGCATGAACAAGATGTTAAATGAAAATGTAGCTTATAATCTGTTTTTAGTGGGGGCAGGGCAAAACCCATTTGAGGCAAAATGCAAGACATGCAAAGCTGGCACTTGGGCAGCGTGTAGTCTTAGAAGTCCATCTAAATTGTCTCTTGATTTTGCCCACACTCCTGGTGTCCTCTTTTTTGAAAACCAAAATATGGTCAGCCTAGCTTTACCAAACATTGAAGAGGCTTTCTCCCCTTTAACAGGCTCAAATGGTTCTCTAGTCATGGATTTCAAGTCAGGGTATTATCAGCAAGGCCGTCTTATAAGAGTAGGCTACATAGGCTGCAGCTTAGGGTCTCGGCCAGCAGGGGGCCTCAATGAGCAATTCAAATAAATCTGCATTAAGATCAAAATGAATCCTGCACCCCGCAAACATGAAAGTGGGGCCCAGAAAAGAAGAAAACGACAATTAAAAATAGCTAACTGAAAAAAGGTGATTAATAAAAATTCAAAACTAACAGGCTTTTTTCAAAAAACTAACAATGATGAAAATAACAACAAAGACAACTGTGCTTCAGGAGAAGCAACTCATCTCTCGGCAATTGCTAGCAGCAATAGAGGTAGGCTAAAGGATTTCGCGATGTTGCGATCACAACTATTAACACAAAATCAAGCAAACCCCGCAAATTCAGCGCAACCCTGCAACTCCATTGGCCAATTATCGCCAAGATTTTCCTTTTAAAACTGCATTTTGCTGCACTTACCGCTGTCTCTGGGCCGTCCCCTGTTCTGAGCAGAGCAGCTGCTCTCTCTCTCAGCAGCAGCGCACTGGTAATGCAGCCGGAGGTTGGGCTGAGCTATAGACAAGAGCGGCATGGAGGTGCGATGTGGAGGTGCAGCGCAATCAAAAACAGAGCGACACAAAGTTGTGATGCGAAGGCGCAGAGCGGCCCGGAAGAGCAGCGCACAGCTATCACGTGGAGGTCGAGTGCACGAGATCGCAGGTGATCAGCAGCAGCGCGTGTGGATGGGACTGAAGGAGGAGACTGAATGCGGTACTTTCTAGTTTTGTCTGGTGTCACTCTGAAAAGCTGTTTGCGTTGTGCATGGTGATATAGTTGCCTAAAAAGTTGAATGGGCAGCGTAGACAACAATGAAGTTTGAGGTCAAACATTAATGTTGCAGACTAATAACCTTCCTAAAAACCTATAGCACAGCAAACTTCTTTTGTTTTTTAATGACTGGATGTTCTACAGCACACAACAGAGGAATCACCAGGAGAAGATCTGAGTGGAACAGAATCAGAATCAGAGGCAGTGTAATAGCCCAAAAAACAGCCTAGTAACACAGCAAAATCTTTTTAAAAAGTAGGCACGCTTGGCCTGTTCAAATACAGGTATTTTTAATTAGATTAATTACCACCTGATATGTTTAAAAACAGATTTTGTTAGTTTTTTTTTTTTTTAGTTCTAGCTAATATTTTTAAGAAAAAGCAAGTAACCTGTGAATTATAACATTAGTTAATAGGCATTTTAGCTCGCAACAATCACAAAAATTGCTCGCGAAATCCTGGAGGGACTGAATTACTTACAACTTGCTGAATTATAATCAATGGTGAAATGCAGGGGAAAATAAATGTCAGAATTTTTTTTTAATCCAGTGTTCTGGGTTGCAGGTGTAGAAGAGCAGCTGATTGTACGGCGAGTCGTTGGTAGTGTTATTATTAGTATTACATTTTGAGATATGTTTGAAATGGTTTAGCTCAGGCCTAATTGCTGCTTTAGATGTGTAAATTGTTTGAAATACCTGGTTGATGCTTAAAAATTAAATGTTTTGCAGGCCTGTGTTACTGTAGTTGTTGATACTGCTGTTTTGGGTACTTTTATATGCTTAGAATTTTCCTGGGCCTGAAATGATTTGTCCAATCCTGACGTTTAGATATTGTAAAATTTATAAGTAATAATAAATATAAAATGTTTTTTTTAATGATTGAACACTATAGTGTGCTACTATTAAATTAAAATAAATGTAATAAAAATAGTTTTGTCCATTAATGAATTATTTTATACTAACAAAATAGTAGACAACAAAGTATATACTTACACTTCATTCCATAGCCTATCCATCCATCTTCTTCCGCTTTATCCGGGGCCGGGTCGCGGAGGCAGCAGTCTAAGCAGGGACACCCAGACATCCCTCTCCCCGGACACTTCCTCCAGCTCCTCTGGAGGAACCCCAAGGCGTTCCCAGGCCAGCCGAGAGACATAGTCCCTCCAGTGTGTCCTAGGTCTTCCCCGGGGCCTCCTCACCCTATCTCTAAGGGAGCGCCCAGCCACCCTGCGGAGGAAACTCATTTCGGCCGCTTGTATCCGGGATCTTGTCCTTTCGGTCATGACCCAAAGCTCATGACCATAGGTGAGAGTAGGAACGTAGATCGACCGGTAAATCGAGAGCTTCGCCTTTCGACTCAGCTCCTTCTTCACCACAACAGACCGATACAACGACCGCATTACTGCAGACGCTGCACTGATCCGCCTGTCGATCTCATGCTCCATCCTTCCCTCACTCGTGAACAAGACCCCGAGATACTTAAACTCCTCCACTTGAGGCAGGAACTCTCCTCCGACCTGGAGAGGGCATGCAACCCTTTTCCGGTCGAGAACCATGGCCTCGGACTTGGAGGTGCTGATTCTCATCCCAGCCGCTTCACACTCGGCTGCAAACCGTCCCAGTGCACACTGAAGGTCCTGGTTTGATGAAGCCAACAGGACAACATCATCCGCAAAAAGCAGAGATGAAATCCTGTGCTCCCCAAACCTGACACCCTCCAGCCCCTGGCTGCATCTAGAAATTCTGTCCATAAAAATAATGAACAGAACCGGTGACAAAGGGCAGCCCTGCCGGAGTCCAACATGCACTGGGAACAGGTCTGACTTACAACCGGCAATTCGAACCAAACTCCTGCTCCGGTCATACAGTGACCGCACAGCCCTTAGCAAAGGGCCTCGGACCCTGTACTCCCAGAGCACCCCCCAAAGGACGCTACAAGGGACACGGTCGAACGCCTTCTCCAGGTCCACAAAGCACATGTGGACTGGATGGGCGAACTCCCATGAACCCTCAAGCACCCGATAGAGGGTGTAGAGCTGGTCCACTGTTCCACGACCAGGACGAAAACCGCATTGTTCCACCTGAATCTGAGGTTCGACTATCGGCCGAATTCTCCACTCCAGTACCCTGGAATAGACTTTCCCGGGGAGGCTGAGAAGTGTGATCCCCCTGTAGTTGGAACACACCCTCCGGTCCCCCTTCTTGAAAAGAGGGACCACCACCCCGGTCTGCCAGTCCAGAGGCACTGTCCCCGACCGCCATGCGATGTTGCAGAGACGTGTCAGCCACGACAGCCCCACAACATCCAGAGACTTGAGGTACTCAGGGCGAATCTCATCCACACCCGGTGCCTTGCCACCGAGGAGCTTTTTAACCACCTCGGTGACTTCAGCTTGGGTGATGGATGAATCCTTCTCTGAGTCCCCAACCTCTGCTTCCTCAACGGAAGACGTGTCGGTGGGATTGAGGAGATCCTCAAAGTATTCCTTCCACCGCCCGACAACATCCCCAGTCGAGGTCAACAGCTCCCCACCTCCACTGTAAACAGTATTGGTGAAGAACTGCTTCCCCCTCCTGAGGCGGCGGACGGTTTGCCAGAATCTCTTTGAGGCCGACTGATAGTCCTCCTCCATGGCCTCCCCGAACTCCTCCCAGACCCGAGTTTTTGCCTCCACAACTGCCCGGGCCACAGCACGCTTGGCCTGCCGGTACCCGTCAGCTGCCTCGGGAGTCCCACAAGCCAGCCAGGCTCGATAGGACTCCTTCTTCAGCCTGACAGCATCCCTTACTTCTGGTGTCCACCACCGGGTTCAGGGGTTGCCGCCACGACAGGCACCAGAGACCTTACGGCCACAGCTCCTGACGGCTGCATTGACAATAGAGGTGGAGAACATGGTCCACTCGGACTCAATGTCTCCAACTTCCCCCGAGATCTGGTTGAAGCTCTCCCGGAGGTGGGAGTTGAAGACCCCTCTGACAGAGGGCTCAGCCAGACGTTCCCAACAGACCCTCACAATACGTTTGGGCCTGCCTGAGTCTGTCCGGCCTCCTCCTCCGCCAGCGGATCCAACTCACCACCAGGTGGTGATCAGTTGACAGCTCAGCCCCTCTCTTCACCCGAGTGTCCAAGACACACGGCCGAAGGTCAGATGACACGACAACAAAGTCGATCATTGACCTCCGTCCTAGGGTGTCCTGGTGCCACGTGCACTGATGGACACCCTTGTGCTTGAACATGGTGTTCGTTATGGACAATCCGTGACTAGCACAGAAGTCCAATAACAAAACACCACTCGGGTTCAGATCAGGGAGGCCGTTCCTCCCAATCACGCCCCTCCAGGTGTCACTGTCGCTGCCCACGTGAGCGTTAAAGTCTCCCAGCAGAATGACGGAGTCCCCAGTTGGAGCACTTTCCAGCACCCCTCCCAGGGACTCCAAGAAGGCCGAGTACTCTACACTGCTGTTCGGCCCATAGGCCGAAACCACAGTGAGAGACCTGTCCCCAACCCGAAGGCGCAGGGACGCGACCCTCTCATTCAACGGGGAAAACTCCAACACATGGCAGCTGAGCTGGGGAGCTATGAGTAAGCCCACACCAGCCCGCCGCCTCTCACCCTGGGCAACGCCAGAGTAGAAGAGAGTCCAGCCCCTCTCAAGGAGTTGGGTTCCAGAGCCCAAACTGTGCGTGGAGGTGAGCCCGACTATCTCTAGTCGGTAACGCTCAACCTCCCGCACAAGCTCAGGCTCCTTCCCCCCCAGCGAGGTGACATTCCATGTCCCCTAGAGCCAGTTTCTGCATCCAGGGATCGGGATGCCGAGGCCCCCGCCTTCGACTACTGCCCGATCCTCCTTGCACCGGCCCCTTACGGTTCCTCCTGCGGGTGGTGGGTCCACAGGAGGATGGCCCCACGTCGTCCTTTCGGGCTGGGCCCGGCCGGGTCCCGTGGGGAGAGACCCAGCCACCAGGCGCTCGCAATCGAGCCCCAACCCCAGGCCTGGCTCCAGGGTGGGGCCCCGGCTGCACCATACCGGGCGACGTAACTGGCCTCGTTTTTATTGTCGTCATAAGGGTTTTATGAACCGCTCTTGGTCTGGCCCGTCACCTAGGACTTGTTTGCCATGGGAGACCCTACCAGGAGCATTAAGCCCCCTGACAACATAGCTCCTAGGATCATTCGGGCACTCAAACCCCTCCACCACAGGTAAGGTGGTGGTTCAAGGAGGGGTCCATAGCCTATAATGTTGTCAAATGATGCAGAGAGTTTAGGGTTTAGTTACTTTAAAACTTCAGAAAGGGGCCTCAAAATGTAGTAGCCTAGGGCCTCTAAAATCCTTAATTCGGCCCTGATTATCAGGTTGAGGTTGAAGAAGAGGACAAACACAAGACAGCCTTTGTGACACCTACGGGGTTTTGGGAGTTCAAGTAGAATGCCCCAAGGGATCACTAATTCCCCCAGCACATTTCAACGTGTTATGGAAAATTGCATGGGTAGCCTAAACCTCAAAGAGGTCCTCATTTTAGATTAACATGATTTTTTCAGTTTTTCCAAGTACAATAGAGGAGCATGAGGAGGGTATTATTCATGCCCTGGGGAATCTCAGAGAATTTGGGCAAACTACTTGCCTGGCTGCTGGCAGGTGTCCCAGTGATGATTGGATCTTAGCTGACTCCATCTGTGCTCCTGTCCCGACCTGTTGGCCCTCAATCTTACCTCTACGGATTTCCCAGATCTACCTCACCCCACTCACCTGTCTGGATGAGGCCCCTGCTGCATCCTGGATTTCCCTGGACCTATCTCGCCCTACTCACATGTCTGGATGAGGCCCACCTGCTGCATCCTCTGGACTTCCTCAACCTACCTCACCGCACTCCCTGTCTGGGTGATAGATAGATGGTTATAGAGCTGATCTATGATCCTATAGATGAGCTAATGAACTAACAGTCCTAGACACATTGCCTGTCCGTCCTGGGAGAGGATCTCTCCTTCAAAATGGGCTCCATAAGGTTTCTTCTTTTTTTCCCACAGCTGTTTTTTTTTAGGAGTTTTTCCTTACTGAGAAGGAGGGTCTAAGGACAGGAGTGTCCTGGGTCTGTTTAGTTTAGTGTAGTTATTGTTTGTGTTGATTGTGTGTTAAGTCTGATTGTGTGTTTATGTTTGATTAACTGTTTGTGAAGCCCTTTGAGGTGACTTTTGTTGTGATACTGGGCTATACAAATAAAACTGAATTCAACTGAAAAACTATCCCCTGATAAGTGCCACTTTTTCAGGATGTACATACAATATCTCATATTGGCATATTGTTTCAGAAAAGGGAGTTGAGACTGACCTTGCAAAAATAGCCGCTCTCACCAAGTAGCCAAAACCCCCAAACGTAAAAGAGCTAAAGTCATTTCTAGGATATGCCAGGTATTACAGGAGGTTAATTTGAGATTATTGTTGGCTATTACCCACCTAGAAAGTCAAACACAAACACAGCCCTGCTGAAGACCTTAAGAAAGCTTTAGCTGAAACATGGACTGCAATGTGTGATGAATCTTTTAACACTCTGATACAACAACAACAGCTAAAAAGCCCTATATTCTTCACACTGATGCAAGCATCCTTGGCCTGAGTGCAGCTCTTTACCAAGAGCAAGGTGGTCAGTTGAGAATAATATATTTTACTAGTCGAGGTCTGTCGAACTGTGAAAAACAATATCCAACACATAAACTTGAGTTCCTCACCTGAAAGTGGGCTGTTTCATATATGTTTTTTAATTATCTTCATGGGGCCAAATTTACAGTCGTGACGAATAATAATCCTTTAACGTATGTCCTGACCACTGCTAAATTAAATGCAGCAGGACCATAAGTGGCTGGCTGCACTCTCAACTTTTGACTTTAACATTCAGTACAGGGCTGGAAAGAAAAATCAAGATGCAGACGGCCTCTTCCACCAGCCTCATGCCAAGAGTGAGAAAGGCAACTCTGCTCAAGAGGAGGATGACTGTATTGGTCATTTCATGTCTCGCATTAGCCAACACACAAACATGGCAGTTTCTCCAGAGTAAGCAGTATAAGCAAAAGTCCACCCAGTCACTCAATCACAATCTGAGTCTCCATCTTTCCCTGGGTTGGTAGAGTGTGTTGCAATTGATGCTGATGTCATTCCGCTAGAGTACAGCCACACAGACCTTTTACCTTGCTCAAGCATATTACCCCGTATGTCCCAGCAAGACTGGGCTCTTGAAGAAAATAAAGAACTCTCTATAAGCAAAGTTATTACCCTGAAAAAGGGGGGAGGAGGCCACCTTACAGAGTAAGACAGTGTGAGGACAGGGAAGTCCAGCTCATGTTGCGCCTTTGGGACCAACTAGTACTAGGAGATGAAGTGCTTTACAGGAAAAAGTTAAATGGTAAGCAACCTTTTCAACTAGTGCTACCTCAGAGCAATAGAGATTTACCCTGAGCGGGACTTCATGACACAATCGGACATATGAGGGTTGATCACACCTCAGATTTAGTGCATGCTCATTTCTTTTGGCCATGTATGTTCACTGACATAACCACCAAGTCCAGACATATGAAAGGTGCATTCGAGAAAAAGCCAGAGCTGAATGTTGTGACCCTTTAGTGGACATCCAGACAAGCAGGCCATTAGAGCTGGTCTGTATTTTTCTTTAGATTCCAGTGGAAGAGGCACAAAAAAATATACTTGTGATCACTGACCATTTTACTAAATATGTTGTGGCAGTGCCCACAGCTGACCAAAAAGCGGAAACAGTAGAAACAGCAGAAAATAATATCACATTCTGCTCTCCCCATCTCCTGTTCACCGAGCAGCCATCTGTGAGCTCAACCTGCCCCTCTCTGCTTGGTTCTATGCACGTATAGAAAAAAAAGGCTCATGGACAGGAGCCCAGATCATTCACTTTAAAGAGACAGTTATTTAAACCCTCTTGTTCGCGAAGGACCCATCACTTCTCTCCAATTTTAATCAAATTTTAGTTTTCTTATATCCAGGAGCCCATAAATCCCAAACAAGCTACTACATTTTCAGAAACAAGCCCAAAAAACACATGACTTGCCAAAAAGAAGAGGCCCAAAAGTAGCTTTAAAGAATCAGACTTGGCAACTGTGGTTTATAGTGCAGTACATATGTTAAGCCAATAGACAGCAGTAATGTCGCAGAAGTTAGACTGACAACAAGTCCTTGAAGCAGCTCAGTTCAGTCGTGAGCTGTGTATAGTCAGTCCAGTGAAGCCATTACTCATGAACGCTGTTTTGATTGTTTTCACAGAATAAAACAAACTGTTGCACACTACCCCACAGGGTTTCCATGGAGTCTTATAAAATCTTAAATTTTAAAATGTGAATTTAAGGCCTTAAAAAGTCTTAAATTTGCAGTACTAGGTCTTAAATATGTTTAAGCAGACCTTAAATCTTATCATGTCAAGGCAGGCTTGTTAATTTTTCGCTGAAAAAATAATGGCCGTTATCGAGTACCTAATCGGCCTTGGCTCATGACTGCTCTCAGCAGCTCACAGCCCCGTCTCTCAGGGAAATCTTCAACCGCGCATGCGTAATTATAACCCAGGCATGTTGTTCTGTGCATTAGATTGAGAAGTAAAGCTGTGTAAACTTGGAGCCTGCCCTGCACTTTGAGACCCGCACGATCACGCTCAGGCCTTTAAACTCCTGTGAACCTGTCACTGACTTTAAATAAAACATCGCACGTTGCACTGCCACTCTCCCTGGTCAAACAGCAGCCAGCAGCGTTTGCTAAGCACGCTCAAACCCAGGTTCAGAAAACACACCTGTAGGAGGGAACAGCAGGAAGCAGCACAGGCAGAGGGCACACTGAGGCGCACTGGAACTATTAGCGCTGTATAGCCACGTGTTCACTTTGCTATGATGCTGTTCAGAAAAAAGTTGTTATTAGCAGTACTTTAATGCTAAGCTAATAGCCTCCAGTTTATCGGAGCAGACAGACACAGGTGAGCTCCACAGAGCAGCATGCAGTCAGTACAGTAGCACTTCTAAATCTGGTGAATCTCAGTAAATAACAAGACATTGTGCATACTAGTAATGAGAGAAATTGAAAAGTGGCCAATCAGGAGCGCCTCCTCCTGTCGACATGTTAGTGGCCAGTTTGTTAGTGGCCAGCAGTGTTAGGAGTTACAGTAACGAGATTACAATTCGTCAGTAACGCAGCGGGTAACGCGTTACTTTTGAGCCCCCAGTAATATTACAGTTACTAACAAAATACCCAAGTTAGTTACTCGCGTTACAGTCACTACAGTCAGTTTCATTTACCTGCAGTTTACCGCAATGACACGGAATGAAAATGCATTAAACGAAATAGCGCTAATACGTTTCCTATTTTATTTTCATCCGTTCCCTTCTCTGCTCCTCTTTATGCGCGGCAGCGGCCTCTCGTCCTGTCCGCGCACTGATCCCTCTCCGCGTGCGTCGGGCGCATGCAGCTGCCGCTGCTGTCAGCGGCGACAGCGGGGACAGAAGAGACATGCACCGCTTTGGCGCTAACAACAAGTGCATTTTAGCTTCAGTGTAGTGAAATAAAACTGTGTCCACAGGCCTTGAACGCTGCACAGGAGCAGAGGTGAACTTAAAGGGCAGTATTTGCTGTGTCAGGCTGCTCTGTGCTGAAATGAATGCAGCTTAAAAAACTCTGCTTGAACGCCTGTAATAAGAATGTAATAACAGCGCTGGTCAGGGCAACAGTGGCTCTAGGCTTCTTCTGTTTAGAATTGGGTTCATTTAGGCTTCCTGTTCGTAAGTAATCCAAAAGTAAAGTAACTAAGTTACTTTCATGAGTCAGTAACTAAGTAAAGTAATATATTACTTTTAAAAAGAGAAACTAGTAATCTGTAACTAGTTACTTTTTTGAGTAACTAACCAAACACTGGTGGCCAGTAAGTGGTTTACCACTCAGCAGAGTGGCAGGCGGCTCGCTATTAGTGACATTGCAGTGGTTTATAGCCGCTGGCTGATTGTACAGCAGCTGTCAGTGGTGTTATAGTGGCATATTGTCTTCCTGGCTGTTTATGAATGTGTATAAATATGTAAATAACAGTAGCCTATGTTTGCTTGGTTCAACAGTTATTAGAGTTATTGATGTTGTTACACAATGTTACACAACAATCTCATTGTTTTTCCATTAGTGAAAGAGTACTGTTAACAAGTTTTATTTACAAAGTTTTACCATACAAATCAATCAGTTTATTAACACACCATCACACACACAAGCAAACACACACCGCAGTCCCAAGCCATTTGTTTTTATTCTGTGTGCTGTTCCTCGGGCACAACATAGCAGAGAGGCCACAGTACCCTCACAAAGGCGGATCACTGTAAATCCCCTGCAGGTTTCCCTTCTTTCCTTTTCCAATGCAGCCTTGCCCTGCAGATATACAGACTAATATTGCTGAATGGTTGCATGCAACATCATGATTTGATTTTGTGTCAGAGATGAAAATATGATAAATTCTAAACACTGCACTGCCAAAAGATGCAAGGTTGCATTGTCTGCAAGGGCCCAGATCTCAGACATATGACCAATAACAAAAATGAAATCAGAATTGAGGACACGTTAATAGGCTACCTAAAGGTTCAGTAGAAACAATGGTTTACTGATCCTAATACTGAAAGGTAATTACTACCTACTTTCACATAAAAAGAGGTGGACACTTAATGTAGTGTATATCTATTTTCTTTACTGTATTTAACAATTCACTTTATTTTGCTAATCATCAGTTGTTTGTGCTTACCATCCTCCTCCTTGGATCTAGAGTAACTGTAACTACATTATATGGCCTCTAATCCGACATAGACTCTAAGGGCTCAATCTTCTGCTTGCCGCAAAGACGGAGGTTACGTTTACACAGCTTTTTGCGCCTGTGTTCAGAATGTCTCCGCCACGGCCTGGGCCCACCACCACCGGGCATGTCAGTCGACAATAAAGCACAGATGGGCATGGAGCTGGTGTCATCAAAGCACTCATACAGCAATAAACATTATTGGAGTTAAACAAAGTGCTTTCAGAGAACATAAAGTAAAATTATTATTATTATTATTTTATTTATTTTTTATTTTAACAGTGCGGGAGAGACGGAGAAGGGATATTTCCTGTGCGCTCTACTGCAATTAACCTGGTTAGCTTTTTATCATAAAAATGAATATTATTTAAGCTATTAAATTGAGTGCTATAATTTAAACAGTAATTTATTCCTAAGAGTGATTGAGATTGTCAAAGGCACGGGTCCATGTACCTGCTTTCGATCTTCCCGTTTCTCAATCAGAGAACAAAAAACAGAATCGAGGCCGTTATTCCATTACTATCTTATAATACTATAAATCAAATCTCGAAAAACAAGAAATTAACATTGAGTGCTGTATTTTTAATTTTTTCCAAGTTGTTTGACCTCAGAGTGTGCTTTGGGAAAACAGCGGCTGCGTTCGCTGTCTGGACCCAGGCAGCATAGCTTTGTGTGTGGCTGTTTAAGGGTCCTGTCATGGCTGCAGACAGGTGAGGGCTGGGCGTGTGCCTCAGTAATCTGCTCCACTGGCTACTGTCCTGTCCAATTTTTAGACTGAGCAGTATTTAGCTAGTGCACACTTTGGACCCTCAAACCTTTCACATGGTCTGGCTTTTTGTTGTTGCACACAGTGCGCCACAGCCCACAGATCCCTCTGCACAATGTGCCAATCTTACCTCTGCATCAAAGGCTGCACATAAGAGAAGTCATCTTTCATTTGCATTAAATCAGCTGTGTGACCTGGAGCTCACCATTCTTCAGGGCAGTGGTCCGGAAGAGATCCCCCGTGTCACAGCTGCAGACAGGTGAGGGCCGTGTGCTTCGTCAGAGAGCCCCACTGGCTATAATAGCAGTTATGAACTATAAACACTTTTCACGCAGTATCCTTTCGTGTGGGCTAGTTTTTGGACTTGTTTTTGAGTATGATCATAGTGCAACATGATCTCACAGGATGGTGTGTAAATAACATGCCAGATTTAGTGCCATTTTGCATGGCATCTCAACGCATTTTTTGCACGCACCACCATGTCCCAATATATATCTATTGCCGATGTGAGGCGTGCCATGTGCCATCAGAAATTGTACTGTAAGTCAGTTTCACATGGGGGTGCTGCGTGCTGGCCTGCATGCAACACCTGGTGGCGGGAGGTCTACAAGTTTTCATTAAATGTATTAACCTTTCACAGCAATTTAAGATTCTTTTACTGATAAATAAAGGACGTATTAACATCAAAATGTGTTTTTAACACGTGGAAGGGATATGTCCAGCTGCTCCACATGCTCTACTGCAATCAACCTGGTAAGCTTTTTGTCATAATAACCTTCAAATCTATATAATTTATGCTATTAAATTGAGTTCTATAATATTAACAGTCATTTATTCTTAAAAGTGAGTGAGATTGGGAAAGGCATGGGTCCATGTACCTGCTGGCCTTTCATTTTCCAGTTTCCCAATAAGAAAACAAAAAACAGAAACCCTTATCAAATTACTATTTTGTATTAGGCTACTATACATTAAATATATATATATATATATATATATATAATTTTTTTCCTCAAAGTATGCTTCAGGAAAACAATGGCCTTGCTCACTGTCTAGACCCAGGCAGCACAGCTTTGTGCGCGGCTGTTTCAGGGCAGTCCTCGGGTTGTGTGCTCCTGTCACAGCCGCAGACAGGTGAGGGGCGGGGCTCCTGTCACAGCCGCAGACAGGTGAGGGGCGGGGCTCCTGTCACAGCCGCAGACAGGTGAGTGGCTGGGGCGTGTGCCTCAGCGATCTGCTCCACTGCTACTGTCCTGTCTGCCTTTTAGACTGAGAAGGATTTAGCCAGTTGCACACTTTGCACTCAAACCATTTACATGGGTTAGTTTCGGATTTGTTCTTATGAGCAAGTAGTGGCCACGAAGTTGTTGCGCGGTGCACCACAACCCACAGATCCCTCTGCACAGTGTGCCAATGTTACCTTCTGCATCGGCGAAGGCTGCACATAACAGAAGTCATCTTTCGTTTGCATTAAATCTGCTGCGTGCCCTGGCGCTCGCCATTCTTAAAGACAGTGCTTCCTGTATCACAGCTGCAGACAGTTGAGGGGCGTTCGCTGCTCCACTGGCTACTGTCCTGTCTACTCTTAGATGGGCCAGGGTATTGCTATAGCAACTTGCAGACTTCTCACACAGTATCCTTTCGTATGGGCTAGCTTTTGGACTTTTTTTGAGTATGACCATAGTGTAACATGATCTCTGTCTCTGACAAGCCACTGTCCCCATACATTTCTATTGCTGATGTGAGACTACTATTTAACGCCAATCAGAAAGTGCTTCATTGATTGCTGTTACAATGTTCCCAACAGTTGGGGGTGCTGAAGTCAAATTTGGGGGTGCTGCAGCCCCCAAATTGAGGCTTTTAAGCAGTCATGTGCAAATCAATCTGCTTCTGCGACACCCCGGTGTAAATTCGGGGTTAGTTATAGCTACGTGTTACACACTGATTTTTCAAAGATTTTATTTTTGTAAAAGTTAAAATAGCAGCTTTAAACAAGCAATGGTTAAAAGGTGCCTGTGGTATCAGAAAGCTGTGGAGACACTGTCTATAACCAAATGAAATGAATAGCCACATAGTGCTCATTTAGCAACAATTAAAATGGCTTCGCAGACACATACTTATTATAAAAGAGTAACAAAAAGGATTAAGCCAGCACACAGACTAGAGTAAACAGTGATTAGACCAGGACCAAATCAGGCCTAAAAAGATTCACTTCCACCAGCACCACTGAAGGTGCTGCAGAGTCCCTCTCCTTACCATCCACAGCCCCACCCCTAGCAACAGTACAACCTTTGACCCCAGTGTCAGAGACAGCAGGAGGGCGAGTGGTATAAAGGTTCCACCCACAGGATTGTGGGGGCAGGGCTTCAGCAGGTACAGCGTGGCCTGGTCCCGTCCCAAAGGGTTTGTGGCGGCGCAGGTGTAGTGCTTCTCTGGCTCCACGTCTTGGAGCCGGCCCACTGCCTGAGACCCTTCTGTCAGCGCTGCCACGTCTGACCCTTGCAGCAGCACATCAGGCTCCGTCCACCGTATGTCTGGCAGTGGAGACCCCTGCACCCGGCACACAGCAGTGAAACCAGAATCAGAGTTCCCTTCTACCGCCAGAGAGAGGATCTTTGGAGGAGCTGCAGACAAAGCATAAACTGAGTACAGTAAGACTGAACCAGGACTAAATCAGGATTAAACTAGGAGTTTGAGCTAAATGGTTGTCTTACTTCCAGCAAGTTGGCACCGCTATGTTGTAAAATGCCTGTGTTATTCTTATTATGTAAAGCACCGGAAAAGTGGCACAGGTGCTGCTAGGCTTGGCGGTATAAGTCTTACGGTGTCACTTTGGTCTGTACTATGTAACTTCTGGAGTTTATGGATTGGTTGACAGTGTCCAAATAAATATAGTCAACACAATATTTGGACAAGCATTTGGAAAACCCTTCAAAACTTAGCAGCTAAAAGGAGCAGGACAGTATAGGTCTCCTTTGCCTCTACACCAGGGCTAAAGACTACACCAGGACTAAACGAGGGCTGAACTAGAACTATACCACAACTATCAAGATGGTGTCCAGAAAACGGCATAGGCTTTATCAATAATTGGCGAGTGTTCTGGGGAAAGCCCAGTCTCTTACTTAGAGAAGACATTCATCCCACGTTGGATGGTGCTGCGCTGCTATCTAGAAATATGGCTGATAGCATTAGTCGTCCAATCTGACGAGCCAGATGTGGGACCCAGGCACAGAACAGTAGTTTAGAAGACTTCTCTGAGTTTCTTTACGAGCTGGTACAAAGTATAAAGTTTAAAGGTACTTTAGCAGAGCAAAAGGAGACTGTGTCTTTCCCCTGCCTAAACTTTGTTAACAGTAACTCCAGCACCAAAAGCTATGAGTGCGATCAACAAATTTATAAAAATAACTACTTGTAGCCCTATTAATAATAAACAAAATAATGACATAATTAAATGGACTACTAAACATTAGGTCCATTTCCTCTAAATCCCTGCTAACTGTAGCATACACTCAAAAAAAAAAAAAAAAAAGATTCTTGGCCCTAGTAAACTATAAACTATGCAATAAAGTAACATTTAACTAAATGTTGTAAAATCTGCAGTTTATTTGTTCAATATGAGTAAACACAATGTATTTTCTCTAAATGTATAATCTACTTAAACAAAAAATCTAACCTTTAATTGAATAGATCACATAAAGCAGCTCTGTGTATTATACACCATGAAGCTAGGGGGCAACAAGGAGCTCTTACAGTAGATAACAGCCACCACCCCTGGACTAAAGGTACTTTCACACCGAATGTGAATCTGGCGTCAAATTCGCATCTAGTTGGAAACTTGAACATTTTGAATTCACTCGCGTCATTCGTGCAAACAATTCGCCCCATTCGCGTGTCAAATTTGCGCAAATAAGGTAAATTGACTCACGCAAATAGGGCGAATTGTTCGCTTCATTCACATCAAATGAGGGGCATGGCCGCTAGGGCTACTCCCAAATGAGCCTGTCTCGGATTGGTCACCTGTGTCCCTTGTGGCTCTCCCTAGGACACTACTGCTGTACAGCAGCATTAACCCCAGAGACAGAGCTGAGACAGTCTGGGGTTATTTCTTGTACATTAGCTCTCTCTAGTGGTTTTGGGGTCTAGTCTAGTCACAGGTTCTGTATTTTCTGTTGTTCTGGAGAGTGCAATAACTACTAAATATAACGAGCACATCTCAAAGAGGTACATGAGAGAAATCGAAGCAAGGCGAATAAACCGGCTGTTCTCAACTCAACCAGCTAAAGTGTACTCTCAGTGGCAAGGTAATAACAACAGAGCAGACCCACCAAGGCTGGAGACTGAACAATACTGGAAAGGCATATGGGAGAAGGAGGTGTCACACAACAACAGTGCACAGTGGCTGGAGGATCTAAGAGCAGACCACAGCAACCTCCCTGAACAAGAACCAGTAACCATCACACTGGCAGACATCCAACAAAGAGTCTCAGGTATGAAAAACTGGACAGCACCAGGGCCTGACATGATCCACACTTACTGGCTGAAAAAGCTAACTTCACTCCATGAGCGCCTGGCAGCACAAATGAACCAGCTGCTAAAGGATGGGACCCACCCTGAATGGCTAACTGAAGGCCGGACAATCCTGATCCAGAAGGATCCCCTGAAGGGAACGGCCCCATCCAACTATCGGCCAATAACCTGTCTCCCCACCACATGGAAGCTCATGTCAGGCATCACAGCGGCTAAGATAAGTGGGCACATGGATCAATACATGAGCACAGCACAGAAGGGCATTGGTAAAAACACCAGAGGAGCTAAACACCAGCTGCTCGTAGATAGAACAGTCGCTCAGGATTGCAAAGCCAGACACACTAATCTGTGCACCGCCTGGATTGATTACAAGAAAGCCTATGACTCAATGCCACACACATGGATCATAGAATGCTTGGAGATGTATAACATCAACAGGACTCTAAGAGCCTTCATTGCAAACTCGATGAGGCAGTGGAAGACCACCCTTGAGGCCAACTGCAAGCCACTTGCACAAGTGTCCATCAAATGTGGGATATACCAAGGAGATGCTCTGTCCCCGCTGCTGTTCTGCATAGGTCTGAACCCCCTCAGCCAGATCATCACCAAAACTGGCTATGGGTACCGACTCAGGAACGGGGCCACCATCAGTCACCTCCTCTACATGGATGATATCAAGCTGTACGCCAAGAGCGAGAGAGACATTGACTCACTGATCCACACAACCAGGATCTACAGCAATGACATCGGAATGTCATTCGGACTTGAGAAGTGTGGGCGGATGGTGACAAAGAGAGGGAAGGTAGTCCATACAGCAGGGGTCCAAACTCTCGGACGGCAGAATAGCAGACATTGAGGACAGCTACAAGTACCTTGGAATCCAACAAGCAAATGGCAACCTGGAACAGGCAACAAGAAAAGCAGCCACAGCCAAATATCTCCACCGAGTAAGGCAAGTCCTAAGGAGTCAGCTCAATGGCAAGAACAAAGTCAGGGCAATCAACAGCTATGCCCTGCCGGTCATCAGATACCCTGCGGGAATAATAAGCTGGCCAAAGGAAGAGATTCAGACCACAGATGTGAAAACACGAAAGCTCCTAACCATGCATGGAGGGTTCCACCCCAAATCCAGCACCCTGAGACTGTACACTAAGCGCAAGGAAGGAGGCAGAGGACTAGTGAGTGTCAAAACCACTGTCCAGGATGAAACATCCAAGATTCTTGACTACATCAGGAAGATGGCCTCAACGGATGAAGTTCTCAGTGAATGTCTCAGGCAGTGGAAAACAGAGGACGAGGTGCTGGAGGAACCATCATGGGAGGAAAAGCCCCTACATGGGATGTACCATCGACAGATAACTGAAGTGGCTGACATCGAGAAATCCTACCAATGGCTAGAAAGGGCTGGACTGAAGGACAGCACAGAGGCACTGATCATGGCTGCACAGGAGCAGGCCTTGAGCACCAGAGCAATAGAGGCCAAGATATACCATACAAGACAAGACCCCAGGTGCAGACTGTGCAACGAGGCCCCTGAGACAATCCAACACATAACTGCAGGCTGTAAGATGCTGGCAGGGAAAGCATACATGGAGCGTCATAACCAAGTGGCTGGTATAGTGTACAGGAACATCTGTGCAGAGTACAGTCTGGAAGCCCCGAGGTCAAGATGGGAAACACCTCCAAAGGTGATAGAGAATGACCGAGCTAAGATCCTGTGGGACTTCCAGATCCAGACAGACAAAATGGTAAAGGCAAACCAACCGGACATTGTGGTGATGGACAAACTGCAGAGGAAAGCCGTTGTGGTTGACATCGCAATACCAAGTGATTGTAACATCAGGAAAAAGGAACATGATAAACTAGAGAAGTACCAAGGCCTCAAAGAAAAACTTGAGAAGGCCTGGAAAGTGAAGGCAACAGTGGTGCCCGTGGTCATCGGAGCACTCGGGGCAGTAACCCCCAAACTGGAAGAGTGGTTACAGCAGATCCCAGGAAAAACATCAGACATCTCAGTCCAGAAGAGCGCAGTCCTAGGAACAGCAAAGATACTGCGCAGAACCCTCAAGCTCCCAGGACTCTGGTAGAGGACCCGAGCTTGGATGGATGAAACCGCCCACGGAGGGTGAGAGGACAATTTATTTTTTATATATATATATATATATATATATATATATATATATATATATATATATATATATATATATATATATATATTTTTTTTTTTTTTTTTTTACGCTGTGTACATGTTTCTGTGTTTAAAAAAGGTAAGAAAAATATTCTTACCGCCGCAGTCCTGGTGGGTAGCCTCCTGAACTCCTCTGAATGTTTCAATGTTTAAATTATGTATGCATAATTACACAGTGCACACAAAAACTAATTGCATTGAACACATCAAGGCGTCGTGTATGCTGACTTATTTGTTATTGGTAAATGTTCATAATGTATAATGCACCCACAGTCGCCTTTATTATCATTTTTATGTTTAGATAAAGTGTCTAATAGCATGTTTTCCCTTTTCTTCTCCAGGTAGACAGTTGTGAAGGTGTCTGAAAATATAAGGTGTGTGTAACATCAGTACTTCAAGGCTGTAAGACAGCATAGTTTGTTAAATGTACTCGTTTGTAAGAGGAATGTGACTGCTATTTACTCTAAAGTATACTTTGTCTGAATCAACTTTATCAAATGATTCACTCACAAACATGTCACTTAATATTCTAATTTTAGATATATACACACGCACATACACTTACACCACTGTATAAACAATGACACTGTCTAAAAAGGCCATGTTTGTTTTTAAGCTAAATTTCTGGCAGAGGTCAACATTTGCTGAGAAGCTAAAGTCCTCAGAGGGGAAGGAGGCTTTGTTGGAAAGAAAATCTCCTATGGCTCCAATTCAAAGGAAAATGCATTAACTGAGAAAGAATTTATTTAATTCTCCATAACATTTTGCAGCCACCATGTTGTCCCAAGTCCTGTCCTGTTATTCTGTTTTTACAGCACACATTTTACTGTAGTCTCATAACATTTGTAAATAATGTAGAATGTTCAGTTAAATTTTAGTGTTAATTTTAAATAATTTTTAAGTTTAGTGCTTACTTTTGAACAAACACTTTTTTTCTGCAAATTACAGATAAATCATCATCAACCCCTGTCCTGAGAGGGCCTCTTGAATTAGGTGAGCATTTCTTAACGTTTAATCAGTAAAGTTGTGTATTATATATAACTGTTCCTTTTTATGTGTCAGCATTTATATGGGTCCCACACCTTCAGTCAGATAAAGATAAAATAAGATAAAAAATAAGTTGTTTTCAGAATAATACACACAAAGGGGTTTTTGTTGTAATAAATTGTTCGAGCCTGGGGTAGGCCAACAATTAGCAGCAAAACAGATTTTTATGTATTTTTAGGTTTTGTCTCAAATGCTCATGTTCATACCGCTGTGCGCGTAAAATGCACTTTCCATTTTGTAGCTATAAAAATTTTTATACATTATTATTATATTCTGCTTTGAATGAGCTCATTAGAATCAGCTACACCTGTGCTAACTATTGAACCCAAATATTCATGTTTGTAAAGATTGTAGCCTCTTAAATCCCAGGTTTCTGAGACGATACCATGTCTTCAGATGACAGAAACATGATGAAATATGATCTGATAATATGATGAGATGATGTATTTCTCATCTGAAGACTGTCTCAAAAATCTGGGATTTCAGGGGCTAAAATCTTAACAGATGTATGAATATTTGGTATTGATATTTAGCACAGATGTAGCTGATTTTAATTATCTTAATCAAAGCAGACTATGATAATTTCTAATATTTATTTATAGCTACAAAATGAAAGACATGTAAAAGGATTATTTGACACTGCACAAAAACTAATAATGCATAAAAATCAATGCTGCTGCTAATTCTTGACCTACCCCAGGCTCTAATCATTTCTCACAAAAAATGCATTTCTATTATTTTGAAATGAACTCTTTGTTTCTGGGTGAAAAAAAGTGTGCCTGGCATTTAAGGGGTTAAAATTATTTAAAAAAATTATGAATATTAAGTTTTAATTATTCGCTCTGATGTAGATGATGAAAAGTAGATAAATGAAAGTACAATATAATGTCAAGTTGTAATATTTTTTATAACGACAAAATGAAAAGTATGAAAAGGATTAATTTAAAAGTGCCCCTGAGAGTTAATATTAGTTACTGTCCCATTAGGAGTATGGGACTGTTGTCTGACAAGATCATTTAAACTGAGCATTTTCTTGTTTGCAGAATGAAAACATGAAAACTGAGAGGGACAGCATCGTCAGGAGCATGTGTGTTTAATGAAGACAATTTCACTCCCATCAAAGTGAACTTGATAAGTTCTAACTTTCTGTATTTATCTTTCAGAGGTTAAAATGTTGCATTATGGATCATGATGCCGCTTACGGGACAGTTTAGCTGTTGTTCAGTGTAAGGCAGTGTCAAAGTCTCAAATGGCAAATGTCCTTTTAATGCCAAAATGTAAAGGTTCAATAAAAACACTTTCACAGCGACTAAAAAACTTAACGCAAGTAAACTTAATGCAAACAAACGTAACAAAAGAGGTTACAACGAGAGAAGATAAGAGCAGCGATGAAGATGAGACAAGAGCCGAAAAAGAGAGAAGATGAGAAGAGATGAGAGAACAAAAGACCTGGGCGTATTTAACTCTGTGTTAAAACGGGGCGGCCCTCTGTCCTCTGCAAAGATTGTGGGGCTATCAAATTACCTTTGCTAAACGCAAAGTTACTCCACTTCAAGTTAACTGGGTTTTAAGGCATGTTACATTTAAACTGAGTGGAACGTTTTGTAGCAACCAACATAAACATTACTGGTGAATTATGATTGAATAAGCATATATCTAACCAATATTTAACATGATGATTTCAACAGTTTGCACAAAATACAGTTATGATATTTTCCTGTAAATCAACATGTATATGCAAGAAATCAGTCTCTTGAACAGATTAGTGTAATACATAAGTCTTTGATACGTATGGAATATAGTGACCACAGTGTGTCCTGGCCACTAGATAGCAGTATTGCCGCACATTTCAATCCTGGAGCTTTGATTTACACCATGGAAGTTAATTATCTGGTCTTGAAAACAGTGATATGAAGCTACTCCCCCAAGTCATGTAAACTATCAGACAGGAGTGGCAGTAATATCACAGTCTAGTTTACTTCTTAGCCCTAAATCTAAACACACACATAATTCCTTTGAAAACATCATACTGACTATAAATCACCCAAACTGGAAGAAACAAAACCAGTTATGTTTATAATTATCTACCAGACACCTGGTCCCTATTTAAAATTTTTAATCAAGTGCTCTGACTTTCTATCCAGTATAGTGTTAGACTCGGATAAGATTGTAATAGTAGGGGATTTTAATATTGTAGCATACATATATAAAATATATATACACTTAATTAAGACAAAAATTAAGAGTAATAATTCTGCATTGGTACCAGATAGCCTTGCACTAACAGGCAGATTAAAACACCTTAACTAATGTCTTAAGAGGGAAAGGTTAACCAGCAGGGACTCAGTATAATAGATAAAGACCATCAAACTCAACTTAATTTAGATTAAGTATAACGTTTATTTATACAGTTAGGCAGAATAGTATACTGAGGCACAGGTAAATATTGAAAAGAATGTAATTTTGAACAACTGTTGTGCAGAATTACTGATTAATTAATGATGAATTGCACTGGAGTAAGGTTATGGTATGACTTATTAAATTATTGGATATTTAGGGAATAAAAGTGGAATGAGACTCTGAGACTATTAGCGCCATCTCTGTGACATAACACTGGCTTACTGTACTCGGCGCACGGAGGGGGAGGGCGGTGACAACAAGCCAGCCTCCAGTTTCAGCCAGGGGCTCAGATGTTGGTCCTCCTGGATCCGCGGGGTGTCGCAGGCAGATGTTCCCACTCCAAGCTGCGGTTCGTAGGTTTTATCCTCCAAAAGCTCTACAAGCCAGTCGCCAGATCAGATGGTATGTTTGACCAGCGGGGGTGATGCCATGGGAGAGTTTAGCTGTTGTTCAGCGTAAGGCAGTGTCAAAGTCTCAGAGTATGGCGAATGTCCTTTTAATGCCAAATGAAAAATTCAATAAAAATCCTTTCACAGCGACTCAAAAACTTTAGAAGTATAACTTCTTGAAATAGCCGCTTTGGTCAAGGCAGCGATTGTTAAAGATGGCGGATGTTGCGCGGCGTGAGGCTTTTCAAAATAAACTACAAAAATGATACTTGAAACGATCAAATAAAAGTTTAGACGACTTATCGTGAAAAGGTGTTATCACCGGCAAAGTAAACTTAACGCAACAAAAATGAGACGAGAGGAAAGGAAAAAACATAGACTTAGAAGACGCAGAAGACAGAGGCTGAAGAGAAGAGAGACAAGACTGAGGGCCAAGAGAAGACTGAAGAGGGGTGTATCTTTGACCCTGTGGTACGGCCCTCTGCAGTGATAGTGGAGAGGAATCGAATTACCTCTGCTAGACGCAAAGTAAATGTCATAAAAAGAAATGTGTTTACTCCACTTCAATTTAAGTAGATTTTAAGGCATGTTACATTTACACTGAGTGGAACGTTTTGTAGCAACATAAACACACTGGTGAATAATGATATTGAATAAGCATATATCCAACCAATAATAAACATGATGATTTCAACAGTTTGGACAAAAATGGATGAAAAATAGGCGTACAGAGTTTTTTATTTACACACGCAAGTTAATTATCTGCTTCCTTGGAAACGTGTGATGCTATCCGTACCAGGTCTCTGGTTTCTATCACACAAAGGAAGGAAGCCTCTTCTGGCATATTTATTGGTCTGCAGTTCGTATAGGACAGATATATGCCTTTGTTTGCGTCCTTGGGGCGATAAGACTCAGACTTCTGGCTCCTAAAAGGAATGTGCTTTTTTTATGGCGTCAGAAAAACGACACAATCCGAGAGGCGCAATAAATACATCCACGAGCAGATTATTTTAATTCACGCGCGCGTATACTACTCTCCACGCGCGCGTATACTACTCTCCACGCGCGCGTATACTACTCTCCACGCGCGCGTATACTACTCTCCACGCGCGCGTATACTACTCTCCACGCGCGCGTATACTACTCTCCACGCGCGCGTATACTACTCTCCACGCGCACTTTGAACGTCCCACGCGCACAGAATGACTGACCACGAGCGCGCGTGCTGGTCTTCCACGCCCCTATGTTTCTCTCCTGTGCCTGTGATGTTAAAGTTACACTGTGTAACTTTTCTCCTAAATATGTGGGGCATACTGACTTGTTTTTGTGATTTTTTTGAGCAATTATAAGGCCTGAGGCGCGATCTGTTGCTGTGAGCGGGGCTTCCGTACTGAGAAACTGCCCTCGCAACTTGGCCGGGAGCGCTCCGCTGTTGAGGAAGAGTCACGTGACAGGGAACGACTTGCTTTACGGCATTCCCTTCTGCTCTTATACCTGAGGTGCAGTATAACCATGAAGCTACTTTTAGCGTTGTTATTTTCGCCAGTTCGTCAGGGCCGAAGGATGCAAGAAGATAAAGACAATGTCGGACGAGGCAAGAAAAAGAAAATGTGAAAGGGACCGCACCAGATCACAGACAAGAGTCAACATCGGACAGACTTTTGCTCGCTGGCGTCAGATGAGAGACAGAGAAGGCTGCAAATCGGATCACGTTTTTGCATCTTTATTGTTGGGCAGGTAAATTAGCCTCTTTATTTTTTCTTTAGAACGTGCTTTTTCATACAGTTATTAGTTGTTTTTACTGCGACCATTGCACGATATTTGTTGATAAGCTAACGCTAGCGCTAACTCTATAGAAGATCCAGTCCAAACTTCCAAAGGTAGCAGCAGGTCAACTAAAGTTGAAACAATGATGGAAATAGACGCACGCTCGCACAGTTTCAGAAGGAGGAGGGGCCCTAGTGTTTACGTTTTGCGACGGTGCAGTGGCACCTGTGGCCTCTAGAGGCGCAAGACCGGGAATCTTGCACAGTGTAACTTTAAATTCTGCTCGCTCGTCTAAAAGTTGTCAGTTTGGGGGCGGGACCCTCCAGAATCACTGAGCTGCTGTGATTGGTCGCTTTTCAGTAAACCCCGCCCCGTGACCTCTTCACTCACAGCTGCCTGCTGCTAACATCGAGACAGAGGAAGAGCTTGGTAAGTGCATTTATCTTAAAAATATCATTAATTTAATTAGTACAGTCATGTATATGTTGTGAAATAGTCCATAAGACCACAAGCCTCTGACACAGGATCTGAAATAAACGTAATGCAGACAGACTTAAAGTTGACTAACTTAGTTTGAGCAAAGCTAACGTTAGCTGTCTCTTTTTTTTTTTTTTTTTTTTTTTTTATTTATTAGAAGGACAGTGCATATTAACCAACAGTAGAACTGTAAAATATGCCAGAATTAGCCAAGAGGCTAGTTTTCATCTGTAGTCCTTGGCCAGATGTACATAAGGCATCCTAGAAAACAATAAAACATTTAAACATAGAACAATAAAATTACAAACATCAAAGCTGGACTAAATAGCAGTGATCTGTCCCACAGGAACCCATACAGAAGGGCTATAACCATCAGCCCCGTCCCCTGCCAAAATATGAAAATTATAGCACTAGCACGATGCGTTTCCTTGCTGTTAATACTAAATACTGTGTAAAATCAATCTGTGGTGTACTAACAAAAATACTGCAGTCACTGGATATAGCACAGAGCAACACAAATACTGTGATCAGTCTCATTAGTTAATGCTCTCTCCACATTCAACTACAATTGAATATGTTGTTAATATTTCTTTTGTTAACCTTTACTTCTGAATATTATCAGCTTATTACACATTGAGTTACAGCACATCCGCTACAAGCTGTTTGGATCTATAGTATGATCTGTGGATTTTTGTTTTCCAGCTTACTCACCTGTGCTTATACCACCTCACTGACCAGAGTCTCTACAGTCACCAACAAAGTGAGCTGCTGAGTTATTATTACAAATAAGTATTGTTGTATAAAGGACAGACAGATTTGTTTCATTTAGTTAAATACTTTTTTTTTTCTCCTTTGTCCATAGCTTCTGAACAGCTACATGCAGTGATGACAAAGATAAGGATGGAAAAGAAACTGAAGATTTAAAAACCCTTGCAGCTTTGACAGTTGAGCTTAATGTTATAGAATAAAACTGTTTCACACAATGTTTTTCAATCATAACTTTACTGCTTATGACATACAGAAATAACACTACAGTCATAACTTTCTACAGCAAACAACTACTAGAGGTTGACTCACAAAACATGGTATAAATACAACCCTTCACACACCTACATGGCACATGTAGACACATGAGAGTACAGGACCAGAGCAGTTCTACCAGAGGTGAGCTGGGACAGGTGAGAGTACCGGACCAGAGCAGCAGATATAGTGTACTCTGTGTTATTAGTAATATTTCATTTAATTGTTTTGGAACTTAAGGAAAATCAAAGGTACTGTGTAACAGACATGGGTTGTATTCTTTAAAACACAAGACTTTTCTCTCTCTTTAATGCTTCTCTCTCTTACGTTACTGTTAAAAACCTATACAGTACAACATATTGGTAAGTAATGTTTAAAGTACAGTTGTACAAATGTTTCACTTAAACATGCCAGTCTTTTATTATATATATATTTTTGTTGCCAAAATATAAATGATCCAGTGTACATTTGTGTAAAAACATTATGAAGAGTATTGTTAGTAATGTTTTATATAATAATGTGCACCTTCTTTAGCATCTATATTATCCTCTCAAGGACTCTCAAGTCCAGCCACAGCTTCAGCCTCACATCTCACCACCTTTAAGAAAACCTGCACTGTGTGAACAACATATAGGTTAAAATAAATAAATGGTGCATGAAGTACATTATAATATGGACATGCATCTGCCTTTGTGCCAAATGACTGTAATCACTTTCTATATCGATGGCACCATTCTGTGGTTTCAGCAATAGCCCAGATCACAGAATAAATAGTATTGCAGTAAACCTCTCCTACTTCTCCTACTACTTTGTAAAGTCCAACAACCTTTTTTTTCTATTACTCCCTTCAATCCATGTGAAAATTAATATTGTACATTCTGACAATTTTATAAGTTTCAATATGTATATGATACCTGGCAGGGAAAGTACCAACACAGGGCACCAACGTGTATTAAGATACAGCCTCATCAACATTAATGAAGCTCAGATATAACGATGTCCTCAGTGTCCTCTTGTTCAAGATGAGACTGTCCTCCTGGTCTGTGTCCTTCCCTGGACGTCACAGTTCAGATGGAGATCCAATCAGGCTATGGACAAGGGACAAAAATAATAAGTGATTTTTATTTAACTAAATGAAACAAATCTGTCTGTCCTTTATACAACAATGCTTATTTGTATAATAACTCAGCAACTCACTTTGTTGGTGACTGTAGAGACTCTGGTCAGTGAGGTGGTATAAGCACAGGTGAGTAAGCTGGAAAACAAAAATCCACAGATCATACTATAGATCCAAACAGCTTGTAGCGAGATGTGCTGTAACTCAATGTGTAATAAGCTGATAATATTCAGAAGTAAAGGTTAACAAAAGAAATATTAACAACATATTCAATTGTAGTTGAATGTGGGGAGAGCATTAACTAATGAGACTGATCACAGTATTTGTGTTGCTCTGTGCTATGTCCAATGACTGCAGTATTTTTGTTAGTACACCACAGATTGATTTTACACAGTATTTAGTATTAACAGCAAGGACACGCATCGTGCTAGTGCTATAATTTTCATATTTTGGCAGGGGACGGGGCTGATGGTTATAGCCCTTCTGTATGGGTTCCTGTGGGACAGATCACTGCTATTTAGTCCAGCTTTGATGTTTGTAATTTTATTGTTATATGTTTAAATGTTTTATTGTTTTCTAGGATGCCTTATGTACATCTGGCCAAGGACTACAGATGAAAACTAGCCTCTTGGCTAATTCTGGCATATTTTACAGTTCTACTGTTGGTTAATATGCACTGTCCTTCTAATAAATTAAAAAAAAATAAAAAAAAAAAAAAAGAGACAGCTAACGTTAGCTTTGCTCAAACTAAGTTAGTCAACTTTAAGTCTGTCTGCATTACGTTTATTTCAGATCCTGCGTCAGAGGCTTGTGGTCTTATGGACTATTTCACAACATATACATGACTGTACTAATTAAATTAATGATTTTTTAAGATAAATGCACTTACCAAGCTCTTCCTCTGTCTCGATGTTAGCAGCAGGCAGCTGTGAGTGAAGAGGTCATGATTCTGGAGGGTCCCGCCCCCAAACTGACAACTTTTAGATGAGCGAGCAGAATTTAACATCACAGGCGCAGGAGAGAAACATAGGGGCGTGGAAGAGCAGCACGCGCGCTCGTGGTCAGTCATTCTGTGCACGTGGGACGTTCAAAGTGCGCGTGGAGAGTAGTATACACGCGCGTGAATTAAAATAATCTGCTCGTGGATGTATTTATTGCACCTCTCGGGTTGTGTCGTTTTTCTGACGCCATACTTTTTGAGTTAGAATATCAGCAGTGGTCCAATACTCCTACAATATTCATGTTGATGACAGCAGTGACTGTCTTGGAAATGCATTTGTGGCCCTATTAGACAACATAGGTTTCACTCAAAATGTAAATGAACCCACTCAGTCACAAGCACACCCTGGACCTTGTTTTAACCTATGGTATAGAGATTAGTGAGCTCACTGTCCTTCCTCATAACCCCATACTCTCAGATCACTTTCTAATTACCTTTCAGTTTATACTCAAAGACTTTACTGTTCCAATGAACAAAACCCAGATTAGAAGAACATTATCTGATTGATCTGTGTCAGAGTTTAAACACATAATAAAGCCAATATTTAGTACAATGTTGAGTGAGTATGTTGAGAACAGCTCCCATAGCTCGAGTCCCAGTAAAAGTGAGTGATTTGTTGACAGTGCCATGCACTCATTAAAAATAGCTCTTGATAAAGTAGCTCCATTAAAACAAAAGGTTGTTAGGTTGAATCGAGTAGCACCATGGTTTAATGCTGAAACATGTTCCCTTAAACAAGCAACCCGTAAATTAGAAAAGCTATGGCGTCACTCCAGCTCAGAGCAGTCGCTGAATGCCTGGAAATATAGTCTTTTAAATTAAAAAAAATCTCTGCATGAGGCCAAAACCAGATACTATTCAACTTGAATAGAAGAAAACAGGAACAACCTGCACTGTAGCCAAGTTGACCAGTCACAGCTCAGTAGAACCCTGTATCCCTGTTTCTCTCAGCTATGAAAACTTTCTTAAATTTTTTAACAACATAATCACAAATATTAGAGACTGACTAAATTAAATTCTTCCTACAATCAGCTCAGAGCAAGCTAAAACTGTAAAAATGGAGGCCTCTATAAAACCATCTGTAACGTTAGACTGCTTCATCGGTGTAGATCAAACTGAGATAACATCAGTCATTATGTCGTCCAGAACCTCAACTTGTCTTTTAGACCCAATTCCTACCAAACTTTTTAAAGAAACTCTTCCCCTAATTAATGAATCTATACTGAACATAATAAACACCTCCCTAGAAACAGGTTATGTTATTTACCACAATCTTATCTAATCTCTTAAATATACAGTTATTAAACTGCTTCTGAAAAAAACAGTCTAGATCCTGACATTTTAGCTAATTATAGACCAATATCAAATCTCCCTTTTATTTCTGAAATCCAAGAAAGAGTTGTATGTTGCCATCTACAGGACAATAGCTTTTTTGAAGATTTTCAGTCAGGGTTTAGACCCCACTATAGCACAGAAACTGCATTAATTAGAGTCACAAACAGTGTTGGGTTAGTTACTCAAAAGAGTAACTAGTTACAGATTACTAGTTACTCTTTTAAAAAGTAATATATTACTTTACTTACTTACTGACTCATGAAAGTAGCTTAGTTACTTTACTTTTGGGTTACTTCCTAACAGGAAGGCCTAAATGAACCCAAATCTAAATAGGAGAAGCCTATAGCCTCACTGTTGCCCTGACCAGCACTGTTATTACATTCTTAATACAGTCGTTCAAGCAGAGTTTTTTTTAGCTCCATTCATTTCAGCAGCAGGGCAGCCTGACACAGCAAATAATACCTTTTACGTTTACTTTACCTGTCCTGTGGACACAGTTTTATTTCACTATATTGAAGCTAAAATGCATTTGCTGTTATCACCAAAGCGGTGCATGTCTCTTCTTTCCCCGCTGACAGCAGCGGCTGCATGCACCCGACGCACGCGGAGAGGGGGATCAGCACGCAGACAGGACGAGTGGCCGCTGCACACATAAAGAGGAACAGAGAAAGGATTGGATAAAAATAAAGTTGGAAACGTATTAGCGCTATTCGTTTAATGCATTTTCATTCCGTGCCCTTGAGGTAAACTGCAGGTAAATGAAACTGACTGTAGTGATTGTAACGCGAGCAACTGATTGTATTTTGTTAGCAGTGTTGGGAGTAACGCATTACAAAGTAACAGGTTACAGTAACGAGATTACAATCGTCAGTAACGCAGCGGGCAACGCGTTACTTTTGAGCCCCCAGTAATAATATTACAGTTACTATCAAAATACCCAGTTAGTTACTCGCGTTACAGTCACTACAGTCAGTTTCATTTACCTGCAGTTTAACGCAAGGACACGGACTGAAAATGCATTAAACGAACAGCGCTAATACGTTTCCTAACTTATTTTCATCCGTTCCTTTCTCTGCTCCTCTTTATGCGCGCAGCGGCCTCTCGTCCTGTCCGCACACTGATCCCTCTCCGCCTGTGTCGGGGTGCAAGCAGCTGCCGCTGCTGTCAGCAGGGACAGCAGGGGACAGAAGAGACATGCACCGCTTTGGTGCTAACAACAAGTGCATTTTAGCTTCAGTGTAGTGAAATAAAACTGTCCACAGGACTTGAACGCTGCACAGGAGCAGAGGCAGGTGAACTTAAAGGGCAGTATTTGCTGTGTCAGGCTGCTCTGTTGCTGAAATGAATGCAGCTAAAAAAAACTTGAACGCCTGTATAAAGAATGTAATAACAGTGCTGATCAGGGCAACAGTGAGGTTCTTCTATTTAGAATTGGGTTCATTTAGGCCTTCCTGTTAGGAAGTAATCCAAAAGTAAAGTAACTAAGTTACTTTCATGAGTCAGTAACTAAGTAAAGAAATATATTACTTTTTAAAAGATAAACTAGTAATCTGTAACTAGTTTTTTTGAGTAACTAACCCAACACTGTTTGTTAGTAATTGTAATATTATTACTGGGGGTTCAAAAGTAACGCGTTACCTGCTGTGTTACTGACAATAGTAATCTTGTTATTTTGTAACGCGTTACTCCCAACACTGGTCACAAATGACTTGTTATTAAGTTCAGACAATGGACTGGTCTCAGTCCTGGTTCTGTTAGATCTAAGTGCAGCCTTTGACACCATTGACCACAACATCTTACTCCAGAGATTAGAATGTGACATAGGGGATAGAGGAGCACCCTCTGCTGGTTTAAACCTACTTATTTGATAGGTACCAGTTTGTCAGTGTAAATGAACATTCCTCACAGTGCAGTAACGTTAGCTATGGAGTGCCACAGGGCTCAGTACTTGGACCCATTCTGTTCATGCTTTACATGCTGCCTTTAGGAAACATAATCAGAAAACATGGCATTAATTTTTACTGTTACGCAGACGATATACAGTTGTATTTATCAATTAAACCTGATCAGAATGACCGCATAGAGAAACTTAGCGTCTGTGTGAGAGACATAAAGACCTGGATGACAATTAATTATCTCTTCCTAAACCCAGAAAAAACAGAGGTCATTATACTAGGCCCCAAAAATCTGAGAGATGCTTTATCTAACCAGACAGTCTCCCTGGACGGTGTCAGTGTAGCCTCAAGTTCTACTGTGAGAAACTTAGGAGTTTTATTTGACCAAGATTTATCATTTAAGGCTCATATATACCAAGCTAAAACAGCATTCTTTCTTGGCAGCAGTGTCCTAAATAGTCTGTAAAATGTTTTCAGCTTGTTCAAAATGCAGCAGCAAGATTATTAACAGGAACTAATAGAAGAGAACATATTACTCCTGTGCTAGCTTCACTTCACTGGCTTCCAGTTGAATTCAGAATTAAGTTTAAAATCCTCCTGACTTACAAGGCTGTAAATGGTACGACCCCATCCAACATTAATGATGTTCTGGTGCCATACCAACCAAGCAGAGTACTGCGCTCACAAAATGCAGGGCTATTAGTGGTTCCCAGGGTTTCTAAAAGTACAGTTGGAGGTAGAGCCTTTAGTTACCAAGCTCCTGTTTTATGGAATCAGCTTCTAGCTCATGTTAGAGAGGCAGACACAGTCTCTACATCTTAGGTTAGGCTTAAAACGTTCCTCTTCGAGAAAGCTTATGGTCAGGCCAGCTAGGAACAGGGTTAATTCCACAGTTGAAGCTAGGCTGCTCTAGGAGCTAGAAGCTGGGGGAACTAAGGTGCACTGAGCCTCTGTCCTCTGGTTTCATCTGCTGCTCCTCTTCTTTCACTGTAATTAATATAATTTAATACTATATCTCCAATCAGTTCATTGCTATTCACAAGTTGTCCCTCTCTCCCGCTCCCCTCTGGGGGAATAGGGACTGTTTCAGATGCCTGGCTGCTGGCAGATGTCCCAGTAACGACTGGATCTTAGCTAACTCCATCTGTGCTCCTGTCCCAACCTGTGGGCCCTCAACCTCACCTCCTATGAACTTCTCGGACCTACCCCACCCCCCACTCCCCTGTCTGGATGAATCCTTACAGACCTGAGCTATGATCTCATAGATGAGCTAATGGACTAACAGTCCTAGACACATGTTGCCTGTCCGTCCTGGGAGAGGATCTCTCCTTCAATATATAACCTCCATAAGGTTTTTTCTTTTTTTCCCACAGCTGTTTTTTTTTTTTTGTTTTTCCTTACCGAGAAGGAGGGTCTAAGGACAGGAGTGTCCTGGGTTTGTTTTAGTTTAGTGTAATTATTGCTTGTGTTGATTGTGTATTACGTCAGATTGTGTGTTCGTGTTTGATTAACTGTTTGTGAAGCCCTTTGAGGTGACTTTTGTCGTGACACTGGGCTATAGAATTAAATTGAACTAAACCAGAACTATGCCAGAACAAAATCAGGACTATGCGAGGGCTTAATCAATGCTTAATCAGTACATAGCCTAGATTCCATTGGTGATACAGGTAAATTTTGGCACAGTTTGGTTCAGTAGCCTGGTGGCGCATGCTCTTGAGCAAAAGCAACAAACAATGTAAACAAGCGGAGCAGCACTGAATTCAATTCAATTTCTATTTGGTTTTATTTGTATAGCCCAGTATCACAACAAGTAAGGAAAAACTCCTAAAAAAAAACAGCTGTCGGGAGAAAAAAAAAGAAGAAACCTTATGGTACCCACTGATCAAGCAATTTGGCTTCAAGTTTATGTAAATCTAAAGCAACATTATTACATTGATAGTCACTGACTCACTGGAGAGGAATAGGTCTAGGCAAAAAAGTTGTGTCTTAAACCTCCTGCTTGACATCAGCAACTTTTACAAGGAAAACCCAAGTGTCCTTACTCTCAGTCTGTTGTGTCCTAACCCTCAGTCTGTTGTGTCCTAACCCTCAGTTTGTTGTGTCCTAACCCTCAGTCTGATGTGTCCTTACCTTCAACCCTCACTCTGGTGCCCATCTTGTCATTGTGCTCTTTCCCCTGGATTTCCATCTGGCAGTAGTAGCGGCCACTGTCCTGCAGGGTGGCACTGTTGATCCGGAGGGACAGGTCATGTTCTCGGGGGTTTCCTTCCAAACGGTACCTGTTTAAAAGGAAATATCAGATGAAACATCGGACTGGAAAAAGTGAAGGTACCTTTGTGTATGGGACAGCAGGGGTCCCCTTTTGTTTTTTTCTTGCTGTCTGGTCACAATACTCACAAGATGCACAGTGGTCTTTACTCTAGCTGGTGACAGGGTTGATTTTTAAATCTACCTCAGTTTTAGCTGCCTTTTAATTTGCTTTTATTTGTTTTATGTTGGTTTTAGAGCTTTTACCAATGACCAGTGGCAGACTGGGAAAACTACTGGTTTGAGTGAGTATGTGTTGTTGATGTGTAAGCTGTAGTACTGTGGGAGTAAGTGAGTGAGTGTGTGCGAATGTGTATGTAAGTGAGCTCAGTCATAGGCACTTTAACTGAAAGCACTTTAGTATTAGATTTTCCTCGTGTACTTTTAAGTGACTGTAAGCTGTTGTATCGTGCTATCTGCTTGTTGTGTGTGTAGTCTATGCTGTAATGTCTGTAATCTAAATATTTTGAGTCAGTTATTGCATGTACTGTTGTCGGTATCAGTACCCTGTTTTACCCCTCTCCCATGGGACTACTGAAGGAAATTAGCTAAATCCGGTGTATTTACGGCTCTAGCCGTTCATAAATACACACTGTCCCATTCAAATAAATAAATAAATAAACTAAACTAAACTATGATTTTAAGGTGAGATGAACATTTTATTAAACATGTTTTTCAAAGATATAGTAGATATAGTATTTAGTATAATAGTTTTAGCTTTAGCTTGAGTTTTCCCAGGTTGTATTTTGGAGGGAATTTAGCCCGTGTTTCGTTTTGTCACTTTAGGTTTTGTGTGCAAGTGGGTTGCTGAGAGTGTGTGGGGAGCACTTGGTTTGTGTTTGGGTGGGACTAATCCTCCTCAAGTCTCCCTTGTTGGTTTGGTTTTCTCTTTTTTATTTATTTATTTTTTTCCCCTTATTTTTCACAGTTCCCTTTTTGTGTTCTTCCACATTGTGTTAAATTTGGCTATTTTGATCTATTTATAGCCTGATTTTAATATACAGATTCTTTAAAAATAAACAAAATTATTAAATTCTCAATTTATGCCTGTTTTTAGATTTTAGATTTAGAATTTTCAGTAAAATTTAATGGCACATTTTATGGTCACGTGTTTGTCTACAAAGTTGAGTTTATACTTCCTCGGGTAACATTTGCATAAGATAAGCTGTGATTAGGAACTTTTAAAATTAGCCTCAGAACAGCCGTTGTTCTATAACAGTGACAGTATACTGCTGTTAAATTTTTAATTGAAATCACTCTCCCAACAGCCAAAAAGTGTGCCTGCGAAAAATATTCAGATTTATAAAAGCCTGTGTGCAAACACCTGCACCCTGCGGCCTATTGCTGGAAGTCGGTTGAACAAACTCAGAGTTGTGGAATAACTTCTGGGTTGATAAAACTAAACAAATCCAAACCGAGTAACTCTGGGTTCATGTCTTACTTAAAGCCTGTCATGAACTTTCTCTGTTAACTCCGAGTTAAACCTGAAGCACTGATTACTGCAGCTGCTGCAGCACTGATCAGGCAGACACTGGCACAGTTCAGCCAACAGTTTTCAGTCTAGAGGGAAGGGGCGAGGTTATCACTGCTGGACACACAGGTGAAGCTGACTACAGTAGCCCAAAAAAGGACTAAAAAAAATGATAGTAGACTAACAATGAAGATAAAACTGATTTAAATATAAAAATTCATAACCTCCATCTGTTTCATAAGTTTAAGTAAAGCCTTTAGCCTGTAGCTTATAAAAGTCAATAATAATAAAAATAATAATTTGATTTAAATAGTAAAATATAGGCTTTGATATATTCTTCTAAGGTGAAAAAAATTGAGGCCCAGGCATAAGATTTAGAGGGGGTACACAGTACTGGGTGGAAGGAGATCAGCTGTCCAGCCGGTCTTTACAGCTTTACACACATTAGAAAGCAGCTGCGGACCGCGGTCGCTCGTATGAGAGAAAAAAATCTGACGCTAAAGCATGTGAACCAGGCAGCACTTTATCTCATCATATATGCGTCTGTGTGGTTTTCAGTGGCTTATGATCGCTCCGTGATGTGATTTAATGCACAGAATGTCCCTCTCCCCTCTCATCATTCACTGATTCTCTCGTTTCCTTAAACAAATGCATTGAGCATGCGTGTCTTAAGCCCAACGCACACCGGGAGCGCTGCAGTGCATCAAATTACACCAAATGCGGCACGTCTCGGCACTTGAGAGGGCTTTAACATATACAGCGTGGAGTTTAAAATGTGTTTTATCTGATAATAACCGGACAAAGTGATAGAAGTCGCCCAGGCTGTGTGAGGACAGACTGGGCTGTTCTATTAGTGAGTTTAGAGCTGGGCGATTTAGCCTAAAAAAAAATCTCAGATTTTTTCACAAAAAATTTGATTTGCGATTTAAAAACTATTTTTTCCCCCACTTACTTAAAATCAAACTGAAGACAACAGAGAAATTATCCAAAACAAGTTTAGCTTTATTGCTTTGATTTCCTCTTGAGGTTAAAGTGCAATCAGACAAGTCAAATAGAAGAGAAGGCCCTGTGATTTTACAGGGGATTTTCTTAAAAGTTGTCCTAAAAGTTGCAATTTTTTTGTCTATAATTCTTCTTAAAAATATTAGCTAGAACTGTAAAAACTAACAAAATCTGTTTTTAAACATATGTGAGGTGGTAATTAATCTAATTAAAATACCTGTATTTGAACAGGCCGAGTGTACCTACTTTTTAAAATTATATTGCTGTGTTATTAGCCTGTTTTTTGGGGCTCCTGCAGCTGATTCTGATTCTGTTCCTCTCAGATCTTCTCTGGTGATTCCTGTTGTGTGCTGTAGTACATCCAGTCATTAAAAACAGAGGACGTTTGCTGTGCTAGGTTTTCAGGAAGGTTATTAGCCTTCAACATTAAAATTTAAAGAACGATAACCTGAAACTTCATTGTTGTCTAAATACGCTGCCCATTCAACTTTTTAGGCAACTATATCACCATGGCAACGCAGACAGCTTTTCAGAGTGACACCAGACAAAACTAGAAAGCACCGCGTTCGTCTCCTCCTTTAGTCCCATACCCACTATGAACTACGGGAGCCCAGAGCGCCGGTGGTGGACGTTTTTTTTTAAATCGATTTTTATTTAAACAAGTCGACCTGCCCTACAAATTCGAATTAATCGAAAAAATAGGATTTATCGCCCAGCCCTAAGTGAGTTATTAGCATGTTAGCAGCAGAAAGGAGTTTCCCCATGCTCTGACTCTGACTGTAGGAGTCAGGAGCTGCTGCCTGTGTTCCCCCGAGCAGCAGCTACTGTCCCTCGGTGTTTACAGCTGTGTGTCTGTGCCACACGGAGCAGAGAACCATCTTTGTTACTGCAGAAGTACGGGGGCCATGTGTTTTCAGCCACCGCCGCGTGCCCGGTGTAAGGGCTCTCATGGAAAACAATAGGGGCGTATTTTTTGAGGTGTGTCTGCGCGTCTGGTGTCTGTTTGATTTGTTGTCAAACCCCGTATAAGCCCTGTCTATATTTTTCATTTATAGTCAAGATTCATTCTCAACCGCATATCTGCTTTTTCTGCTATTAAAAATATATATGTAGGTGTAATTTGTTATAGTACTGGCATAAGCAAAAATTTACTTTCAACCCTGGATATAAATTACTTGAGTTAGCGTTAACACAAAAGTATTTTAATACTGTAGTCTGTTACAAATATTCACCAAGAGTGACAAAGCAGTTAAAAGTGCTGTTTCAAGGCTCTTGTTTTTTTACGGCCTGTTTCTAAAGCAACTCTATGCAGTCCCTCCAGGATTTTGCGAAGTTGCGATAGAAACTATTAATGCAAAATCAAGCAAACTCTGCGAAATGCGACCCTGCAACTTTGTCCTAACTCCGCAACTTTTCCACATCTCTGGCCAATTATCGCCGAGATTTTCCTTTAAAACTGCATTTTGCTGCACTTACTGCAGTGGGCTGTCCCCTGTTCCTAGCAGAGCAGCTTCTCTCTCTCAGCAGCTTTGCACCGGTAATGCGTGCCAGAGGCCGGGTTGAGCCACAGACAAAGCGGCGTGGAGGTGCGATGCGGAGGTTCGGCGTACTCATAGACAGAGCGGCACAGAGGTGTGGCCCCGAGGTCAGGCACATTCAAAAACAGAGCGGCACAGAGTTGTGGAGGCGCAGCGCAGGACAGAGGTGCGGCACCGAGGTCGGGCGCACTCATAAACAGAGCAGCATGGAGGAGCAGCGCAGAGGGCGTACTCACAGACAAAGTCCTAAAATTAGGTGAAGAAGTGAAGTAAAATCTGGTGAGCTTTCGTCCCGCCCCTGGAGTTCAAATCTGCAGCTGCACAGAGGAAAGGCTGAATGTATGGTAGGTCTACCAATTATATTAGCTTAGATATTGTCATTTAATTATTATATGCATATTACGTTTGATTTAGTAACTTCAAAATTAATTTTTTCAGTTAACCATGTTGAAAAGTCTGTAATATTATTAGCAGAATGTTCTAGCAAACAAACTAAAACGGGTGTCAAAGATAGAATCTCACAAGCCACATTTGACCTGCAACTTGGGTTTTTCGGCCTACAAAACAGTTTTTTATCATTTACTTTTTAAATTTTCTTACATCTATAGCATTTTACTACTCGGACTGCATGCCAGTTAGGTTTGTGTCTGACTTGTTCCCGACTTGCTCTGATGTCACAAGTGCAACGGTCACCAAAAGCTTGTGAGATCCAAACGAGACCAGCCGTCTGAGCGAGCCGCTGCAGTTCATCAGGAGCAACTGCGGAGGCTGCTTCGCTCAGTGCACAATGGGAAAACGCTCACCTGTCAGCACCGAACAGGACAGGTGACTGAAACTGAGATTAATGCTGATCAGAAACATAATGCACCAACACTTTTCTGTCTCCCTTTCCTCCTCCCCCGCCTTTTTTTTAATGTAAAATACAGACTTTACAGTTACAGTTTTGACCTGGATAAACTTTGTGCCCTGCTGCTCATTGTGGAGTATTATTAAAGAGATTGTGCATGATATCTGCTGTTATAGAAGGCTGTTTGACTTTTAAAATGTGTAAATGTAAGCAACTGTACTGTGCTCCTTATTTGTTTAATATGAAGTTAATGCAGTCATACCAGGATGGGAAGTTAGCGCTTTTATTTTGAAGGCCGGAAGTGTATGGGATGTCTTTGAGCTCTTGACTGGTGTGATATGTGATGGTGAGACGAAGCTGCAGAATAATAGTGCCTCCTGAGTTTGTTCCTCTCGGTCTTTCTTCATGTCAAGCTATTACAACGTCAGTGCTCAGCATTACAAAACCCTCGGTTACATTGGTGGCAGCGGTGGGATCGCTCCAGTGCAGAAGCCCATCTTTCCCAAGACGGTATAAAGTTCAGAAGTTAGCCACTGCTAACTTGCGTTTAGCTTAGCTGTGAAAAGTGTAATTAGCACGTGTGCCGAACTCCACTTTTCTTCTAGCTAGAAAGGCATTAAGAGACAAGGAACCGTGTGGAAGTATGACGATGATCCGCTGGATTATAGGGTTAGGGTTAGGGCCTTTCTCCGGTGATCTCAAAATCGAGCTCCCACCACTTTTCTCCAGGAAGGACAGCGTGAGTTTCTCCTGCTGGTCCCGCCACTATGAAGTGGCCGTGGCAGAGTTGTTAGAGACTTTGCCCATCGTCATCACTTCACCTCCAAGGACATTCCTTTCCAGTCGAGTAGTGACTGTGATGCTGCTTTTGAGTATTTGAAATCAGTGCTCTCATCAGCCCCAGTAGTTACCTTGCCAGATTATAATGTTCCCTTTGAAGTGTACACTGATGCCTCATTGGAAGCTGTAGGGGCGGTATTGGCTCAAGATAAGGATGGGTTGGACAGAGTAGTGGTTTATGCCAGTCAGTCGCTTACTGCCACCAAAAGACGCTGGTCTACATTTGATAAAGAACTGTGGGCTGTAGTGTGGGCTGTGTGTCAGTTTAGACATTACAGGGGCATCTTCTTTCACTATAATAATGGACCATAAGCCTTTGCTGGGGCTACGGGGCATGGCTATTGACAAGGATCCCTCTGGTAAAAGGGCCAGGTGGATATTGGAGCTGGACCCCTATAACTGGGAGGACTCTACAATGACCATGGAGGAGTCAACGGTTTCTGACATGCCAGAGACTCTCGTGGTAGACTCACACCAACAGTAAGTCGAGCGACTGAAGCAACCAGCAACCATTCATTTCCTATGCAAGCTGGTGCGCGGAGGCAACAAACATCTTGAACTTGCGATGCAAATCAAGCAACCTGAGCATAGTTTTGAGTTGAACTGAAGTCAACTTTATGCAAATGTGGAGCCACATCACTAAAGCGACCAACAATCACGGAACAAGATTTGACAGACACTGGAGAGGAAATGGTCCAGGCAGAAAAGATACGTTTGAAACCACCCACCCCTTGGTCAGTAACCTGAGGGGGGCCTGGCGACATGAGAAGAGCCAACTGAGCTTAAGAAAGAGATTTTGTCACTTTTGGTGTGAGTCCACCATCACACTGGAATCTAAGGCTCGCTCTGGCAGAGTGAGCAAACCAGCAACTAAACTGAACTTGTGAGTGCTGTGGACTATAGAGCATGGTTTTACTCTGCAACAGGGATTAGTACGTCCACAGTGATTTTTTTATTTTTTCTGTCCCTTTTTTTGTAAGCTTACATGCACTGTTACCCTGGTTTTATATTGTTCCATGTTTGGGGTTCTGCAACAGTATGTCAGAGATGATGATGTACTTGTTCTCTCTTTTCTCCAAAAAGAAAGGGTGAAGATGATAGACGGGAATAATGCTAAATCAGTCTGAATTGTTTTCTATTAAACAATGACTAGTTACATGGGAATTGATGCCAAATCTGTGTCAGAAGAATTTGGTAAAAGGTTTATCCTGATGTCCATAGGTGTTAAATTTAAAGAGATAAGATAATTTCTGTTTAGTTGACAGCTAATCTCTCTGTTCAAGTTGTACAGTATTCTGGATACAGTTCATTACATAACATGCCAAAGTCACCTCATGGAGACCCCTCATTATTTATGTCATGTACGATCAATTACAGTCCTGGTGCAGTCTCTTACCTGTGGTCCTGGTGCAGTACTGGCTCACAGCCCTCCGTCCCACTCCGGCTCACACAGCGGAACACCAGGGTGGAGTCTGCCCCGTGGCCCCGCCTCCAGCTCACCTGCACCAAGGCATGATGGGAGTGCAGTGGGTGGCTGAAGGAGCACGGCAGGACCACGGGGTATCCCTCTATGGCCCTGACCTCAGCTTGGACAACCATGGACCAGCCGTCATCGCCTGCAAGGACTGGAACCGACAAGACACACAAGACCAGGACTAAACTAGGACCAGAACTAGGCCAGGACCAAACCAGACAGACAGAGAGACAGAGATGTGTCCAGGACAGTTACATACAGAATGGACAGAGGCATGTCCAGGATAGTTACATACAGGATGGACAGAGGGACAGAGATGGGGTTAGGGAAGGGTCAGGAGCAAAGATGGGGCCACCTACCAGTTAGCATGGGACAGGCAAGACCAGGACTAAACTAGGACTAAACCCTAGTCTGAGTGTGTACTGACCTGAACCAGAGAGAATGAGAATGCAGCTGAACACCCAAAGGTCCATGGCTCCGACTGAGATGCAGACTGAGGTCCTGAAGTCCTGAGGTTCTGAGTCAGTCTCACTGACAGCTGACTCTTTCCACCCAGCTTCCCCTTTTCCTCAGCCCTCAGCTCCTGTGCGCAAATGGAAACTTACATTTTATAGGAAGTGTCATATATTTGGATATGATACACAGAAGTGCAGCTAATTGTGCTTCCTCTTGTTTAAAAAGACACAACGCTCTGACTATAGCTGCCAGTATGTTTATAGTTTTTTCTCATTGTTTAAGCACATTTTCTGAAACATGTAGCCAGTGTGGCAAAGCTGTACTCACTATTTCCAAAATGAAATAATCAGATCACAAAACATTTCAGAACATGAACAAAATCAAACACTTTGTGAAATTTTTTTAATAAATGACACCATAATGTCTAAATATGACATATGCACAGTCTTCGCACTAATAGATCTGTTCATCACCAACAAGACACTGTACTGAGAGATCCAAAACAAATTTTGCATTTGTCCTTTTGGTGTAACAGGCCAAAACACCAAGTATTGAGAAACTGTTTCTGTTTCAGAACAAGAGAAATGCTGTAAATCTGCAGAATATGAAGCATAATATACTTAACAAAATAAATAATAAACTGATTAAAAAATATATATATCCAAGTATGTGCTTTTGAGTGTCTGAGATCAAAGCTGATCTAAATCAGGACCTGGTTCAGACTTCGGGCCACAGCAGTAATTTCAGAAGAGCCACTGTTTCTAATGAAACTGTCTGGGTCTGTCTCCAAGAGTGTCTTCATCTTCTGATTTCTGTGTGTTAGTTTTGTCCCCTGTGTCTCAGGTCTGTGGATTTGAACTTGGTAACAGAGTGTTGTATTTTGGTAGAAAGTCTTTAGAACCCAACAAAGGTTTTATTAGATTAGATTAGATTAGATTATTTGAAGGGGACAATGCAATTTCATAAAACACATGCTAATACATGAGTAAAAAAGCCAGAATTAGCCAAAAGGCTATTTTTGACTGATGTTTCAAAAACAGATAATTTGTGTTTTAGATTTATTTTTTTTATAACAGTGTGAGGATTAGAATGTGTTTAGAGTTGAGCTATTGCTATTGAGTTATTGCCTCCTGTTAGACAAGTTTAACATTTTGTGTTTTTATTTTGACTTTAGAGACTAAGCAATAACAAAAGAAAACTGTTAAAGAAAATACCTTTTGCAAGGAGTAATAGACTGTTTCAGAGAAAGAGGAAATGTCACAGAGAACTCACGTTTTTGAGAGGAGACATGAGACATACACATAATGTATAAACCACAGACTTGCCATTAACTAAAAGACCAAGCGTCAAACTGAATCATGTTTATGTTGATTCTGATTATTTTATTTTTATTATTATTCTACAATAAAAGTCTATTTCTCCCTTAGCTGCAAACTCTGCTCTCACAGTAGGAAAGGAGTACTAAAATATATGTGTTGTAAATGTCTGCTGTGAGCAGCAGAGGGCGTAATTCTCATAGCATTTAACAGCTCTGCTCCACTCCACAGCAGAGGCAGACTTAACGAACACAATTCTGTCCACTCTGAAGATCTGTTAGGAAGGTTTGTTAGACCTGGTTTAGTTCTGGTTTAGTTCTGATTTGAGCACAGTTTAATTGCTGTCTTCTGCTACTTTGCTATATCAGCACAATGCCCCCCACTGCTCTGCTGCCTCAGCTTCACTCGGCTCTTTCCTTCCTTACATACTTTTTTTATTTCCTTCATTCCCTTCATCCTTCGTTCCTCTTTTTGCTCCCTCTCTAAGCCCCACCCTTTTTGGCTTGCTGCTTTTTGCTGCAGAATCCAGGTGGTTTCCCACTGAACCTCTCTCACTGGAGGATGGAGTACAGATTTTGTTGGACGTAAGCTGGTTCTGCCGGAGCTACTCTGGTTCTGTTGGATGTTGCGGACCCCTTGAAAGACGCCCTGAAGAACAAAGTACCCCCAGAGGCTGCACATCCAGATCAGAACATGGGCATCACTTCGGAGAAAAGCAGCTGATCAGGTGAAACTCATTACACCTTTTACCAGGACCAAAGTATGACTGAAACAGAAGTCATGCAGGACGAAACCAGGACTAAACCAAGACTAAACCAGGACTAAACTGGGATACAGCAGGATTAAAGAGCTGGCTTGGTTTTACCTGCTGCTGTACTATTTATAGAGCCACTAAGTCTCCTGTTTCTCTAAACCTGACAGTGAACTGAGAGAACACTGGTTCAATAATGGACTAATACACAACAGCAGGAAGAGACGTGACAGCTGCAGTTGTACTGGAGTCAGTGTGAGTCAGGTTCACTGTTCAGAGGGATATAAGCATCCCAAAATGTAGCCCTCATAGCAATGAATGAGGCTGAATATTGATTGTTAGTTTGCAAAAGTAGGAAGAGAAAGGTGTTTAAATGTTTTTCATGTTCTAAGTAGAACGAATGACAATATTGTACTTTTTATTCGAGATTAAGAAAAGCAACAGCTGTCTCCTGACAGCTCTCGCTTTGAATTTACTGTCTACAGTGCAACACTTTTAGTTAGAATTGGCACCTTACAGCTTGTCTACTAGTGATGGGAGTATTGATATACTATATTGATATTACCACAATACTCATTTGGGTATCGAGTACTTGAATAAAGTACCAATACAAATTCATACATGTGAAGTAAAAGCACATGCATCACTTTGGGTAACTCCAGTGTTTTGTGCCAAAACACCCTGAAGTTACTTATTTTATACAGTGTACATTAGAATTGTTAAGTGGGCAGTGTTAGTCATGGGATTTGTCTTTAAGGGTAACAATTTTTTTTAATAATAATAATACATCAATTTTATATAGCGCTTTTCACACAACTCAAAGTCGCTTTACAATTTTTGATCTATTAATCATTCACTCCTCAGTCACACTCGGTGGTGGTGAGCTACTTCTGTAGCCACAGCTGCCCTGGGGCAGACTGACGGAAGCGTGGCTGCCAATCTGCGCCAACGGCCCCTCCGACCACCACCAAACACAGCCACACTAACACATGCACACAGGCAAGGTGGGTGAAGTGTCTTGCCCAGGGACACAACGACAGTATGCGCTTCAGATGGGATTCGAACCGGCTACCCTCCGGTTATGTTTCACCCATAAGAAAATATGAGTATCGGGTATCGGTATTGACTAAATTCCCCAAAAAGTAATCAGTATCGTATTGATTCTAAAACAAGTGGTATAGCCCATCAACTCTTTTCTGTAGTTAAATCTAAGTGAGCATCAGAATACTGCTAAAGCTTTCAAACTAGACCAGCATTTGAAGAGAGACAAGACGGGAGAAGTTGTTGTTGTTGAGTCAATACAGCTTTTATCTTACTTCTACTATTCATGGCATTAGGGTTTGCGCAGGGTTAGTTTATCCCAGCTGCTTTGGGCCTGTTTTATTTTTACAGCCCATTTTTTTTCTCCTGGAAATTCAACTTGAACTGACAGGGAGCATCCTAACACTTGCCTCTGGGAAGGTGTCCAGGGGGTGGGTAAATGTCAGCGCATTACAGTCACACTGCAGTGGCGCCTGTCCAGGACATGGCTGATGGATGCTGGGATATGGAGTAAATGGGAGAGAGTGATGGGATGGGGCTCAGGTTGCAGTGCAGAGTTATTTTTAGATGGACTGCACTCTGCAGCAGCATCATATCATTATCTCCAATAGAACTATGGATCTGCTCTGTCAGGCTCAAGGCACGTATCTGCCCTCACTGAACATGCAGGTCTGTACACACAGATCTATACACACACATCTATACACACAGGTCTACACACGCAGGTCTATAAACACAAGTCTTTAAACACAGGCCTATACATGGAGGTCTATACACGCAGGTCTATACGTCCAGGTCTATACATGCAGGTCTATAAACACAGGTCTATACACACAGGTCTATAAACACAGGTCTATACACACAGGTCTATAAACAGCGCTATATACATGCAGGTCTATACACCCAGGTCTATACACCCAGGTCTATACACCCAGGTCTATACATTGAGGTCTATACAAAGGTCTACACAGATCTATACACGCAGGTCTATACATACAGGTCTATAAACACAGGTCTATACATACAGGTCTATACATTGAGGTCTATACACAGGTCTATACAAAGGTCTACACAGGTCTATACACGCAGGTCTATACACGCAGGTCTATACACGCAGGTCTATAAACACAGGTCTATAAACACAGGTCTATAAACACAGGTCTATAAACACAGGTCTATACACACAGGTCTATAACACAGGTCTATAAACACAGGTCTATAAACACAGGTCTATAACACAGGTCTATAAACACAGGTCTATAAACACAGGTCTATAAACACAGGTCTATAAACACAGGTCTATACATACAGGTCTATACATTGAGGTCTATACACAGGTCTATACAAAGGTCTACACAGGTCTATACACGCAGGTCTATACACGCAGGTCTATACACGCAGGTCTATACACGCAGGTCTATAACACAGGTCTATACACACAGGTCTATAAACACAGGTCTATAAACACAGGTCTATAAACACAGGTCTATAAACACAGGTCTATAAACACAGGTCTATAACACAGGTCTATAACACAGGTCTATACACACAGGTCTATACACACAGGTCTATACACACAGGTCTATACACGCAGGTCTATACACGCAGGTCTATAAACACAGGTCTATACACACAGGTCTATACACACAGGTCTATACACACAGGTCTATAACACAGGTCTATACACACAGGTCTATACATCCAATCCAACTTTATTTCTAGAGCACTTTAAAATCAACACAGTTGGCCAAAGAGCTGTACACCAGCAAATAAAACAAACATACATCTCCAAATGAAAACACATAAGAACAAATATAAAAGAGTAATTAAAGCAAATACTAACACTAAAAATTATGTAAAAGAAACAATAAATATCAACATTAAATCGAGTTAAAAGCCAAATAAAACAAATGTGTTTTAAGGAGAGATTTAAAGATTGGGAGTGAATCAGCCTGTCTAATGTGTAGTGGTAGAATATTCCACAACTTAGGACCAGCAACAGAGAAGGCCCTATTCGCCTCTAAGTTTTCTTTTTGTTTTTGGGACGATGAGCAGAGACAGATCAGCTGACCTAAGAGAGCATGTAGGGGTATTGGGCTGGAAGCAAGTCAGACAAATATTGAGGAGCAAGACTGTGAAGGCACTTCACGGTCAGAATCTTAAAATGAATATGAAAGTGAACAGGAAGCCAGTGGAGTGACTGGAGGACTGGGGAAATATGGTTATATTTACGCGTGCCTGTTAAAAGCTGAGCAGCAGCATTCTGAACTAATTGTAGCTGAGCAATGGCTGACTGGCTAAGCCCGGCATAAAGTGCGTTGCAATAGTCTAAACGAGTTGTAATAAAAGCATGGATTAAAATTTTTAAATTGTGCAGAGATAAAAACTGTTTAACTTTGGCCAATTGCCTCAGGTTTTTAAAACTGCATTAATCTGTGCATCAAACTTTTAAGTCACAGTCAAATTTTACAGCCAGGTTAGTGACTGTGGGCTTTACAGACTGTGACAGAGCACCCAGATCTATGTTGACCTTGTCATCAAACAAAACAAACTCTGTCTTTTTCCTCATTAAAGTGCAAAAAATTATGGACATCCATGCTTTAATTTCATCCAAGCATTTTAAGGGATTTTCCACAATTGGTGTGATTCATTGGCAAATAGGTTTGGCAGTCATCTGCGTACAAATGAAAAGAATTACCATGCTTCCTGAGGATAGTACCAAGTGGAAGCAGATACAGGAAAACAGCAGGGGCCAAGGACTGATCCTTGAGCCACTCCACTCCTAAGATGTGCTGAGGAGGAGGTCTATACAAGCAGGTCTATACACGCAGGTCTATACACGCAGGTCTATACACGCAGGTCTATACACGCAGGTCTATACACGCAGGTCTATACACGCAGGTCTATACAAGGAGGTCTATGCGCACAGGTCTGTACATACAGGTCTATAAACACAGGTCATACATATGGGTCTATACACACAGGTCTATACACACAGGTCTATAAACGCAGGTCTATACATGGAGGTCTATACACAGGTCTACACACAGGTCTATAAAGACAGGTCTATACACGCAGGTCTATGCACACACGTCTATAAACACAGGTCTATACAAGGAGGTCTATGCGCACAGGTCTGTACATACAGGTCTATAAACACAGGTCTATACACGGGTCTATACACGCCGGTCTATACACACACGTCTATAAACACAGGTCTATGCATGCAGGTCCATACACGCAGGTCCATACACACAGGTCTATACACGGGTCTATATCCACAGATCTATCATCACAGGTCTATATACGCAGGTCTATACACGGGGGTCTGTACACACAGGTCTATACATGCAGGTCTATACACAAGTCTATAAACACAGGTCTATATACATAGGTCTATGCACACAGGTCTATACACAGGTCTATTCAGGCAGGTCTATATACACAGCTCTATACACAGGTTTATACACACAGGTCGTTAGACCGTTCTCAGTCATGTGACTTGGTTTGTTGGCGCTGCCATTTTGGATGGCAAAAAGCTGGTGTAGCTGGCTAGCGATTAGTGATCATGCATAGAAATTGAGTTCATATTTACCACTTTCTACACCGGTTCAATACTTAACGTTAAGTGGTTAACTTTATGCTTAAAATAGGACGTATGTGTAATTAATGATGATTCCTCAGTATGCCCAAACCGAAAAAACAGACTTTTTACCTTTGAACACTGGTTCTGTCCAAAACCAGTCCAATCCAGGATTAGTAACCCTCAATCAGTTTGTATAAATCCACAAGTAAAGATCGAGATATATTTCCATAAAAGTATTCTATGTTGTGAAAATAATCCTGTACTCGCCATATCCTTAGAAAAGAACAAATACCAAGCTGTCCTGAACATTGTATTTTCTTTTTCTTCCCAGTATGCTAAGTGTCCGTGAAAACGTGTTTACTCTGCTAATAAACATGAGCAGACAGTAAGAACGAGACTAACTGACTTCAGATCGGTTTTTACTTTATTTGACGATTACAGCAGGAACAATCTTTTATGTGACTTTTTTAAAGAATAAACTTTGTCAAACAGTGCAACATTAACTTTTTTACTTCAAAAGACAGCTGGTAGATGCTATCAAAGATATAGGACACATTAAACCATTTTTGATGAGTAAAACAAATTTAATTTGTTAGGCTAACAGACAGCAGGACTGATCCAAATCGGGCCGTGACAACCGGGTTTTGCCATCCAACATGGCGGCTCCGTGAATCTCCGCGGAAATCGTGATCAGATGACGCTGGCTGAGAAGGGTCTATACACACTGGTCCATACACAGCTCTATACATACGTCTATACACAGGTCCGTACACACAGCTCTATACACACTGGCCCATACACAGCTCTATACACAGGTCCTTACACACAGCTCTATACATACTAAGGGTGCTCCGATCGATCGGCCGCCGATCATGATCGGCCGATCATGGCTAAAAATAGAGTGATCGGTGATCGGTAAAATGGGCCGATCAGAAGGGCCGATCAAATTACATCAAACACAAGGCTCTCTCATTTACTGTCTTGCAACTCCGGTTTGATTAAACAGCAGTAGCGTTATTTTAGCAGTGTTTTTAAGTTAAGCCCTGGTTATAACTAACACAAACCTGCCCTGGAGGCGCTGCTTTGTGTCCCCACTGTGTCCCCGCCTGCTTTAGGAGTGCACGGGACAGAACCGAGGCGCAGCAGTGCGTGTATTTGCAAACACCAACGTAAATAGAGCTACAGCTAACCCGCTAACAGTTACGTTAAAAGGATTAAGAAAGTTCAGAGTCTGCCTGTGTCTTGTTGCGCGGAGAAAACTGTGCGTTTTGTGGCTTAAACTGCACCAAATGGCTGCTAATGGAAAGAGAAAGTAAAAAGGCAGCCCATGTGTCCGTGTGTCTGAGAGGAGCACCTTTCATCGTTGTCTTCTCTGCTCTCTTTGCACGTTTTCTTCATTCAGACGTTGTCAAAACTGGCAGCAGGAGCTGTCTGCTCTTTAGTCCACTGTGTTTCAACCTGGTTTGGCTGCGCGTTACGCGGACACAGGGGCTGCACCCGCGGACTCGCATTAAAGGAACCAATTAAGAACAGCTGATTTTTACATCAGCGGAGCATTCAAACAAAGCCACAGACACTGGGCACACATTAAAGACCAATAATGCAACAAAACCTCTTCTAAAACAAAAATAAGTAGAATTTTGTTGTTCTTTTATATTTACAAAGGCTACAGTATTTTTCAAATGGAACTAATAATAGCATACAATACATTACTACATTGAAGACCACATCGGTATCGGCCATGATCGGTATCGGCCGATCACAGCAGAGGCTGATCGGTGATCGGCCTCAAAAACCCTGATCGGAGCACCCTTAATACATACGTCTATACACAGGTCCATACACACAGCTCTATACACACTGGCCCATACACAGCTCTATATAAACAAGTCTATAAACAGGTCTATACACGGAGGTCTATACACGGAGGTCTATACACGGAGGTCTATACACGGAGGTCTATAAACACAGCCCCTGCCCGTTTTTCTCAGGTATCTGTGGTGTGAAGCATTGCCATGGAAACAAGTTCTATGGCCTTTGTTCCTATACATGTAGGTCTATACACACAGGTCTATTCATGTGGGTCTATATACACAAGCCTATAAACACAGGTCTATACACACAGCTCTATCTACAGGTCCATACACAAATCTCTATCCATACCTCTATACACACAAGTCTATAAACACAGGTCTATACACAGGTCTATAAATGCAGGTCTACACACAGGTCTATACACACTGGTTCATACACAGCTCTATACATACATCTATACACACAGGTCTATACACACTGCCCCATACACAGGTCTATACACACATCCATACACACAGGTTTATATACACAGACCTATACACACAGCTCTATACACAGGTCTATACTAAGGGTGCTCCGATCAGGGTTTTTGAGGCCGATCACCGATCAGCCTCTGCTGTGATCGGCCGATACCGATCATGGCTGATACCGATCACGTGGTCTTCAATGTAGTAATGTATTGTATGCAGGCTATTATTAGTTCCATTTGAAAAATACTGTAGCCTTTGTAAATATAAAAGAACAACAAAATTCTACTTATTTTTGTTTTAGAAGAGGTTTTGTTGCATTATTGGTCTTTAATGTGTGCCCAGTGTCTGTGGCTTTGTTTGAATGCTCCACTGATGTAAAAATCAGCTGTTCTTAATTGGTTCCTTTAATGCGAGTCCGCGGGTGCAGCGCCTGTGTCCGCGTAACGCGCAGCCAAACCAGGTTGAAACACAGTGGACTAAAGAGCAGACAGCTCCTGCTGCCAGTTTTGACAACGTCTGAATGAAGAAAACGTGCAAAGAGAGCAGAGAAGACAACGATGAAAGGTGCTCCTCTCAGACACACGGACACATGGGCTGCCTTTTTACTTTCTCTTTCCATTAGCAGCCATTTGGTGCAGTTTAAGCCACAAAACGCACAGTTTTCTCTGCGCAACAAGACACAGGCAGACTCTGAACTTTCTTAATCCTTTTAACGTAATTGTTAGCGGGTTAGCTGTAGCTCTATTTACGTTGGTGTTTGCAAATACACGCACTGCTGCGCCTCGGTTCTGTCCCGTGCACTCCTAAAGCAGGCGGGGACACAGTGGGGACACAAAGCAGCGCCTCCAGGGCAGGTTTGTGTTAGTTATAACCAGGGCTTAACTTAAAAACACTGCTAAAATAACGCTACTGCTGTTTAATCAAACCGGAGTTGCAGGACAGTAAATGAGAGCCTCGCGTGTTTATTGTAATTTGATCGGCCCTTCTGATCGGCCCATTTTACCGATCACCGATCACTCTATTTTTAGCCATGATCGGCCGATCATGATTGGAGCACCCATAGTCTATACACACAGGTCTATACACACGTCCATACACACAGGTTTATACACACATGTCCATACACACAGGCCTATACACACATGTCTATACAAGAAAACTGCAACAGCAACACCTGCAGCTCTGCAGAAATAACACATCACATCCATTCCTTGTTTTAACAAGGATTCTCTTAAATTGTAACTTTTGGTTTCACATTGCGACACACTTTCCCTGATTCCCTACATTCTGTTGTCACAACTGGCAGCACATGTATGATATATGACCTACTGTAAGATTTGTGTGCCTCTCGTGTCTGTAGGCAGATCAAGCCCATCTCTTTTTTGTGAGAAGTCTGGTGGTAGTTGTTTTAGACCAAATATAACATTTTTATCATTTTTACAGAAGCAGTTGAGGGTGATACATATTGTGTTGTGAAAATTGCAGTTAGCCCTTCTCCCTGCCCCTGCCCTTTTTTCTCAGGTGTCTTTGATGTGAAGCTTTGCCATGGAAACAAGTTCTAAGGCCTTTTCCTTTTAATGAGAGCCTTATCTGAGAGTGAGACAGGAAGTCACCACCACAATAAGAGCCCTCGAAGAGCAGGGGACAGGTGGGCAGGTGACAGACAGGTGATAGAGAAAGCACCTAATCAGAGTGTAGCATCATAGATCTACTGTGAAATCTGACATTTCAGCATCTCAAAGCTCTGTTCTGCTTCTCCTCTCCAAACAATACTGCCATCGCCACCGTGTACTGTTCTGCCTGGCAACAGTCAGACTGAAAATCTTCTTTTTGTGCTCATGAGCTCATTACAGGTGATGGTCTGTTAAAATTTTTATGCTCAGTGAAAGTGGGTAACAGACATTAGAAAACCATTACAATGACTCACAAAGAGATCAGTTCAGTTCAATTTTGTTTCTATAGACTAGAATCACAGCAACAGTCACCTCAAAGGGCTTCACAAACAGTTAATCAAACATGAACACACAACCAGATATAATACACAATCAACACAAACAATAACTACACTAAACTAAACAGACCCAGGACATCCTTGTCCTTAGACCCTCCTTCTCAGTAAGGAGAAACCTTATGGAGACCATACTGAAGTACAGATCCTCTCCCAGGACGGACAGGCTATGAATGTGTTTAGGACTGTTAGTCCATTAGCTCATCTATAGTATCATAGTTCAGGTTTTTCTATGGCCAATGCCAATACTGATTTTTAAAATTCTAAGCAGCGGATGCGCGATAAGTAGTGCCGATTTTTGGGACCCAATGTGTAGGGCCGTTTTTCTCAATTTTATAAAAGAAATTAATATAATATAGCCATTTGTTTAAGTAATGCTTATAGTGACAGTGAGAAAAAAAACTCTTTTTATTGCCGTTTTGAGCTTTTAAGCTGAGATAAAGAGATTTTGGATGTTTCCTATGAACTGCAGTGTAAGATGCCCACACTGGTAAAGGATGGCTGTGGACGCTCTGAGTTCCTTCTCGGGACGTCCCAGGGCATCTTAGGCCAAAGCATCTTAGCCAAATTGCACAGATTTTTATCGGGGCTGCTACAATGGCCTCTAATAATTGCACAGTGAGAACAGTATTCACTTTAAAACTGCTGTCAAAGGCTGCTTTAGAGGCAATGTGATTATTTTTCATTATTGTATTTTGTTGTATAATGCACATTGTTACTGTTACTGACTTGGAATAAAGGTAAAGCTTGAATTTTCGCTTTCAAAGGCTGTGCATGTAATGCTGCTGTTTAACATAAAATGTCTCTCAGGGAAGAAATATAAATAAATTAATATTTAGATTACATTCAAACACTTTTGTATGCCTTAGGTTCAGTCCGCAAGTACAAAGATGTATGTAGGGTAACTTCAGTTCCACTGACTGTGGTTAAATATTGTCTTGTAGAGCCATATACTGCAGAAAAACGGGGTCTGTGCAGTAGATAAACAAACTGATGTGAAAACAAAAGCACTCAACGCTACACAGAAATGCCCAGATTAATGTCCGACTCTGAGGACAGCATATGTTCGTCAAACACCTTTACAACGTAAATTTAACTATGTAATAATTTAATTTCTACTCAAATCATATACTTAAATAAAACTATTCCTCCAAATAACATCCTGTTTACCATTTGCCTTCACGTCTTTTTACCACTGCCACAGAGTTCTGCTCCATGTCAGTAAAGTATAATAAGGAAAATAATGTCTGTAATAATGATTCTGAAGTCTCAGCTTCATCCTCGTTTAGTATAAGGCTCTAGAAATCAACATTTGATTACAGTCAGTGGCTCATAAGTTATGGAACGGTATCTTCTTTCTTGTGGATTGAAGCTAATGCTACAGGCTTGAGCTAATGCTGCAGGCCAGAGCGTTCAAACAAAGTCTACCAATTTATTTACATTTTTTCCCAAAGAGATATTTAAAACCACAGCCTTATATGGGCAGCCTTTGAAAGAAAGAATCCAAGTCCTTTTTCCTTTAAACTGGAGCCTCCTGTAATCAGGGGTGTAGCCATGATTTTTTTACTGGGGGGGTCCTGTCATTTTCCTGTGGTGGGACATGTCACAGTATTATAGGACTAATACAAAAATATGTGAATTATCTTCTGTTTTAATGAAGCCAGATATTTGGATGGTGTCAGAGACTTATTTATGGTTTGAAGAAGTTTGGAGCTGAGCTATGATGTCTGCAGTACACAGAAGAGCAAGTTGACTCACAGGTGTTACCCATGACTTTACACCGGGGGGGGGGGGGGGGGTCCTCCCCCACACTGTAAACCCAAATTAATAAAAAAAATAATTATTGGTGTATAATTAAAAAAAAATGTTAAAGTTCCAGTACCTGATTGTCTTTTTCAGAACCAGGAGAGAGAGAGACAGTTGAGTTTCAAACGGAAGCCCCGCCCTTAGCTCCTTACTCACTCTCACAAACCCCTCCCAGGCTTTTCTCTCGTCTCGCGCGTGAATTCATGCGCGCGCCTCATTCGCGCAACTCGAGACTGAAGCGGCGAGTGAAACGGAGATTTAGGCATAAAAATGGCAACATGTGCATTTCATGCTCACTGTATATAGACTGCTAATCCTGTCCCAACACAAATCATGACAGTACTGGGAAATTGGTGTTAGTAGGTGAGGACACGTAGCTATGAGAAAGCTGAGCGTGTGGAGCTCTGAAATGATGGGTCTCAAGAGCGATAAGGTCCGGAGACTACAGCGCTAACTATATTAGCATTAGCAACATAAGGGGAACGTAAGGCTTATATCTGTTTGCAATTCGTTTAAAATGTAACAAAACAAGAGAAACTGACCACAATGCTAATAAAAATATAGTGAATAGAAACTTAGTTTGCAATGCAGTCGCGTAACGTTAGTTCTCTCCATCTTTGGAATGCAGTTCCAATATTTATTCGTGTTTTATTTCTTTTATCGTCCCATTTGCGCTTTTCTGGTGTCTTTACTCCTTCTGTTTTCCTTTGTTTAGGAGCTTTAGCAGTGTATGCTGTAACCGCTAATGCAGGAATCGCCACTTTGCCCTCTGGTACTTCAGCCTCCATGCTGTCTCTGTTTACGAATTGTGCACGCGCAGACCATGGCAAAGACACTGTACAGCAACAGCCAATGGGGTTCTCTCTGAAGTCCATGGGCGTCAGTAGGCTTATGATTGGCCAAGGCCTCCACCGTCCCTGCGTTGGAGTTTCTGCTATCTCTGTTGAGTGTTCATTTCTCAAAATTGCTTATAATAACCAACAGATGGAATTATAAAGCAAGATTTTTTCAAAAACGATTGCTTTTGCAATATACTATATGGGGTCTAAACCATTTTTCTCAACTAGATGAAAAATATATTAGGTACTGGAACTTTAAACTTGCTACTTAATTTTTTTTTTTTTTTTAATGCATGTGTCCAATTTTCATCACATGAAATTATTTAATTTAATTAATAATAACATAAATCTTTAATTAAGCATAAGTTATAGTTTTTACTTTGCTTTAGTATTATTAATTTAGAATGAATTAATATTTTCAACAATCCATCTGGACAACAATCAGAATTAACAATTGCATACAACATTTTTCCACTATTTTATCAAGATTACATGATTAAAATGGCCAAATGTAAAGATAGGGGGGCTTTATTATTATAATAATTCGTATATATTTATGCACTTTAAAAGTAATTTCTTAAAATAAACTAATAATATGACTCCTTTTCATTTGTTTCATTAAAGAAGCACGAAGGAAGCTATGTATGTTTTTTATTGTTATTTCTTTATTTCTGCATGTGTAAAGAGTAGCCATTTAAAGCAGGGAGGCAAATTGCATGAGGCTGCAGCACATGTGCCCAAGGAGCATGGGTAAATTTTTGGGGAAGTCGATTGGAAGGGGACTACGTGTAATAAAGCACCAGTATCGATATTCCATGTAATTTCAGTCCTATAGCTTAGGCTTCACATATACAAAAAAATATTTATGGATCCGTGAAACTCTCACATTATGACCAGGATACCACAAATACAGAGCATAGACTCTATAGGGACGTATAGTGGCTACTGCTGCTGTTGTCCACCTCTGGAGTAGCCAACAGCGTCAGCCACTTAATACAACACACAACACAACTGCCTGCCTACCTAAACTTTAAACAATATAAAAGGATTTTTAATTTATCAAATGGCATTTTTGCGCAAATGTTGAAACGGGTGTCCATTCATTCACTCAGCTGCTGCTGTGACTGTGCTCCGATTACGCACTGTGACGTTCTCCCAGCAACACAGCACACTCTGCGCCACAATTCTTACACTAGCGCCATGCGTGTTTACGCATGTGTATGACATTGAACTGTTCACGCCAGTAGCCCCTACAGCCGCACTGTTTCTTCATTAGTTTTACTCACCGTGATGTTCCGCGTCTGTCTTTTCGTGTAAACTTCGTCGGTCCAAATGCGATCGTTTAAATCCACGAGCTACTGCACCAATCCAGCCTGCAATCCCAGCAAGTCCAAATTTACTGGCATTCTCGTTGTTTCCCCAAGACCCAAGCAGTAGTTTGTGGAGCAGCTGGGTCACGGTAAGACATGTCCAGCACAAATAAACAGGCGCTGTAGTCCGGTACCTTCCGTGAGCAAATCATGCGGGCATAATTTTCAGTTTTAAGAATTATCATAAATAAGCGTTCTCGTCAATAATCCCGCTCGCCAATTGCTGTAAATAATGCGACAACAGCAACTAAGGAGGCGTGGCTTGCTTTTGCTTCTGGGAGGAAATGGCAATGGCAATGCCACTGTAAGGGCAGATGCATTTAGAAATCAAACAAAAGTAGAACATTCAATCCGCATTTGATCTTAAGCATAACAAGGTCTGAAACAAGGGAAATCTATGAATAAATTCACATCTTTGCCAACAGTAAAATGTTGATAGCCAGCAGCCATGACCTATATCCTGTTTTATTTTGAAACGTTCGCTTCTGGTTTCAATCTCAACGCATGCGCAGTGCGCGCTCTTTTGTTTTCTCCTCTGGCGTTCCAGGTCGGCCACGGTCAAGGCACATGTTGAAGTGGAAAGCGGTTGGTGCCATCGCAGGAATGAATCAGGTAACATCTTCAAAATGCACATACTTTCCGAGCAGTTGTTATGAATGTTAAAACCATATCGTCTTTCTCTCATCGATATTTTATGGCAGCGGTTGATTTACCACATGCTTCTTATAACTAGCTAACTTTTCTTCTTACCAAGAGCATGGCCTTGCATATGGCTATAGTCGACTTTATGCCGTTGGAAAAGTAATGTAATCATATTTATATTTCAAAATTATGCTAGATATTATAGATAGAACGCTAAGATAGTGTAGTCCACAATGCATGTCCTGGACCACAGCACACGTGCTATTACTAGTGTCCCAGACAACAGCACGTGCTAGTGCGTTAGGACCATAGCAGACATGCTAGTGCTAGTGTGCCAGCACTACAGCACATAGAGCTGCCTTTGCAACTCGAGCACAACCAACACCATCAAGAGGATCACATTTTCACAAACCTTAAAAAAGTTGAGCATGTTGTATTTGTGCCTGTTCCTGTGCAGGTGTTTGAGGACAAACCAGCCTCTTATCAACCACCAAGACCTTTGGAGGTAAACGTAAGTACAAATTAGGGCTGTCGCGGTGACCGCATTATCGTCATACCGCTGTTATTACTCCAACCGCATTGGGGCACAAGCGACCGCGGTAACTGCAGTTTATCATTTTAATGATGCACAGTTTAATTTTACTGTAAACCATGAAGCATTTAATGTTTACGCATGTATACGCACTCAGAGACACTGGGAGTGGAGAACAGAGGGTTATTGGTGAGAAAGGAAAAGGCTTCTACATGCGCTGTGCTGCTTCATTGATTTTTGGCCAGGTGCACGTCAGGGCTACGGCGTAGCTTTTGAGAGGGCTTGCGACGCAAAGGGGTCTGCAGGGCTATGCTGTCGATTTGACGCTGAAGTATATATCAGCCTTTACGTGTTACTCAGAGGAGAAGCCGTAGACTCGACTGACGATCCACTCACCTGGTGACGCGATAACTATGTGAGGTTTTTCTCTGCCCTCTCACCTGACGCAGGTACGTGTGTGACACAGTCGCTCTGTAGGGTCAGCACTGCTAGCCTCCTTAGCTCATCTCTCAAACCACATAAGGTGAACATGTGGGTTTTTCTAAAGCTACCACGTTACACACGCTGCAAGGACATTGTCACTCGTGCCTGAGTCAGGTTTTTGTTAAAGCAGAGGCTTAACTATATTTCAATTTATTTTTATAATCAAAATTTGTTTGGACATGTCATTTTTTCAGGTGTTATTATTAGCTTATGCTATACCGCCTATACCGCACATTGTGGTGTTGAGTTGCATGTTATTACCGCAAGGGAAATTCTCTCACAGCGACAGCCCTAGTACAAATACTTATCTAAAATCGACTCTTTATATAATTATTATAAATTTGCTAAAAAGAATTAAGTAAATACACAATGTTGGAGTTGGAGAAAGACCACACTAAAAAAATTTTTTTGAAGCACTATGAGAATAAAGTAGGAATTTTACCAGAATAAAGACGTAATATTTTGAGATTTAAGTTGTAGAGAATCAAGTCATGACCATAAAAAAAGTCTTAAATTTTCGAGAATAAAGTTGTAATTTTATGAGAATAAAGTTGTAATTGCACGTGAATAAAGGCATAATATGTGAGAAAAATTAGGAACCGTCATTAATCCCAGGCTAAGTGACACGCCAGGATGCTAAAAGGGCTTGGATGAGTCAAAAGTTTACATAAAAGCATACAATAGATGTCAAACTTCATAATGTTGGTCTTTAAAACGATGCCCCACGTGTGTGTACATTATCGCCACTGTTGAATCAAATAGGCTATATTTTATCGCAGTAAAGTGGTCCGGCACTTGTTAAATCATGGTAATGTTGGACCACTTGACCGCGGTTACTTTCCCTGTGGAGTGCACCAGCTCTTTACTTGGGCTGACTGGGCAGGAAACTGTTTGTGCTCTGAGCCACAACCCCCTGCAGACAGGTGCAGCAGTGTTGCTATCTTCACTCACACCGCTCCTTGAGCTTCGCCTCTCTACTGTTCTAAACGTCTCACTTTGTGGAGTCGTGCGCACAGGACAGTTCGTTTCACGCAGCACAGCCTATTACCGTATTTTCCGCACTATTAGGCGCATTGGATTATAAGGCGCACGTTCAATGAATGGCCTGTTTTAAAACTTTTTTCATATATAGGGCGCACCGCATTATAAGGCGCATCCACTAGATGGCGCTGCGCTAAAGGGAATGTCAATAAAACAGTCAGATAAGTCAGTCAGTCAAACTTTATTAATAGAATAAACATAAACACGCCTATGGCACACATGAACAGCTGTTTTATTTTTTCCCCGAGGTAACGTCAGTGACGTAGTATTTTCTCGACCCTAACCCTAACAGCAAGGTATAACAGGTAGTGCAACTTTTTATCACGTAGTTAGTGCATTCACAAACGTGGAGGAGAACTTTTCCTTGATTCAGTAAACACGTCTGATACCGCTATGGTAAATCAAACGTTAGTGCGAGCACAATATAGTTGCTCTCGAAATAGTGCAAAACAATAACTCAACGTTGTTCAAACCTTAATGTCCATATTCACAATATCTCCCAGCCTTGTTCAGTTGTAAACACGTAAAAGAAACACATAAAGCTCACTTTTTCAGTTCATTCCCCATCCACGAATCCCTCGAATTCTTCTTCTTCAGTGTCTGAATTAAAAAGTTGGGCGAGTACGGAATCCAACGTGCCCAGCTCCGTCTCGTCAAAGTCGTCATTATCCGAGTCAGTGTCGCTGCTGTTGTCTGGCAGTTCAGTGACAATTCCTGCCTTCGTGAAAGCTCGGACCACAGTTGAGACTGATATATCAGCCCAGGCATCCACGATCCATTGGCAGATAGTGGCGTATGTCGCCCGGCGCTGTCTCCCCGTCTTCGTGAACGTGTGTTCGCCTTCTGTCATCCACTGCTCCCACGCAGTTCGCAGTCTAGCTTTGAACGCCCTGTTGACACCAATATCTAGCGGCTGGAGTTTTTTAGTCAATCCACCCAGAATGACAGCAAGCACCGAATTAGTGTGCCTGGCTTGTTTTTTGACATCATCGGTGATATGGGCGCGCATGGAGTCGTAGCTCAATAGGGACGGAGCTGTGTGAAAAAAGCCGCCCGGTCTCTTGACGTAAATTTCTCTCAGCCACTCACTCATCTTTTCTTCATCCATCCATCCCCTCGGGTTATCTTTGATGACGACGCCGGCTGGAAAGTTTTCTTTTGGCAAGGTCTTCCTCTTGAAAATAACCATGGGTGGAAGTTTCTGGCCATTAGTCTGGCAGGCGAGAACTACAGTAAAGGATGACTTCTCATTCCCTGTGGTGCGTACATTCACCGTACTGGTCCCCGTTTTCTCCACAGTGCGGTTCACAGGAATATCAAAGGTGAGTGGAACCTCGTCCATGTTGATGATGTGCTCTGGCCGGATCTTGTTTTGAGTGATAGTGTTTGCAGTATGCGCGGAAAGTGGCCAGCTTTTCTTGGTAATCTTTTGGCAGTTGCTGCGAGACAATAGTTCGTGTGCGGATGGATAGATTACGTCTTTTCATAAAATGAAAGCACCAAGAAGGACCGCCTCTAAATTCATTGATGTTCATGTCGTGTGCTAGCGCTGTTGCCTTCATTCGAATAGTGACTGTAGAGACGCTTCTACTTGCTGCTCTCTGTTCAACAACCCACTGTTCGAGTTTGTCCTCTAACTGTGGCCATCTCGCTTTGTTCCCTCAGAAACTCTGTTTAGTCTTCTTTACTTGGCGCAGGTCCTGTTGTTGCTTCCTCCACTTCCGTACCATTGATTCATTAATGTTGAATTCTTTCGCTGCTGCTCTATTCCCATGTTCTACTGCGTGACTGATAGCCTTGAGTTTGAACTCTGCGTCGTAAGCGTGTCTCTTGAAAGGTGCCATTTTTGGGTCTTTATACACACACAAGTGGTGTGGGACTGGAATTCCCCTTTACCGTTTTTACCGCTGTCACTTCGGTGACGCCCCCTGAATACGGTAGCCATAATTAACCAACATTGATCCATATATAAGGCGCATCGGATTATAAGGCGCACTGTCGGTTTTTGAGAAAATTAAAGGCTTTTAGGTGCGCCTTATAGTGCGGAAAATACGGTATATCTGTTAGATCCTCTCAGACATTTATTGCTAAACTGAATTCAAGTATTAGGCTCACCTGTACTATGCTTACACTGTTTTGTTAAATTATGAAAATATGTACAATGCACAAGCCGAAAAATTTGATGTTTACACACAAGCCACCATCAGCTAGCAGTCCATTCTACCTGGTCCAATCACTCACAACCAGCTTAAGTAGGCTATGTCAGCGCAACACAGTGGCACTCAAGTCACAAGGCTCAGGCTAGCTGTGAGTGGACCAGGTTGAATGGATGCTGGCTTATGCCTAAAACATTGTGTTTTTTGGCCTGCACATTGCACTCATTGTCATAATTTAACAAAACACAGTGTAAGCGTAGGACAGGTGACTGAGCAAGCCTACTTGGATTCAATCTAGCAATAAATGTGGAATAGTCAACAAATAAGGTGGTGTGTAAAATGAGCTGACCAGACGCACGGTTCCACACGGCAAGTATCTGTGCATAAAACGGGATGTTCAGTGCGCACAGTTCCACTTGCCTGGAACGAGGGCCAATCGAGACTCTTCACCCAGGGAGTAATTCGAGCAAGAACCACCACTGTTTATACTAGAGATGCAAAGCTCGTGGAGCGCGTGTGGATGAAGATAGCGATGCTGCTGCACCTGTCTGTGGGCGTTTGAGAGTCAGAGCATGGACAGCGTCCTGCCCAGTCAGCCCCGGTGAAGAGCTGTTGCACTCTGGTTACCACAAGGGAAGTGTATACTGATTCAACAGTGGTGATAACGTACGCACGTGGGACATCTCTTTAAATGCCAACATTATAAAGGTTGACATCTATTGTGTGCTAGTTAGGGGTGTAACGATGCACCGTGCCACGATATTTCGCGATCCTAAAACGTGACAATACGCATCGTACAAGTGAGAAATGGATCACGATATCAACTTTCTTAGTTGTAACTGCCGCACTGTACTTTATAGATGTAATTAAGTTTAATTGTTTTGACGTTAGATGGTGCTATAAGTAAAAAAATCACTTTCCTTGTCTCACCTGAGTGGCGTAGTAGCTGGGTCATTACTCGGCGTCAGCGGAAACACGACATGGAGGATGAGGTGGAAATTGCGGACGCCCCGGTGAATTACAAATCCGCTGTTTGGGAGCACTTTGGGTTTCCAACACGAAGGCAAGAAAATGGTAACAGAGTTGTTGACCGAACAAAGACTATTTGCAAACTCTGTCGATGCATTATGGCTTACACTATAGCACTACAACACTAGCAACATGTTGCACCACTTGCAACGACATCATAAGGGAACATTGCAGTCGTCGCCACCACCGCCTGTCAAGTTAGCTAAAAGCCAGACAACACTCAAACAAGCATTTTCGCCACCGCTTTTGGCGTCAAGTCAGCGTGCACAAGAGATAACACGGAGCATTGGCTTGTTTATCGCCAAAGGCATGAGACCGTTTTCGATCGTAGAGGAGGAAGGATTTAAACAACTTCTCTGCACACTGGAGCCTAAATATCACATCCCGTCTCGTATACACTTTAGCAAATCCGTAGTTCCTGCACTTTATGAGGATGCGAGGATAAAGTTGAAAGAGGCTCTTAAAACATCTGAAAGAGTGGCACTAACAACAGACGGCTGGACCTCGTGAGCTACGCAAAGCTACATTACCATCACAGCTCACTTGATAAACAGTCAGTGGGAAATTGAGAGTTTTGTTCTTCAAACACGCGCATTGTTTGAGTCACACACTGGACAAAATATAGCCGAAGTGCTAAAATCTGCTCTTTTAGAATGGGAGCTTGGATTAGAAGGTCAGTCCATTGCTGTTGTTACCGACAATGCTAGAAATATGGATGTAGCGGTGAGGGAAGCCGGGCTCGGACCACACATCAAATGCTTGGCCCATACTTTAAATCTGTGCACCCAAGCGGCGCTAGCAGTGTCCAGGGTTAGCCGTTTACTTGGCCGCGTGAGAAGAGTTGCAGGATTTTTCCACAGGAGTAGCACCGCCACAGCAACTTTGGTAGCTAAACAAAAATTGCTGGGATTGCCGACACATAAACTTGTGATGGATGTAAGTACTCGCTGGAACAGTACGCTAGATATGCTTAATCGCTACCTCGAACAACAAGCAGCTGTGACGGCAACTCTTGTCAGCCCAGAACTACGACGCAACTCACGGGACATAGACACATTAGATGCTCATGATATCACCGAGGCAGAGGACATAGTGACGCTGCTTATTCCTCTAAAAACAGCCACTACAGTACTGTGTGATGAAAAAACCTCTACAGTGTCCTTAATTTCACCATTAACTCACATGATAGAACAGAATATGTCACCCAGTGAAGAAGACTCCACTACAGTGGCAAGTATGAAGAGAGCAATTCTGGAGAAGCTGGTGGGCAGGTACCATGGTGATGTTTATGACTACCTCCTGGAGAGTACAGCTCTAGACCCGCAATTCAGAACTTTGCCTCATGTTGGACAGGATGAGCGCCAGGCTGTTTTTGAGCGCCTGAAGGAGAAACTCCTGCAGCTTAAGCAAACCCAGGTAATTAATTTTTGTAATATTAAAACTACATAAAAATAGTGTACTGATAAATGTACTGCTCTAGAAAAACTGACTTAAATTATTTGTTCTGTTTTTGTTGTTTTTCCCATGTGCATAGATAAATGCTACTGGAGTGGAGAACACAAAGGATGCAACAGGAGCCTTTGCTGTAGGAGTCAGTACCACAAGTGAAGGTCTCACACAAACACAGGAGGCTGAGGGGACTGAACTGTGCCAACCTCCTGCAAAGAGGACAGCACTTGAGGATCTCTTTGGTGATTGTTTCACTACCAGTGAGCCAGCAGAGTCCAACAGAGCAATAGACCAAGATGGACATGTACAGGAAAGAGACACCCCTCCCACTCACAAGTTGTCCACTGAAATGGTGGAAAGAGAAGGCTCATATGTATAGCCTGCTTGCATCTCTAGCAAAAGCACATCTTGCAGTTCCTGCTACCTCAGTACCAAGTGAGCGTGTCTTTTCTACAGCTGGGGACATTGTGAATTGTCAAAGGTCTCAACTGCTACCAGAAAATGTTGACATGTTGATTTTCCTCAAAAAGAATATGTCATTGTTGTCCAAGGTTGCAGTATAACGTTCTGTGACAACATTTAAACATAATTTTGTGGACCGCAAGTGTATTTGTACTTTTAGTTCTCTAAAGTACTTTATTTTTATTGTCTTACAAAAGATTTCAAGTTAGATTTTGCCACAAATTTTTTCAAGAAAGCTGTTCCGCTTGTAAAAAAACAGTTACAGTGCTACTTTGGCATTTTTTCAATAAAAAACACAAATAAATGCTTGTCAGTTTTATTGTTACCTAGGAAGTAATAAGTAAGTTCAACCTTTTTTTTTTTTTTAAATGTAACTATATCGTGAGTGTATTGAACCGCAAGTCCTGTATTGTGCATTGAACTGAATCGTCAGCTGGCTCTATCGTTACACCCCTAGTGCTAGTATGTAAACCTTTGACTCATCCAAACCCGTTCTGCTGCGCTACTTAAACTGGGATCAATAATGGTTCCTAAATCTTTAAAACTGACTATATCATATTATGCCTTTATTCTCATAAAATTACGACTTTAATCTGATATTATAACTACTTTATTCTCATAGTGCTTCAAAAATATTTTACTGTGGTCCTACATAATGCTGTATGATATTTTTAGAGATAATGACGTTTTGTGGATTTTTACTACTTTGTTTTTGTTTTGTTTTTTATTAGCCTAAAGTTAAAGTGAATTGAACTCAATGCCTTTGTGTGGACAAAGCAGCTGTGTGAGCACACACGAGCTCAGGTGACAAACAAAAAGATTTAGTGCATTAATGTGATTTAGAGTTAATTTAAAAATGTAGGAGTAGAAAGTACAGATATTTGTTAAAAAAAAGAAGTAAAACATTGCCAGATTTTTTTATACTAAAGTTACTTGTCACCTGACAATAGATTGGTATAATTTGACTTATTTTTAAATAGAAGATGTGTAAAATATAGTTTTTTTTTTCTCTTCACATATCTTCACCTTTTCAAATGGCTTGGCATTGTAAGTTGTGTGCTGCAGCATGCTTTTCTACCAGGGCACAAATATATACACACTGTAGATTACAACACAGCCGCTTTTCAAAAGTTAGCCCCTTACCATGTCTCTGATGAGTGCATTTGTACTTTTCAGTCACTTCTCTTGGTTTTCACCTGTCAAAGAATCATGGTTCTGAGAACATTCCAGAGCAAAGGCAAGAACTTGTGACTTTTAATTGTCCTCTATGTACATTTGCTCTCTTTCTGTTCCCCCTTCCCTGTCTTTTTCTCATTCTTTGTCACCCTTTTTTTAAACCCAGATCCAACATGATGTCTACACCCGACTGTGCTCCATGCTATACCTGGTTACCTGCGTGAAGAAACATCAGGATTTTTCATCACCTGTGATGTAAGTGCCAGTCTGAAAAGTATGCAAACTTACTTAAAACTGAACTTGAAAAGGGGCCCTGCATTTTTCAGTCCATCTTGAAGTTACCTGCATGAGTTTCCTAAAATATACCTGTTGATTGTCACAGGAGGATGCGGAGGGGCCTCATCTTTCCACTACGCCTGTGGCTCTCCTATCTAAAGTCAAAGGTGGAGAAGGTTGTCCAGTGAACTACGGTTGGAGGGTCAAGAGATCATAACATTAGGAAACTTTACAGACGCCTTCCTGGTAATGTTTGGACTAATGTATGCATTACACCTTGGCTATTCCAAAGATCTGAAACTTACCTTCGAGTTTGTGCAGAAAATAATTCTGGGGCTTGACGATGGTAAGCTTTCCCCCAGACTGCAGACTTTAAAAAATGAGTTGACAATGTAACTCAATGCTAAGATGTATGACCTAATGTCAGTTGACTGTTAACTTTGTTATTTAAATTGTATTTTTTATTAAATACATTTTACTTTAGCTTTGAAAAGCACATTAAAACTTTGAATTGTTTGGAAAAAGAACAGTTTGGAAAAAGAACTGCTGTTTACTGTTGACAATATTCATAGCTCTAAAAATAGAGTAACTCTATTTTGGATGTTTGTTGTTACAATTTTTACAAAAATAAAAATGTGAAGTTTAAAGTCTTTTTCACTCCTCCTTAAGGTTAAATTACAATATTCTGGTGTGATACACCTAAAGTGCTTAGTAAAACATTTGAAGAATTAATTAATGTATCATTAATTGATTAGTAATTAAATATTTTGAGGTAAACGGTTTGCCTAAATTTTTTTAAGTTTTTCTTCTTAAATTTTTTTTAATTACTGTAAAATTTTAAAAGCATACAAATAGTATATTCAATTTCAATTCAATTCAGGTTTATTTGTATAGCCCAGTATCACAACAAAAGTCGCCTCAAAGGGCTTCACAAACAGTTGATCAAACATAAACACACAATCAGACTTAACACACAGTCAGCACAAACAATAACTACACTAAACTAAACAGACCCAGGACACTTCTGTCCTTAGACCCTCCTTCTCAGTAAGGAAAAACTCCTAAAAAAAAAACTGCTACGGGAAAAAAGAAGAAACCTTATGGAGCCCATATTGAAGGAGAGATCCTCTCCCAGGACGGACAGGCAATGCATCTAGGACTGTTAGTCCCTTAGTTCATCTATAGGATCATAGATCAGCTCTGTAAGGATTCATCCAGACGAGAGTGGGTGAGATAGGTTGAGGAAGTCCATAGGATGCAGCAGGTGGCCTCATCTAGACAGGTGAGTGGGGCGAGATAGGTCCGGGAAATCCAGAATGCAGCAGGGCCTCATCCAGACAGGTGAGTGGGTTGAGGGAGATCCGGGAAATCCTTAGAGGTGAGGTTGAGGGCCCACAGGTCGGGACAGGAGCACAGATGGGGTCAGCTAAGATCCAATCGTCACTGGGACATCTGCCAGCAGCCAGGCATCTGAAACAGTCCCCACTCCCCCAGAGGGGAGCGGGAGAGAGGGACAACTTGTGAATAGCAATGAACTGATTGGAGATAGAGTATTTCATTATATTAATGACAGTGATAGAAGAGGAGCAGCAGATGAAACCAGAGGACAGAGGCTCAGTGCACCATACTTCCCCCAGCTTCTAGCTCCTGGAGCAGCCTAGCTTCAACTGTGGAGTTAACCCTGTTCCTAGCTGGCCTGACCATAAGCTTTCTCAAAGAGGAATGTTTTAAGCCTAACCTTAAATGTAGAGACTGTGTCTGCCTCTCTAACATGAGCTGGAAGCTGATTCCATAAAACAGGAGCTTGGTAACTAAAGGCTCTACCTCCAACTGTACTTTTAGAAACCCTGGGAACCACTAATAACCCTGCATTTTGTGAGCGCAGTACTCTGCTTGGTTGGTATGGCTCTATAACATCATTAATGTAGGATGGGGCCATACCATTTACGGCCTTGTAAGTCAGGAGAAGGATTTTAAAACCTAATTCTGAATTCAATTGGAAGCCAATGAAGTGAAGCTAGCACAGGAGTAATATGTTCTCTCCTGTTAGTTCCTGTTAATAATCTTGCTGCTGCATTTTGAACGAGCTGAAAACATTTTAATGAGATTTTAGGGCACGCTGCCAGCAGAGAGTTACAGTAATCCAACCTAGATGTAACAAACGCATGGACAAGTTTTTCAGCATCATTTTTAGATAAAATATTTCTGATTTTGGCTATGTTACGCAAGTGAAAGAATGCTGTTTTCAGTGCGGTTTTCAGTCAGGTCTAAAACCTGACTGAAAACCTTCAAATAAGCTATTGTCCTGTAGGTGGCGACATAACTGTTTAACTACAACTCTTTCTAGGATTTTTGAAATAAAAGGGAGATTTGATATTGGTCTATAGTTGGCTAAAATGTCAGGATCTAGACTGGGTTTTTTCAGAAGCGGTTTAATAACTGCATATTTAAAAGACTGTGGCACATAGCCTGTTTCTAAGGAGGTGTTTATTATATTCAGTATAGATTCATTAATTAGGGGAAGAGTTTCTTTAAAAAGTTTGGTAGGAATTGGGTCTAAAAGACAAGTTGAAGTTTTGGAGGACATAATGACTGATGTTATCTCAGCTTGATCTACACCGATGAAGCAGTCTAACGTTACAGATGGTTTTATAGTGGCCTCCATTTTTAACGCTTTGGCTTGCTCTGAGCTGATCGTAGGGAGAATTTTATTTAATTTGTCTCTGATTCATGTGATTTTGTTGTTAAAAAATGTAAAAGTTTTCACAGCTGAGAGTAACAGGGATACAGGGTTCTACTGAGCTGTGACTGGTGGTCAGCCTGGCTACAGTGCTGAACAGAAACCTAGGGTTGTTCCTATTTTCTTCTATTAAAGTTGAATAGTATCTGGTTTTTGCCTCACGCAGAGATTTTTTATAATTTAAAAGACTATATTTCCAGGCATTCAGAGACTGCTCTGAGCTGGAGTGACGCCATAGCCTTTCTAATTTACGGGTTGCTTGTTTAAGGGAACGTGTTTCAGCATTAAACCATGGTGCTACTCGATTCAGCCTAACAACCTTTTGTTTTAATGGAGCTACATTGTCTAGAGCTGTCTTTAAAGACTGCATGGCGCTGTCAATAAACCGATCACTTTTACTGGGACTCGAGCTATGGGAGCTGTTCTCAACATACTCACTCAACATTGTACTAAATATTGGCTTAATTATGTGTTTAAACTTTGACACAGATTGGTCAGATAATGTTCTTCTAATCTGGGTTTTGTTCATTGGAACAGTAAAGTCTTTGAGTATAAACTGAAAGGTGATTAGAAAGTGATCTGAGAGCAGGGGCGGACTGGGACTGAAAAACAGCCCTGGAGTCTGGCCAGCCCAGCCCCCCCCAAAAAAATAAAAATAAAAATAAAATAAAAAAACAAAACTTTACGAAGTTGTCCGGGATTGTATAAAACAAAAAGCACAATTTCAATTAGACATTGTTTATGATAGTAGACTAAAAATCAAAAATAATAATTTCAAGACTTTAGGAAATTGTTTATGGTTGTACAAAGTAAATAAAAATAAAAATAAATACATTTTAAAAAACTGACTGATCTGAGTGAACTAGTTCTAAACCAGGACTAAACCACTCATGGTCCACAAGTCAAATTCAAGTCCCTAAACTTTAATCATCAGGTTTAGACCTGGTTTTGTACAGGTTTAGTCCCAGATTTGAATCTGATTTGATCTTGGCACAGACCTGATTAAGACCTGGTTTTGTCCCTGTTTAGACCTAGTTTAAACCTGGTTTAGCTATAGTTTTGGACAGCGTATACCTATTTTAGTTAGGGTTTAGTCTTGGTTAGACCTGGTTGTGTCATGTTTTAGATATAGTTTAGTCCTGGATTACACTATGACTTATTATTGGAGGGCTTGGGAACATCCCTGGATTTAATTCACATTAGATATAGTTGCAATAGTAGGTTTAAAAGCTGTCATCTGGACTTGGTTTTAAAGTTGAAGACGTTTCACCTTTTATCCAAGAGGTTTTCTCAATTCTGAAATTTGACTGGTAAGAGAGCTCTCTTTAAAACCAAGTCCAGATGACAGCTTTTAAACCTATGATTGCAATGGAATCAGCCTGGATGAATGAGAGTCTTCACAGCCATATTAGATAGAATATTATTCTTATTATATTCATATTGTTATTGTTATGATAGTGTTTTAGAGCTATGTATAGGAAGTGGAATAAATAGCTATGAAAGCCCTGTGTTTCATACAGTAAGCTATACTCACCACTTGCTCTGTACACGGCTCTACCTGAGGTAAAACTTCATCTGGCTCTGTGGGTCCCTGAGCCTGAGCAGCGCTGGGCCCCCACCACCGCACTCTCAGCCTCTTCATTCTCATGTTGTGCTGTACTGGTGGATGTGGCTATAGCACTGCTGCTGTCAAACAGTTGTGTTATTTTTTTACACTTGGACGCCTCACATGCAAGCGACTTAAGCTTCTTCCTGACTTTCTCTGCTCTGCCCTTCTCCTTTCGTTTTATTAACCGTTTTTTATCCATGACTTAAACGCACCGCAGCCTCTGCTCACGCGTCACCACTGTCTTCACGGCCGCCTGTCGGCTGCATCTCGTAGGTTTGTTCGAGTGCCTGACTGCATTGAATGACTGCAGCTGTTCTGCTTTCTTCTTCTACTCTGCTGTTGCGCATCAGCGCGGCTGCGCCCTCTCTGGCCTGGTTGTGAATGTGTTTATGGAGTCTATGTAAAACGGCCCACCGGCCGTCTCAGCGACCGGCCGTTCTGTGATCCTCCAGAATGCACAGATGGCCAGTCCGCCCCTGTCTGAGAGTATGGGGTTATGAGGAAGGACAGCGAGCTCACTAATCTCTATACCATAGGTTAAAACAAGGTCCAGGGTGTGCTTGTGACAATGAGTGGGTTCATTTACGTTTTGAGTAAGGGTGCTCCGATCGATCGGCCGCCGATCATGATCGGCCGATCATGGCTAAAAATAGAGTGATCGGTGATCGGTAAAATGGGCCGATCAGAAGGGCCGATCAAATTACAATAAACACGCGAGGCTCTCACATTTACTGTCCTGCAACTCCGGTTTGATTAAACAGCAGTAGCGTTATTTTAGCAGTGTTTTTAAGTTAAGCCCTGGTTATAACTAACACAAACCTGCCCTGGAGGCGCTGCTTTGTGTCCCCGCTGTGTCCCCGCCTGCTTTAGGAGCGCACAGGACAGAACCGAGGCGCAGCAGTGCGTGTATTTGCAAACACCAACGTAAATAGAGCTACAGCTAACCCGCTAACAGTTACGATAAAAGGATTAAGAAAGTTCAGAGTCTGCCTGTGTCTTGTTGCGCGGAGAAAACTGTGCGTTTTGTGGCTTAAACTGCACCAAATGGCTGCTAATGGAAAGAGAAACAGCCCATGTGTCCGTGTGTCTGAGAGGAGCACCTTTCATCGTTGTCTTCTCTGCTCTCTTTGCACGTTTTCTTCATTCAGACGTTGTCAAAACTGGCAGCAGGAGCTGTCTGCTCTTTAGTCCACTGTGTTACCTGGTTTGGTTGCGCGTTACGCGGACACAGGGGCTGCACCCGCGGACTCGCATTAAAGGAACCAATTAAGAACAGCTGATTTTTACATCAGCGGAGCATTCAAACAAAGCCACAGACACTGGGCACACATTAAAGACCAATAATGCAACAAAACCTCTTCTAAAACAAAAATAAGTAGAATTTTGTTGTTCTTTTATATTTACAAAGGCTACAGTATTTTTCAAATGGAACTAATAATAGCCTGCATACAATACATTACTACATTGAAGACCACGTGATCGGTATCGGCCATGATCGGTATCGGCCGATCACAGCAGAGGCTGATCGGTGATCGGCCTCAAAAACCCTGATCGGAGCACCCTTAGTTTTGAGTAAAACCTACGCTGTCTAATAAGACTGCAAATGCTTTTCCTAGACAGTCGCTGCTGTTGTCAACATGAATATTAAAGTCCCCTACTATTACAATCTTATCTGAGTTTTAAACTATAAAGGAGGAGTGGCACATTAGAATGGATACTTAATGTTTTATTATAACTCCATAATATTGACCTCGATGAACTTTAGTGGACGTGACAAACTGTGTGTCCGCAGCAGGTCCAGTCCAGTGGGATGAACAAAAATGGATGCTTATGAGTAAAAATGTGAGTAGCAACTGTCTAGGTGAATAATAACTGTCATTTTCAAGGCCGTATTATAATTTGTGTTATCAGAAATGATAAAAGATGCTGTCCTTAGGGGATTAGGTTTTTTTTTTTTTTTTATTCACAAGAGAGTGGTTCGACCACTTTTGTCTTATTCCAGCAAGAAGACTTTGTATCATCACAGAGAGAGGAGATAATTCCAAGGTTAACAGGACCTGAGCCAACTGTTGGAGGAGAGTTTGGGCCTCAAACAGGAAACTATTCTGGCCTATTTACCGACAGGCATCTGGCCAGTTACAGCACAATTTAAATCTGCTCTATAAACTTGGACATTTTATTTTCACAAATAAAATTGACAAATTAAAGATAATGTGGATTTAATGTTCATTTATGTGGTTTTAGAAAGACTAAATTAAAATAATGTTGTGGAGTAATAATTGATGAAAATCTATCTCATAAACAGCACATAACCCATATTCAAACAAAAATATCACAAACAACTGCAATCCTTTCTAAAATTAAGTATATTTTAAACAAAACTACACTATACATGCTATATTGTTCTCTTGTTCTACCAGATATGACCTACTGTGTTGAAGTTTGGGGGCAGAGTTATGCAACAAATACAAAACCAATTTTTATTTTACAGAAAAAAAAACATAAGAATCATCAACCATTCTGCTTAGAGTGAATCTACTAAACCAATATTTATCAAATTTCAAGCCGTAAAATTCTATGATTTAGTGAGTCCTAATACAGCATTATTTATGTATAAAGTAAAAAATTGCTAAATAGCATATTGTTTATGTTTGAAGATAGGGATGATAAATATAATCTTAGGGGAGAGGACATGTTTAAAAACAGGCGTTAGAACTGATATAAAGAAGAACTGTGTTTCTGTTAAAGGTAAACTTGTGGAATTCTGGTATTAGAGCTGAACTTAAGAGGAGTAATTCATTAATTTACTTTGAAAAACAGCTAAAAAAAAAATAAAAATTTTAAACAAGTATTTGAGTTGTTGTTTTAGTTACTGCCATAGATATTGTTGTAACGTGTCGTCTCAGTGTTGTCCAGTTTAGCTATGGTACATTAGTATTTTGTTGACCAGACACACCATCCCCCTTTTTCTGAAAGAGAACTGCACTGCCACCTCATCTCTTTCAGAAACATCTGGATGAAACAGTAATGTGTAGTCAGGAACAGCTGTATGCTTTCTTTACCACAGGGCCTGGTGATCTGGCTTTGTGACCTGCGTCTGCAGCTGAGGTGATATGTGGTGCACTCTCAGGTGAGAGAGCACAGAGATGTGTTTGTGTAGGGGAGAGTTCAGCAGCAGCAGCCACGCCCCCAGGTCCCACAGAAATGTCACCACACTCTGAGTCTGGGTGTGGTCCATGTCGTGTTCCACACATCGTCATAAACTGGGTCATCATCCCGGAGATATGTAAATATCCAACGTATAAAGTCTTTTGGTGGATTATAAGGATGTATCAGTTGTATCCATAGTAACCAGTGTTCAGTCAGCACAGGAGGAGGAAGAGGATCCTCATTCAGGAGTAACCAACACCGTAGCCCAGAGCAGACCCAGGTTCAGGTTGGGTCATTAACATTTGTCTGACAGAGAGTGGCCCCTGGAACAGTTCACTGTGAGACCCCCAGGAAAAGTCACAACTGTCCCTTCCTCAGGACTTAGTAGCACATGATTTTATCAGATTGTCTCTTACGTCCATGACTCCCTTTTTGCCTGAGTGGATCACAGCGTTGTGAGAAATTAGGGCTGAACTGAGGAGCTGTAGAACTGGAGCAGGATGCAGTTTGTGGCATTTGAGTCTTTGCCTTCTGCTTGTCCTTATCTTACTCTTTCCTTATTTCACTCATTTGTTGTATCTGCCACCCAAGGACCTGAGCTTGTAGCCTTTGCAGCTCACTCTCCTGACTGTTAGCTTTAGCATTGCAATGTCCCATGTGATGTATTATGTTTGATTCCCATTGATAACAGGGCATTGTGTCAAGAGCAACTACTTCTGTGAGTTTGGGGAGGTGTAACAGGTCAGGTCTGTGAGCGAGTAGCTTGAGTTAATCTCAGGCCTCACTACAGGGAGAGGTGACTACTTAGGGAGGTAGGAGGAAGTTATTTTCCTCGTCTTGGTTATTTGGATTTGTCTCTGTGCCTGATCTGAGTTACAGCGTTTGTATTTGTGAGGCTACTGTAGTGTGTGTAGCCTGCTCCCATCGTTAAGTGAGGGAGGTACGTTTTCAGAGATGATTGTAGAGTTTCAGTTTTAGGGCTGCTCAGCCTGAGCTGGCAAAATATATTATTTTATAAGAGACTTTTTTGGAAAGTTTTAAGCATGTCTTAGAGAGCAATAATTAACTTTATTAATAACTATAGCTTAAAATTAAAATTGACAAATGTGCTATGGTTAAAAATGGAACAAAATAAATAAAACCTACTCAGAGACAACTCTAGAAGGTTTAGTAGTTGAGGTTAGACTTGGATGCAGAGGATAGCATTGGATGTATACATATATTTTTTATTAATACAGTTAAGCTAATTTTATGTCACCTCAGTTCTTTCTTATAAATTATGCAACTGACAAAAACACCCACACACACACACACACACATACCCGTTTATATGGTTTAGCCTGCCTTTTTCCCGAAACAGGCCCGGTGGTGGTTTAGGTGGACTACTGTTTCCCGAGGTCCTAGAGAGAGGGGACCTTGATAGAGAGACTACAAAAAATCTGAAAAAAATTCAGGTCTATTTACGGTTCGTGTACGAGCTACAGAACTCTATACACAGCTCCCTGACCTCATCATTGTTTAGACGGACGTGACTTATGAGAACCAAATAAACCTTATGCGGTCTTTAAAGGGACAATGACGTCATCAGTTAGGCACACCCCTTATTAGCATAAAATACACACAAGACAGGATTATGACTTAGGAGAACAATACAAAAATACCCCTAAATTAATGTTTATATTAATAAATTGAAAGTTAAAAGAACTCTTCATCAATATAAAAGGTTATGTGCAGTGATTAAGATTGTAAAACCCTGAAATAACATATACAGTATAAAACATCAAATGTTTGATGTTCTTTGTAGCGAACATTTCGAATGAAAATTTGCCACGTTTGTAAAAATTGACTTATTTAAATCATGTGACGTGTGGACCAATAGTGGCAGCACTGTTGCAGCCAAAAGTGAATGAAAATGAACAATTTTAAGAAGTAAACAGCTAAGAATTGCGTTGCATAGATCTTAATTTAATTGCCATGATACTGATTTTGGCAACTGGGTGAATATGCAAAAAAAAAAACAATAACAAAAACTTCTGGGAGAACTTTTTTTTAATAAAAGAGAAATGATTTTTCTTTTTTTTTTAACAGGGTCGCAACTCAAATTGCTAATGAAGAAATTACAAATGATTTTAGAGCTCTGACAAAAACTACAGGCAACAGTAATTCAGGACCCATTTAGAGAACATGTTTAAAGGAATACAGAGCAAAACGGCTCCAGATTCATATAGCTCCACTAGACTTTCTTCTCATAGTAACTCCCCTGTTTCTTACAAAGTCTCTTATGTTTTGCACTGTTCTATATGACAATAAATCAGCCTCTGCCTGCTTACACTGGGTACACTCATTTTTGGAGGCGAGTTTTCCTTTTCTGATATGAGTACTAAAATGGCGCATTACCGCAGCCACCTCAGCTTTAGACCAGGGTCTTTTGATGACTCCTCTGGAGGACTTTTCTTGAGTGGCACCTATACAGAAAGAGGGTTGTAAAAACAGGGAAACAGGAAAACATTATGAGGGCTGAGCAGTCACAGACAGACAAGCACACAGAAAGAAGAGCACATAAACAGAAAGGGACAACAGAGAGAAAAACTATAAGGAAGGTGAGCTGAGGTACTTGCCTAGAGAATTAGGAGAAGCCATGTCCTTTGTGGCTGTAACAGTTTCTGCACATTGAGAACGAAAAATGCCTGTCACATCACAATGTTACTGTTAATAATTAAATAAGTAACATACCACAGTTTTCAGAATTCAAATCTGTTGTTGTATCTGTGGCGGTGGCAGCATCCCCTGTTGTATCTGTGGCAGTGGCAGCATCCCCTGTTGTATCTGTGGCAGTGGCAGCATCCCCTGTTGTATCTGTGGCAGTGGCAGCATCCCCTGTTGTATCTGTGGCAGTGGCAGCATCCCCTGTTGTATCTGTGGCAGTGGCAGCATCCCCTGTTGTATCTGTGGCGGTGGCAGCATCCCCTGTTGTATCTGTGGCGGTGGCAGCATCCCCTGTTGTATCTGTGGCAGCATCCTCTGTTGTATCTGTGGCGGTGGCAGCATCCTCAGGTTCACTTTGACTCTCTTCCTCTACATCACTTAAGGAAATTTCCTCTGGACAAAAATTTTTGTTTTGTTAAAATCAAATAGCTGAGTATTTAAAAACTCATACACCGTATAATATAAATGTCACAAACCTTCTATTTCAATATCATCAAGAGACTTTCCTTGAAGTTTTGAAATATGCCCTTTCTCCAATGACAGGAGCAGTTTGGAAATCTTGGCCAGCTGTGTGGTGGGAACTGGGAGTCTATAGAAATCCCTATGAACACGTATGTCATGTCCCAAAAAATCAGCAACCTGGTCGAGTTCATTGCCTTTCAGGTTTAGAACTTGGGATAGTGTCGCGACATGCTTCCGAAGTTGTGTTGACCTTAGATGTTGAGGGTACTTAGCTCCACACTGATTTGAGAATTCCCGCAAACAGTCATGTCCTCTGTAGTGGCTCGGTGCTTTTGGTCGTCCAAATAGAAAAACATTGGAGGTACTAACACCACATTCCTGCCTCTTACTTGTAAGTAGTAAAAGAGCATTAACTGTGCTTTGCGGAAGCAGAACTGCAACTTTTCGGCCTCTTTTACCTATTATTTCTACACGGCTAAAATAGTTACAGAGCTTCTTTTCAACATCTGATAAGCCAAAGCTAATGTCATCATGAAGCTTTGCATCATCTCTCTCCAAAAAATTCTTGAGGTGCATTTTTGAAACTTCTCCAGCTCGTCTACGATTGAATACAATGATTTGCGTTAGAGTAACTTTAGCAACTTTGGCATAATTCTGAACATTAGTCGCTTCTGTCAGGCTTCTTGTTGCATTTTCTGATGTTTTTTCCAAGTACTTGTGAAGTTTCTGAACATCCTCTGTGAAGGGCAGTGTTAATGGCTTATTATACTTGGCATTACTCAGCGTGTTCAAGGCATTGTGAGACACATACTCTGACCACTTGGAACTGTAAAGCTTTGTAAAGGTGTCTGTGGACTTAATCAATTCCTCATCTTCTGCCATCAAGGCCCGGCAGTGAATGATGTCACAGATTTTATTTAGTGTATGTCCTAATTTTAGTGCAAGACTAGGTGTTTGGTATGAGAGATTCTCTTCATCGAAACCACACACTTTTTTTACTGCTTGCACCACTCTCTGAAAGTTTGCAGGTTTAACTGCATCTTCAAGGTTGCACACAGAGAAATCTGTACGCAAACATAACAAGAGACGTCCAACTTCACGGAGCTTTTGTCTGATGTATTCATGCTTGGTTGAGTCTTGTCCATGTTTATTGTAAAGTGATTGGGCAAACTGAAGAATACAGAAGTCATTCCGCACAACTGAAGCAACCTCATCTTGTTTCATCACGCTTAGAATCTTCCAAACTCCAAAAGAGATTTGCTGACAGAACGCAGATTCCTGAGCTACAGCCAGGCTCAGTACTTTGGTTTTCCCAGTCGGTTTATCTAGATCTTCTGTTTCTGGTTTGCAAGGGCATCTACGAGCATGTCTCCATAGTTCTTTACGAAGAAACATTCCTTGACAGTACATGCAGTGGATAAACTTTCCAGCTACATGGTCTCCTTTGGGTTGTCTCTTCACTTTTAACTGGCCAGAACCAGATTGCAAAACTCCTTTGTTATGGAGAAAATTTCCTTTATTCCTCATTTTTTCTAATATTTGTTTGCGCTCCTTTGAGTAGTGAGGAAGAGAAAAAACATGCACAATCTCAGCATGGGTCTTGTGTGTTTTTAGGTGCCTGGAAATTTTCTTTTGTGGCTTGCCACAGATGAAACAGTAATTACAGCAGCTTGTTTCAACCTTTGAATTATCTTTGTCTTCTGAATGTAAATCTGAGGTGCTAGAGATCAACTGTTCAACAGGTTGTTGGCATTCTGATGCATCAGATGAGACTATAGTTCTTTTTTCAGACCCTTGCTTCATAACATGTGGAACCACATCTTGATCTTCATCTTGCGACTCAGAGTCTGGTACATAATCCTTATCAGACAGATCATCCTCTGATTTTTCATCCACTTCCGAACTAGATGTGCTATCATGGTCTGGTGCCATCTGTGGTCCCTAAATGGATAATAAACATAATTAAAAGCTGATCATTATTTAGAGCAGGAGATTTTAAAAGAAGATAAAAAAAAGATAAACTAAACATACATCTATCTGACATTGAAGTTTACTCATCCGTGTCCAGCAAGATTTATGCCAGACTCCTGAGCATTCTGCAAGTATGGTATAATCACTAATTGCATTCAAAATCACACATCTATAGTGAGTAATTTTGACAATTTTTGCAACAGATAATGTCACCATGTGTTCTACTCTAAGTATCCTACCTTTGCATTTATAGCCAAGCCATTTCAGGGATGACAGAGGGCCAACACAATCAAGGCACTTATCCAAAGATGATATGTTAGTGAAGACAAGGTCATGATTCACACACTGATAAGAAAAGGTTTTTGTTGAATTAGTGAATGATTTATAAAATTAATTAGTAACACTAAGACATTTTGTTTAATCTACATGAAGTAAAGCAAATGCCATCAAAAAACAGTTTTAAGCTCTCAAGCTATAAACAAAGAAACTGAAAGCTTTGATTTGACAAAAAAAAAAAAAATGAAAAATGCTAAAAGCTGAAACATAAAACCACCTGTTTCTGATATCTTTTTTATGTTGGTCCAACCCACCTGATAGATAGATGTCTGTGTACATTTTTTTAAAACACAAAGCATGTATTATAATGCTTAAAATGCTTGAATCCACACATGAGAATGTCCAAAAAGATAAGGTAATATTCCTGGCCGCCAGAAAAATCAAACAGTTAACTTAGGTTTTTATTTTAAATGAGATAAAATTGGATATAGAGATAGATAAAGTCAAGGTCCCACACACACACAGCTTTGTCCCTATAACCCATATAACTGCTTACACACACACTCACACGACGAGGGTGGGGACATCAAAACAATAAACAACAACCACAATGCATCCAATTGCCTTTATTAACCTTCGATGAAAAATGAATTTAAGTGTTTAGTAATTATTGCTTTCTAATCTTAATTATCCATAATAAGCATTGACAAAAAAATAAAAACAGTTTAGTATTGTTACCAATTTATCTATCTTTATGGAAAACACTAATCCTCATGTCCTCCTTCGACACCTTTAGATACTTGTATGTCTTTCACACATAGCTTTGTGAAAGGGATTCTGAAACAACAGGGTCCTGTAAACCCAGTGTCCCAATAAGACACATTCAGATTGTGTGTGCTCAGTACACAGAATCTGAGCAATACCACACAGATGCTGTCATTACCGTCCTCACAAACTACATGTCCCTATAACCCATATAACTGCTTACACACACACACGACGAGGGTGGGGACACAAACTACCTACTGTCTCTACTACTGATATTAAAAAAGCTCATATGATGACATTTACCTGTTGAACACTGCTAAGTGGATCAGATACTGCTGGGCTCACTGTGTCCTTGGCTTTTTTCAACAGGCTTTGGGGGTCTTCAGTATCCATCTAGGACAGAAAAACAGACACAGATTGAAAATGCGACCCTAACAACAGACTTAGTTTACTCAATTAACAGGGTTCTTAACTAACATGAGCTGCAGGACAAGAGTACAATCCTTCACGTGAATGTGAGTGAGTGGTTGATGGTGGTCAGAGGGCCCGTTGGCGCAGATGTGTGCAGCCGCGCCTCTGTCAGTCTACCCCAGGGGAAACTGTGGCTACAAAACGTAGCTTACCATCACAGAGTATGGAGTGAATGAAATACCCCTTCCCTACTGTCTGTAAAGCGCTTTGGGTGACTGTGTCATAGTTAAAGCGCTATATAAATACCATTCCCTTCCCTTCCTTCCCTTCCCCTTCCCTTCCCTTCACTATCAACCAGTCTGTGGCTAAATCAGGTTGAATTACATGAATCAAACACAATAAATTAATTTTTCATCAAAGGTTTATAAAGGCAATTGGATGTAGTATGGTGTGTTATTATTGCTTTCTAATCATCTAAATTATCCATAAAAAGCATTGAAAATGAAATAATAGTTTAGCGTTTTACATAGAGATAGATGAATTGCTAACACTACTAATCTTAGCTAGTAATCCTCATGTCCTCCTTCGACACCTTTAGATACTTGTATGTCTTTCACACATAGCTTTGTGAAAGGGATTCTGAAACAACAGGGTCCTATAAACCCAGTGTCCCAATAAGACACATTCAGATTGTGTGTGCTCAGTACACAGAATCTGAGCAATACCACACAGATGCTGTCATTACCGTCCTCACAAACTACATGTCCCTATAACCCATATAACTGCTTACACACACACACGACGAGGGTGGGGACACAAACTACCTACTGTCTCTACTACTGATATTAAAAAAGCTCATATGATGACATTTACCTGTTGAACACTGCTAAGTGGATCAGATACTGCTGGGCTCACTGTGTCCTTGGCTTTTTTCAACAGGCTTTGGGGGTCTTCAGTATCCATCTAGGACAGAAAAACAGACACAGATTGAAAATGTGACCCTAAAAACACACTTAGTTTACTCAATTAACAGGGTTCTTAACTAACATGAGCTGCAGGACAAGAGTACAATCCTTCACGTGAATGTGAGTGAGTGGTTGATGGTGGTCAGAGGGCCCGTTGGCGCAGATGTGTGCAGCCGCGCCTCTGTCAGTCTACCCCAGGGGAAACTGTGGCTACAAAACGTAGCTTACCATCACAGAGTATGGAGTGAATGAAATACCCCTTCCCTACTGTCTGTAAAGCGCTTTGGGTGACTGTGTCATAGTTAAAGCGCTATATAAATACCATTCCCTTCCCTTCCTTCCCTTCCCCTTCCCTTCCCTTCACTATCAACCAGTCTGTGGCTAAATCAGGTTGAATTACATGAATCAAACACAATAAATTCATTTTTCATCAAAGGCAATTGGATGTAGTATGGTTGTTATTATTGCTTTCTAATCATCTAAATTATCCATAAAAAGCATTGAAAATGAAATAATAGTTTAGCGTTTTACATAGAGATAGATGAATTGCTAACACTACTAATCTTAGCTAGTAATCCTCATGTCCTCCTTCGACACCTTTAGATACTTGTATGTCTTTCACACATAGCTTTGTGAAAGGGATTCTGAAACAACAGGGTCCTGTAAACCCAGTGTCCCAATAAGACACATTCAGATTGTGTGCTCAGTACACAGAATCTGAGCAATACCACACAGATGCTGTCATTACGGTCCTCACAAACTACATGTCCCTATAACCCATATAACTGCTTACACACACACACGACGAGGGTGGGGACACAAACTACCTACTGTCTCTACTACTGATATTAAAAAAGCTCATATGATGACATTTACCTGTTGAACACTGCTAAGTGGATCAGATACTGCTGGGCTCACTGTGTCCTTGGCTTTTTTCAACAGGCTTTGGGGGTCTTCAGTATCCATCTAGGACAGAAAAACAGACACAGATTGAAAATGTGACCCTAAAAACACACTTAGTTTACTCAATTAACAGGGTTCTTAACTAACATGAGCTGCAGGACAAGAGTACAACCCTTCACTATCAACCAGTCTGTGGCTAAATCAAACACAAAAAATTCATTTTTCATCGAAGGTTAATAAAGGCAATTGGATGCATTGTGGTTGTTGTTTAAGTGGTTAGTAATTATTGCTTTCTAATCTTAATTATCCATAATAAGCATTGACAAAGAAATAAAAACAGTTTAGGAATGTTATCAATTTATCTATCTTTACGGAAAACACTAATCCTCATGTCCTCCTTCGACACCTTTAGATACTTGTATGTCTTTCACACATAGCTTTGTGAAAGGGATTCTGAAACAACAGGGTCCTATAAACCCAGTGTCCCAATAAGACACATTCAGATTGTGTGTGCTCAGTACACAGAATCTGAGCAATACCACACAGATGCTGTCATTACCGTCCTCACAAACTACATGTCCCTATAACCCATATAACTGCTTACACACACACACGACGAGGGTGGGGACACAAACTACCTACTGTCTCTACTACTGATATTAAAAAAGCTCATATGATGACATTTACCTGTTGAACACTGCTAAGTGGATCAGATACTGCTGGGCTCACTGTGTCCTTGGCTTTTTTCAACAGGCTTTGGGGGTCTTCAGTATCCATCTAGGACAGAAAAACAGACACAGATTGAAAATGTGACCCTAAAAACACACTTAGTTTACTCAATTAACAGGGTTCTTAACTAACATGAGCTGCAGGACAAGAGTACAATCCTTCACGTGAATGTGAGTGAGTGGTTGATGGTGGTCAGAGGGCCCGTTGGCGCAGATGTGTGCAGCCGCGCCTCTGTCAGTCTACCCCAGGGGAAACTGTGGCTACAAAACGTAGCTTACCATCACAGAGTATGGAGTGAATGAAATACCCCTTCCCTACTGTCTGTAAAGCGCTTTGGGTGACTGTGTCATAGTTAAAGCGCTATATAAATACCATTCCCTTCCCTTCCTTCCCTTCCCCTTCCCTTCCCTTCACTATCAACCAGTCTGTGGCTAAATCAGGTTGAATTACATGAATCAAACACAATAAATTCATTTTTCATCAAAGGTTTATAAAGGCAATTGGATGTAGTATGGTGTGTTATTATTGCTTTCTAATCATCTAAATTATCCATAAAAAGCATTGAAAATGAAATAATAGTTTAGCGTTTTACATAGAGATAGATGAATTGCTAACACTACTAATCTTAGCTAGTAATCCTCATGTCCTCCTTCGACACCTTTAGATACTTGTATGTCTTTCACACATAGCTTTGTGAAAGGGATTCTGAAACAACAGGGTCCTGTAAACCCAGTGTCCCAATAAGACACATTCAGATTGTGTGCTCAGTACACAGAATCTGAGCAATACCACACAGATGCTGTCATTACGTTCCTCACAAACTACATGTCCCTATAACCCATATAACTGCTTACACACACACACGACGAGGGTGGGGACACAAACTACCTACTGTCTCTACTACTGATATTAAAAAAGCTCATATGATGACACTTAACTGTTGAACACTGCTAAGTGGATCAGATACTGCTGGGCTCACTGTGTCCTTGGCTTTTTTCAACAGGCTTTGGGGGTCTTCAGTATCCATCTAGGACAGAAAAACAGACACAGATTGAAAATGTGACCCTAAAAACACACTTAGTTTACTCAATTAACAGGGTTCTTAACTAACATGAGCTGCAGGACAAGAGTACAACCCTTCACGTGAATGTGAGTGACTGTGTCATAGTTAAAGCGCTATATAAATACCATTCCCTTCCCTTCCTTCCCTTCCCTTCACTATCAACCAGTCTGTGGCTAAATCAGGTTGAATTACATGAATCAAACACAATAAATTCATTTTTCATCAAAGGTTTATAAAGGCAATTGGATGTAGTATGGTTGTTATTATTGCTTTCTAATCATCTAAATTATCCATAAAAAGCATTGAAAATGAAATAATAGTTTAGCGTTTTACATAGAGATAGATGAATTGCTAACACTACTAATCTTAGCTAGTAATCCTCATGTCCTCCTTAAACACCTTTAGATACTTGTATGTCTTTCACACATAGCTTTGTGAAAGGGATTCTGAAACAACAGGGTCCTGTAAACCCAGTGTCCCAATAAGACACATTCAGATTGTGTGCTCAGTACACAGAATCTGAGCAATACCACACAGATGCTGTCATTACGTTCCTCACAAACTACATGTCCCTATAACCCATATAACTGCTTACACACACACACGACGAGGGTGGGGACACAAACTACCTACTGTCTCTACTACTGATATTAAAAAAGCTCATATGATGACACTTAACTGTTGAACACTGCTAAGTGGATCAGATACTGCTGGGCTCACTGTGTCCTTGGCTTTTTTCAACAGGCTTTGGGGGTCTTCAGTATCCATCTAGGACAGAAAAACAGACACAGATTGAAAATGTGACCCTAAAAACACACTTAGTTTACTCAATTAACAGGGTTCTTAACTAACATGAGCTGCAGGACAAGAGTACAACCCTTCACGTGAATGTGAGTGACTGTGTCATAGTTAAAGCGCTATATAAATACCATTCCCTTCACTATCAACCAGTCTGTGGCTAAATCAGGTTGAATTACATGAATCAAACACAATAAATTCATTTTTCATCAAAGGTTTATAAAGGCAATTGGATGTAGTATGGTGTGTTATTATTGCTTTCTAATCATCTAAATTATCCATAAAAAGCATTGAAAATGAAATAATAGTTTAGCGTTTTACATAGAGATAGATGAATTGCTAACACTACTAATCTTAGCTAGTAATCCTCATGTCCTCCTTCGACACCTTTAGATACTTGTATGTCTTTCACACATAGCTTTGTGAAAGGGATTCTGAAACAACAGGGTCCTGTAAACCCAGTGTCCCAATAAGACACATTCAGATTGTGTGTGCTCAGTACACAGAATCTGAGCAATACCACACAGATGCTGTCATTACCGTCCTCACAAACTACATGTCCCTATAACCCATATAACTGCTTACACACACACACGACGAGGGTGGGGACACAAACTACCTACTGTCTCTACTACTGATATTAAAAAAGCTCATATGATGACATTTACCTGTTGAACACTGCTAAGTGGATCAGATACTGCTGGGCTCACTGTGTCCTTGGCTTTTTTCAACAGGCTTTGGGGGTCTTCAGTATCCATCTAGGACAGAAAAACAGACACAGATTGAAAATGTGACCCTAAAAACACACTTAGTTTACTCAATTAACAGGGTTCTTAACTAACATGAGCTGCAGGACAAGAGTACAACCCTTCACTATCAACCAGTCTGTGGCTAAATCAAACACAAAAAATTCATTTTTCATCGAAGGTTAATAAAGGCAATTGGATGCATTGTGGTTGTTGTTTAAGTGGTTAGTAATTATTGCTTTCTAATCTTAATTATCCATAATAAGCATTGACAAAGAAATAAAAACAGTTTAGGAATGTTATCAATTTATCTATCTTTACGGAAAACACTAATCCTCATGTCCTCCTTCGACACCTTTAGATACTTGTATGTCTTTCACACATAGCTTTGTGAAAGGGATTCTGAAACAACAGGGTCCTATAAACCCAGTGTCCCAATAAGACACATTCAGATTGTGTGTGCTCAGTACACAGAATCTGAGCAATACCACACAGATGCTGTCATTACGGTCCTCACAAACTACATGTCCCTATAACCCATATAACTGCTTACACACACACACGACGAGGGTGGGGACACAAACTACCTACTGTCTCTACTACTGATATTAAAAAAGCTCATATGATGACATTTACCTGTTGAACACTGCTAAGTGGATCAGATACTGCTGGGCTCACTGTGTCCTTGGCTTTTTTCAACAGGCTTTGGGGGTCTTCAGTATCCATCTAGGACAGAAAAACAGACACAGATTTAGTTGTAACTGTAAACTTCTGTTCTGCATAAATCTTCTTCCTGCCATGAATAGGCCCGGGTATTTTGTAAATTTCTTTCCCATGTTGCTTTTCCAATAAATGTATTAAATACAAATACAAGCTTAAAAAATTAAAACAGAAAACATCCACCCGGCTCTGAGTCTCACAGGTGTCTGTGTAAAGGTTTAGGAAATACAATTAAAGTAAAAATTGTTTACTACTTGAATAATTTCAAAATAAATGTTTAATATTTTGCTGACCTTGCATCGCCACGGCCAGTCTGAAGGTCCATAATTGTACGTTATCTCCTCTCCTGGACTGATGTCTCTCTTTGCAAACAGACATAGATGGGGCTTTCCTTGTACAGCTAAATATTTCATCTTGCTGTTAGGGTTGATGTTGTCATCATTCACAAGTCTCCCAAAGGACTCATCTTCCTTTGCAGCATCAATACTGGGGGGATAAATTAAGATGAATTTGGAAGTTCAACCAGAATGACTGTTCCAGAGCCAATCACTGCTCAGCCCTTCTCAACCCCACCCCTTTTCTTTAACTCTGATCACATAAACAGGACCTACCACCATAGCTTGCCATTAAAATGGAACTCATACATGAAGACTTTCAGGATCTCGTGGTAAATCCTATTTCTTCGCTCACATTCTTCCTTCTTTAGAAGTTCTCCCCTATACTCTAAAAGAAAGTCCCCTACAATAAAGTGTTGTGTGGCAAATATCCCACGGCCTAGAAAAACATACACACACACAAAAAATGAATAAATAATAAATCACATTAAAAACATTTTTAAAGCAGATGGGCCTAAATTATAATTTGTTCATATTCACCTTTATAAGCATTTATGTGTTGAACATCAAAGCCCGTTTTGTCCTGCCCAGTCGTGATGTAGAAGATTGCGTCCTCATGTGGATTCACACGTCTTCGTCTTGACATGACTTTTTTTTGGCCACTGTAAAAAACACACAAGACACCACACTGTTTGGCCTATTTTGTGGCTCTACATACACTCTGAACTAGTTGTTGCACAGACTAGTCGACTAATTGACTGGTAAGGTCTGGGTCAACTGAGTCAAGCTGAAGTCAACTAGTCAAAGGTGTAAATAAAGTAATTGAAAAAGAAAATCTGGATTTTCACAGATTCTACAAGATCTGCTGTCACCGTCAGTGATAACTGTGTTCATTTTCATTACTTTATGAACTGCAGCTGCCAGATCTGTCCATATTTATTTACCATAAAAATAATATCACTGGAAAGAGCAGGTGTTATTTGGTAACGGTTAACGTAGAAAAGCACTTGGTAGTACTTTGAAGCTAAATATGTTAATGAGTCTGTTAAAGTTGACCCTGTTGTTGGGTCTTAGTCATTGTCCTCATCAGAGCAAAGACATAAAACTATCTAACAATCTAAACTGAGCTCATTTGTGGGCTGAAGCCACACAGTACCTAAATCTGACATGACAGTAGTTATAAGAATTTGTAACCTTTCTGTCATAAAAACATGGCATTGTCACAATCAGATGGATTTACTTTGCTTTCCTTGTTTAGCCGAGCCCCCACTCCAGTGGTGGACTGGGGAGAAAATTTTGAAATTTTAAGTTTTGAAAAGATTGGGGGTTAGTGTAGAGTGAGCCATTAGCTTTATCATCATCATTCCTACCATAATACATTATTTACATCAATATAAGCCTGGCTGTTTAAATAATATAGCCAATGATCATTATAATACTTAATACTATTTATTTTCCTTTTATATTAAAATGATCACAAGCAATGTTACAGTAAAATGACAGTGAAGAGCAAAGCATAAGTGAATGTGCTGTGTCAAGATTCCCCAAGTTCCCCAGATTTGCTCAATCTTCATAACTTCATATCACGATTTCATTTCTATCATTATATCACCCACCCCTAAGTGTGACTACGGGGCCCGAGCGCTACAGCACCTCCATGGGCTGGACCACCAGCCTGGTAGTTCCGTATGCCAGTCCACCCCTGACCCACCCAACCTAAAGTATGTTCAGACTGAGATTTAAATGTTTATATAAGATTTAAATGTTTATATAAGAACATTTATTATGGTTGTGTGTGTGTGTGTGTTTCACCTTTGCGTCTGGCCTTGGTGTGCCTCTGTGCGCACCTTCCTGCCCCAACCACAATATCTGCAGGAGACAGAAAGAGACAACAACCAAGTTACTTTTATGACCAATATCAATTTATTTGGTATCAAAAAAGCAAGACATTTTCACCCTTTTCCTCCCAGTGTGGATGAGGCCAAAGAGGTTTGGGAAGTTTAGACTGGATCTGCAGGTGGTGACACAGAAACAATAGGATGTATTAATTGTATTTATTGTCTATTGCAATCAAAGGCAGAAATGGTGCAGCATGTGTCTCACCTGTGCCCCGCAGTAAACTTAATGCATGACAAACTTGCCAGTAGAACTCGGAAATTCTCTACCTATAGTGCAAGTAATTATAATACAAAACAAATGTAATTTCCTGTAATCTGATGCATTTTTGATGATTATATATGATTTTCAGCAGCTACTACACTGTAGTAAAATAGGGAGACAAATAATATTACTTTTATTCCAGTTTCAAGACAAAATATTGTCTCTTAGAACAACTTACATTTTAAACATGAGCTGCTTATAGCTACGCAGACAGGAGGAGCATCGTTGGATTTAACTTTTCTATGTTTTATACAATGCATCTTAGTGGTTCCCCAGTGGAGCCCCCAGCTCTGCTCCGCCCCTGCAGCACAGGGTCACAGAGTCTTCAGTCTTATCACTGAGGCAGGACAGAAGCTCCTGACAACACTACAGGCTACAAAGGCTTTTGTCAGAGTCTGGACTTATATTTTATCTTACTTTTATAATAATATAGCCAAAATATTGTAAGAAAGGCGTTGTGTACTGCCGCGCAATGGATCATGACTTTAATCACTGCACGTAATATTTCAGAGCTGTTTATGATCGTATCTCCATGAGTAAGAGGTCGATTGTCATCAAGCGAAAAGTGACTTAAAGCTTGACAAGGGTAGAACACATCTATGGACTCCAAACTTCCCCATAGTGTCCAGGGTTTCTGGGTACATACTGTTATTGATCAGGCTCATAAGACCTATTGCGCGCAGAGGCACAGGGCAATGCCAGTTGTCCCCAGTTCCTAGTCAGCCCTTATCGCCTGTGCCACGGGTCAGCTCTGACAAATATAGCCGCTTTACTCACTTTTACTGAGCAGATTACTGCCCACAGTCCTATACGCTGCTGGGACACAATGTGGAGTTAGTTCAGACGCACAGCGCAATGCGCACAAGCGAGGTACACAACACGCACAAGATGGAAGGAGAGGAGAAGCGCAGGTGTTTCCCCAAAAACGTGTGACTCACGGCGCCTGAAGATCTCTAGTTGCGTTGTCGTGCATAAGCATAAAATATAAACCATGCGAACAACAAACATGAATTACTGCAGCAGCTAATGAGCCACGGGCTAACATGTGGTAATGCTAACACTCGCTAATGCTACATTACCACACAATGCAGCTAACCTGCCACTGGCTATGTGCTAATGCAGCTGATCAGCCTCCGACAACATATGCTAACGCTAATGAATACATTTAATTATAACAAAAGTGACTTTTTATTACCTGTACAACTCAGTCGTTGCAGCATCCAGGTCCCGTCTTTTTCTTTCTTCGTACTTTCTTGACAGTGCGCTCAATGATGTGCATATAAAAGTGGGAGCCTTGACCTTGACCTTCTGTTTGTTCAAAGGGCATTTAAGTCTTAAAGGAGGGCATTTTGGGAGGGTCCGTGTGTGAGAGAATGTTTACCCCGCCTATGTCCCCATAATCCCAACCAATCAGAACAATTCCCTCCAAAATCAGTCAAAATCCGGTTTTGTGTATTAAAATGTGTAAAAAGCAGCAGTACCACCCAGTTAGATAGGGGGAGCACAATGATACACAAAATACACAAAAAAGCAGGTTTGGGGGATTATATGGACTTTGAAAAAAAAGGTGAATCTATGTTATTTAGACACTTAGGAAGCAGAAAAACCTCTTTGAATTACGGGGACATTGGCATGGTCCGGCTAATCCCCTGAGGTCCCCGTAGCGCTGGTGCGTATTCAGGTCAATTGTCCGTATAAACCATAAAAACCAACACACACACACACACACACACACACACACACATAGAATCTAAAGGAGATTAAAGTAAAAATGGGCTGTTTTCCTACCTTTTTTGAAGCAACTAGACCTAGAGATAATAACCAGCCCAGGCCTTTACCACAGACTGAGCTCCTCCTCCTCTACTCATTTCATTACTGAGGACAACTCTCCAATTTTTATTCTTAGCCTTAATGTTAGCACTGTTTAGCAACTTTTGCTGACTGTAAATGTCATTAAATCCTCTTTTGACGTCTTCTAACTCTACTCAGCTCAGGCTTCACTCACATTTTTGTCCCACAAACAAACTTATTTTAGTTCAGACTATTTGGCTTGAGATAGCCTAATATTGCAGTCAGTTGATGTTAAAAAGTTGTTGTTGTTTTTTTGTTTTTTTTATGTCGTTGACAAGCGCCCCAAACTTCAACAGTATGTACCTAACTGCAGTCAGAGAGAAACAGAGGAGTCATCTGTCTGTGCTGCGGGCACGAGGGGAGGAGGGAGAGCAGCAACAGCAGCAGGAATGGACCAAACCATTTGTTGCACAGGGGTGTTTTTTCTTCTGCTAAAGTAAGCCTATTTGATTTTTAATATATATGATCAAGAAATTTCAATCTATTTCAAATACACAATAATAGCATTTAAACATTTTCTTTAAATTCTTCTTATTTTTAGGGGTGCTGGAATTATTTTTAGGGGTCTAAAAGTGGAGTCACAAGCAGCATGGACCACATGTTTGAATGTTTACCTGTTCTAGTCCCAACAAACCTCTGCTCTGCACCTCTTTTACACACTTTTCTGTCACTTTCTGCTTCCTTTTCTTTTTTGTCCCCAGTAAACATAAGTCTAAAGCACCAGTCCACTCCTCTTTTGTCATAGTTGTGTTAAGTTTCGTTTTTGTCTTGTCCCACTTTACAGTGGTGGAGTAAGTAGTCTACTTTTTTTTTCAAATAAGAGCACAAAAACATTCACCAAAGTAAAAGTATTTTCAAGTAAAACTATTAGCTATAAATAGCTGTTTACAAATCTACTTTTAAGTAGAAGTAAAAGTATCTATCCCAAAAATCACTTAAGTAAAGGAGAAATATCTAAACTTTTCACTCAGGTACAGTAACACAGTACTTTTAGTCACCTTCCACCACTGTCCTGTCACTCTGTCACCAAGTCCACATTTACACATCTGTACTTCAAACAGCTGGGAATAGAAATGTTATTTTATGTACATCTTAATGTATGGATCTAAACTTTTCACCACACAGAGATCCCTCTAGAGACCATGGTGTCTGTGCAGGGCGGGAATTCTATCGGGATACGTGTGATTTCAGTTTTAAAGACCCAACAGTCCTATTACCCCGGGCTTTCGCCTTTATTTTTTTTTTCTCCAACCCACAATACAGCCTACACAGTCTCTGTTTCAAAACCTCCACTGGAATTTGGAGACTACTAAATGGCCTACACAGTATTGGCCCTATAATATGAATACAGAGCCTCAAGCCACCCACAGTAACCCCCAAAAGAAAACAAAAAATCTGTCCCTGCCGGTTTATCAGGGTTCCAAACCCAGGAGGCTCCAAGCCTCAGGCTCCAAGCCTTTATTTCACGGTCCAACCGTCTTGGTCTAGGGTATTTATGTTTCTTAGCAGTGACTACGTTCAATAGGTTCTCGTCAGATCCTATTCCAAGAGGTAATTTGATTAAGAATTAAACAAGATACCCTCAGAGTCCAACTCTGGCTGAAAATAGACCTAGTCTATTGTCAGTCTTGACCGGGCCTAAGCACCACCTAGTCCAACTAGGATTTTTACCGGCTCATAATACTTTCCCTAACGTGTTAGTATGTTATGTGCTTTTGCCACCTTACGTGTGTAGAAACTCAAAATCAATTAACTAAATATAGATATATATTGTAAAACAGTTTCTAAATTTACGAGACTGAGAATTACAGATTTCTGAGACAGTGACAACCCTCACCTCGGCCTGTGCTCCTAGCTGTCTGAAAGTTTACATGACTTGGGGTAGTAGCTTCACTAAGTCTCACATAATCATCCTGTTGTAGCCAGGTTTCTGTTAAGGCTAGTAGGTTAAGTTTATTATCATTAATTAATTCATTAACTAACAGGGATTTAGAGGAAATTGACCTAATCTTTAGTAATTCCACATTTAATTACGTCATTGTTTTGATTATTATTAATAGGTCTACAAGTTATTTTTATTAAATTTGTTAAATTTGTGGCTCTCACTCTTATTTGTCTTTTGCTGTTGGAGTTAGTGTTTAGGCGGGGGACAGACACACGTCTCTATTTGCTCTGCTAAAATACCTTTATACTGGGTTTGTAGCCAGCTCGTAAGGAAGCTCAGAGAAGTGTTTTAAACTACTGCTCTGTGCCCGGGTCCCACCTCTGGTTCGTCAGGTTGAACGACTAATGCTATCAGCCATATTTCTGGACAGCAACGCGGAATCCATCCAACGTGGGATGAATGCCAGTCTCTACGTAAGAGACCGGGCTTTCCCCAAAACGCTCGCCAATTATCAATAAAGCCTATGCCATTTTCTGGGCACCATCTAGATAACCAGCGGTTGAATGATGAAAAGCGGCTGTACATTTCATCATTGGTCAAATTAGGCAGGGAACCAGAGCTCACAGCTGCAGGGCTGTGCATGTTGGGGTCCTTTACTGATATGGTTACCCACACGTGTGTCTGACCAAAAGATCAGGCCTAAAAGTGCAAAAATCAGCCAATGGCTGATTGTCTCAACAAACAAACAAAAAAGAAATTTAAAAATCGTCCTGATAGAGCGGCCGACCAATATATTGGTTGACCTCTAGTAAGGATGCAGCAGGTGGGCCTCATCCAGACAGGGGAGTGGAGGCAAGATAGAGGTTCATTAAGCTGAGGGCCCACAAGTTGGGACAGGAGCACAGATGGGGTCAGCTAAGGTCCAGTCGTCACTGGGACATCTACAGGCAGCCAGGCATCTGAAACAGAGAGGGACAACTTGTGAATAGCAATATAACTAATTAAAGATATAGAATGATAGTGATAAAACTGATTACTGATATAGAATATTAGATTATATAATATTAATGATGGTGCTAGAACTGATTAGAAATATAGAATAGTTTGTAGTAATTATGATAGAAGAGGAGCAGCAGATGAAACCAGAGGACAGAGGCACATTACTTCCCCCAGCTTTTAGCTCCTAGAGCAGCCTAGCTTCAACTGTGGAATTAACCCTGTTCCTAGCTGCCCTGACCATAAGTTTTCTCGAAGAGGAACGTTTTAAGTCTAACCTTAAATGTGTAGATACTGTGTCTGCCTCTCTAACATGAGCTGGAAGCTGATTCCATAAAACAGGAGCTTGGTAACTAAAGATTCAACCTCCAACTGTACTTTTAGAAACCCTGGGAACCACTAATAGCCCTGTATTTTGTGAGCGCAGTACTCTGCTTGGTTGGTATGGCACCATAACATCATTAATGTAGGATGGGGCCAGTATGAGTCCGGAGAAGGATTTTAAACCAAAATCTGAATTCGACTGAAAGCCAGTGAAGTGAAGCTAGCACAGGAGTAATATGTTCTCTCCTGTTAGTTCCTGTTAATAATCTTGCTGCTGCGTTTTGAACGAAGCTGAAAACATTTTAAATGAGTTTTTAGGGCACGCTGCCAGCAGAGAGTTACAGTAATCTAACCTAGATGTAACAAACGCGTGGACGAGTTTTTCAGCATCACTTTTAGATAAAATATTTCTGATTTTGGCTATGTTACGCAAGTAAAAGAATGCTTTTTTACAAGCTTGGTTTATATGAGCCTTAAATGAAAAAAACTAAGTTTCTCACAGTGTAACACAAGGCTACATTGACACCTGACCAGGGAGACTGGTCAGACAGGGAATCTCAGATTTTTGGGGCCTAGTATAATGACCTCTGTTTTTTTGTTGTTGTTGTTTTTTTTGTTTGTTTTTTTTTTGGGGGGGGGGGGCTGCACTGAGATCTAACAGAACCAGGAATGAGACCAGTCCACTGTCTGAACTTAATAACAAGTCATTTGCGACTCTTAACTAATGCAGTTTTAGATCAAAGGTCTAAAGCTGTGTCCAAGTCCAGTCTCCAGTCTCGAACCTCTCAATACTTTTCCAGCATTACCAATGTTTCTTCATAGTGCCTCTACATTAACCTGCATGTCCTCAGAGGCACAATAAACCTCAGACTGCAGTTTCTGATGCAGAGTTCTGAGTTGTGTAGGTTTTCGTCACATTTGTTCTGTGTATGTTGCAGATGTCAGGTGACGTCCTAGACCTGCCTGCTGTGACCACACCCATCCTGACCACGCCCACTGGGACCACACCTGTCAACAGCTCGGAGTGGGCGGTGCCTGACACAGGGTGGGTGGAGCCTCAGTTCACAGTTGCAGCTCAGTGTCGGGTGGTTGCCACACTGCTGCTGTGTGTGTGTGCGGCCCTCAGTAACACGTGTGTGCTGGTGAGCGTGTGGCGCACACGTGGGCTGGCCTCTCACCTGCGGCCCCTGCTGCTCAGCCTTGCGGGGGCCCACCTGATGGGGGCACTGCTGGTCATGCCCATGGACGCGGCCTGGAATGTGACGGTGCAGTGGAGAGGGGGAGCCGTTCTCTGTAAACTCATGTGTTTCCTGAAGCTGCTGTGCATGCACGCGTCCGCGCACATAGTCATCGTCATCAGCCTAGACCGACAGCACGCCATCCTGAGACCACTGCACGCCCTCAACGCACACCAGCGCAATCGCCGCATGTTAGCGGCTGCATGGACGCTCAGCGTGGTGCTGGCCACGCCTCAGGTAACTCCTGTGTGTGTGCAGCTAATGGTAAAGCTTCTGATAACTAATGTATGTAGATGCAGCAAATCAGTAAAGCTTAAAATGCTTTAACACAATCGCAATAATAGTGGCTTTTTTCATTCTCGTGTATTTTATGTGCAGAGGTGTCTAGAGGTGCTAGCACAGTAACTAGAAATAGATTTTACATGGGTGCCAAAAAAAGATTGCCAACTGGCAGATAGAGCATTAATTAGACATGTGTATATTTAACACTGTTGTGTTCTATAGATGAGCTAAGGGACTAACAGTCCTAGACACATTAGCCTGTCTGTCCTGGAAGAGGATCTCCTTCAATATGGGCTCCATAAGGTTTCTTCTTTTTTTCCCCACAGCTGTTTTTTTTAGGAGTTTTTCTTTACCGAGTAGGAGGGTCTAAGGACAGGAGTGTCCTAGGTCTGTTTAGTTTAGTGTAGTTATTGTTTGTGTTGATTGTGTGTTTATGTTTGATTAACTGTTTGTGAAGCCCTTTGAGGCGACTTTTGTTGTGATACTGGGCTATACAAATAAATTGAATTGAATTGAACATCAACAGTTGTCTGACTGGTGGTAGACTCACACCAAAACGACTCAGCAACTGAAGCGACCGGTGACCATTCATACCCTATACCAGGGGTCACTAATAGGCAGACCGCAATCCAAAGCCGGACCCGAACCCTTGTACCACACCTTGGATATGAACCTGTTCGGCCCCACTCTCACCAAGAGCGCAGCGGCACCTCTCTCAAAGTGCATCAACACGCAGTGTGTCCTGGCACTTTAAAGCTCTAACATGAACAGCACAGGGTTTGAATCAGGTGTGTTTTCTGTTATTGTCAAATAAAATGACAGAACTAGGTCTAGGCTGTGTGTGTAGACTGTCTACCCTCTTATTTTATTATTTCATACCTCCAAGTTTGTTTTAAAACTGATAATGTTAGGAAAATGTTATTGCCATAATATACAATTCTACTGTATTTGCACTATAGACAGGTGTTGATGTAACTGCAATGCTTTTTTAAGGCACAAAATAACATGATGTTCTGGACCTTCACTCAAGAAAATTTTTACAAATTGGACCTCATTGAATTTTAATTTATGACCCCTGGTGTAGACCCTTTATCAGCCTCAATAACATAAAGGCCACATTACACCTAAACACTGAAAGAAGCCAACCCAGTGTGGAGTTCTTCTTCTCAGACCAACCTGTACCAGAATGATGGGCAGAGAAAAGTCTGGAGAAGGCTTGGAACAGCTCATGATCCAAAGCACATTACATCTTCTGTAAAACATGGGGGAGCAGTGTGATGCATGTTTGTGTATATTTGTCGGCACGGTGGCATAGTGGCTAGCACTCCTGCCTCACAGCAAGAAGGTCCTGGGTTCGATTCCCGGACCGTGTGGGGCCTTTCTGTGTGGAGTTTGCATGTTCTCCCCGTGTCTGGCTGGGTTTCCTCCGGGTACTCTGGTTTCCCCCATCAACCTCAAAACATGCACAATAGGCAAAAACCTCCAGCCAAATGCTCCTGACTGGCTCAAGATCTGGAGAAGGGTTCCCGGGCGCTGCACTGCAGCAGCAGCCCACTGCTCCTGACAGGTTGCCCCAGCGGCATTGAGGGATGGGTCAAATGCAGAGAATGAATTTCCCCTACGGGGATCAATAAAGTATACCTTACCTTAACTCCCAATGGCACTGGGTCACTGGTGTTTATTGATGATGTGACAAAGCAAGATGAATTCTGAAGTGCATATGGATGGACTCAGCTCAGATTCAGCCAAATGCTGCAAAGTTGATGGAAGGACCTTCACAGCACAGATGGACAGTGACCCAAAATATACTGCAAAAGCAACCCAGGAGTTATTTTTAGGTAGATATTCTGCAATGGCCGAGTCAGTCCCCGATCAACCCCCGGCAATGAGACCCACAAGCAAACAACTGAAGACAGCTGCAGTAAAGGCCTGGTAGAGCATCACAAAGGAGGAAACCTAGTGTTTGGTGATGTCCATGGGCTCCAGACATAAGGCAGTCACTGTCTGCAAAGGATTCTTGACAAAATATTTAAAATTAACATTTTATTTATAGTAATGTTCATTTGTCCAATTACTTTTGAGCCCTTGAAAAGAAGCAGCTACACATTAAAGAGACCTTTCTCTGATTGTGACACAAATTCTCTGAAATTACCCAAGCCCATATTAATTATTTAAATGTAGTATGAATATGTTTTGGTTAACAGTTAAAATAAAAGTTCTGTCAGTGTCCAAATGCTTATGGACCTAACTGTATTTAAGAATATTTACCAAAAATAAGCTCTAAGGCTAACACAAAATGTAACTGTAAACTAAAGCAGTGGCCCCTGCAACATGAGGACCCGCTGGCCACAGAGTGAAGGCGGCTCTGGCTTTTCCAGCTGACGCACCCAGGTGCAGCTGATCTGCAGACAGGCCACCTAATTGGTGGAGGCAAGGAAAAGAGACCAAACGCACTATGGCATATCAGTATACTGTACTCTATGGTTTTTATTTATATATATATATATATATATATATATATATATATATATATATATATATATATATATATATATATATATATATATATATATATATATAATGTATAATGTATACACACGTGGAGTGATCTGATCAGAATATTTATGACAGGACTGAAGGGGATACTGAAGGACGCACAACAGAGGGGGAAGAGAGCCAATATAAAGGAGAAAGGTGTAGCCATCGCACAGCTCTGTTTCCATAGCAACACATCTCTTTGAGACAATCATGGACTCGAGAGCACCAATGTTATAGGCTATATAAGCTAGGTCTGTTTTAAAGGTAGATGTAGAAAGGATCTGGTGGAGGGAGTGGTGTCACACTGTGATGCAGCTGCTGCAGAAAAGTGGATTCAGTAATTCAGAGAGCTGTGATGTGTCTACTGTTTACTGTAACTGTATCAGCCATACCTCCAGCCTCATATTAGTGTTTACACTGTGCACAAAGCAGGCCTTGAACCTGGACTTTACTGTACTGACAGTTAATATGCCCAGTTAAGGTTGCAGCATTGCACAATCATATAGTAGGTAGTATACTGGTATTGTATGTATTCATGTTGTAGATCTGCATTACTTGTGTAGTGAAGGTGTTTAGCTGCATGAGGTGCTAGCATTCCTTCTGGAAAACAAAGGGAGCATTAACGTGAAGCTGACAGCAGGGAGCGGCTCTATTCTGAGCACATTCCTCACTGATTAAGTGCTCGCCTCCATCCAGAGCTGTGTTACTGAACAGCGCTGTCAGGTGGCCTTGAGTGGAACTTGACTTGACCATGAGAGACAGCCTTGTTCCAAAACATATCAAAACACAGGCAACAGTAGATGTATTATTAGATACATTGTTGTTTGAAAATAGTTTAAGTTTATTTTAGTATTGTACTGAACTTTGTAATAAAAAAATAAAATATATATTCAATTAAATCCATAGAAAGAAATATTTATAATTTCACAGGCTGCATGACTGTCTGCTCTGGGTCTACTTTGTATTATGACGTTTTTGCATAGTTCTGCCACACAGTAGGCTTATTACATGAGCAAGTCTACAAAAGCTCACTAATTACGCATAGCAGCTGATTTCTCAATCAGCTGAGTAATCAAACAAATGTACACAGACACACTGCACTGGAGTGGCACAGTGTCGTTGCATCGGTTTGTGATGTTTATGAGCCTCATTGTATACAGCCCACTGAAGAAATTGCTGAGGAATTAGTTATAAATTACCATTGTCTGATTAATTATTTCAATAGGATGACAGACACCAGGCTCACTGGACTTGGCCTTATTTAAGAAGAGAGAGAGGAAGCTCTTAAAAACTGCCAGGAGTTAAGATCAAAGATTTATTGTTTATTATTTGTTAGTCTTATTTCTTATGGATATGCGCAGGTGTGTGTGCGTGCATTGGGCCAGTGTTTGTGTGTGGGTCCGGAGCATTCCTAGCTGTGTACGTACCTTCAGGAATAATCCTGCAGGCATCCTCATGTGTAATAACAAGAAAGTTTCTGATATATTAAGAAAATCACCCAAAATACAATATAGATTATCTCTGCTCTCATTATGAAGACAGAAAATGTCTCCATAGTAAATATTTCAGTCTGTTTTGTCAGTTGTCTGTGTGAGCTGATGTTTTTCTCTGAGTTTATCTTCTCTCTGTCTCAGTTGTTCATTTTCCGTCTGAGTAAGGCCCAGGATGTGGACTTCACGCAGTGTGCCACTCATGGCAGTTTTTCCCACCGCTGGCAGGAAACACTCTACAACATGTTCCACTTCAGCACGCTGTATGTGTGCCCCCTGGTGGTGATGGTGTGGTGCTACAGCTGTATCTTGCTGCACATCCAGCGGCAGGCCACGGTCAACAGATGTAAGTCCCACAGAGGTAAGTCCCACAAGGGACAGTTCACAGTGGTAAAACCCGCAGGGGACAGTTCACAGAGGTACGTCCCACAAGGAGACAGTTCACAGTGGTTTGTCCTACAGAGGTATGTCCCACAGAGGTTAGTCCCACAGAGGTTAACAGAGGTACGTCCCACAGGGGTACATCCCACAGAGGTACTTTCCAAAAAGGTACGTCCCACAGAGGTACGGTTCACAGAGGTATGTCCCACTAGGTGTACAGTCTACAGTGGTATGTCCCAAAGAGGTAGGTCCCACAGAGGTACGTCTCACAGAGATACAGTTCACAGAGGTGTTTCCCACAGGTGTACAGTCCACAGTGGTTAACCCAAAGAGGTACGTCTCACAGGTTAACAGAGGTTCGACCCACAGGGAAAGATCTCACAGAGGTACGTTCCACAAAGGTATGGTCCACAGAGGTACCTCTCACAGAGGTACAGTTAACAGAGATACGGTTAACAAAGGTACGTCCCACAAAGGTATGGTCCACAGAGGTACAGTCCACAGGGGTATGAACCACCAGTACCTCCACACCAAACTGTCTTACAAGGTTTTATCCTAGTGGTTCTCAAACTGTGGTACAGGCACCACCTGTTGGTATGCAGACCTCTTCTTTCACCTTTAATTTAGAGCCAACTAGGCTCAGTTTAGTCCTAGTTTAGTCTTGATTTAGATCTGGTTATGTGCTGGTTTAGAACTGACATAGTCCCAGTTTATTCCAGGTTATGTGTTGTTTTTAGATCTGGTTTAGTCCTAGATTAGTCCTGGTTATCTCCCGTTTTAGTCTTGTTTCGGACTTGGTTTATTGCCTGTTTAGTCCTGGTTCTGTGCTGTTTAGTCCTTGATTAGTCCTTGTTTAGTCTTGGTTATGTGCTGGTTTAGTCCTGGTTTAGACTTGATTTAGTTCGGATTATGTCTTGATTTAGTCCTAGGTTAGCTCTTGTTAGGTTTAGTTTTAGTTATGACCTGTTTCGCCCTGGTTTAGTCCCTGCTTTGTTTTTATTTACTAATGCTTTTCTATCTGTTGAAAGCCAGATATGTTCTGAGGTGGCACATGGAGTGAAAAGTTTGTTTTAAAGTCTGTTTTTCTCACATTGGTCACATGTTTATCTCCTCCCTGTGCTGCAGCTGGAGAGTGGAGTCTGCGCCGCTCCGGCACAGACATCATTCCTAAAGCCCGGATGAAGACAGTGAAAATGAGCGTGGTGATTGTGCTGTCTTTTGTCCTGTGCTGGACACCGTACTATCTACTGGGCCGTGTGGTACTGGTTCCAGCCCGAGGTACTGGAGTACACACCTGAATATGTCCATCACAGCCTGTTTGTGTTCGGAAATCTCAACTCCTGTCTGGATCCGCTCATCTACGGCTTCTACTCCCCATCGTTCAGAGCCGGACTGGCCCAATTCTGTAGGGGCAGGCACAGAGCAGCTGGGCCCAAAAATCACAACCAGAGTCCAGTTCACACTAAAGAGGTCCAGAGAGAGGAGCACGAGATGGACAGCATCAGCCCAGTACATGGAGACCTGGAGTGAGGACAGAGAAGTGGAGTGAGGCTGAGGGGAGAGTGTCTCTTTTTTTGTGTAATGTTTGGTCTTTGATTTGTAAAAGGCTTCAGTGCCATTTTTGTTTTTCCTTCTACATTTTTTCTTATTTTTAGTATTGTGCCATCCATGGCCAGTAGTACTTATGGACATTTACTATTTCTTTCCAGATTTTTGAAAGCCTCCCAAACGACATCTTCAACTTAATTTTAGCCCCAGCTAATGTGTCCTTAGGGTGGCGCTGTTGCACTGCGTCTTACTGACAGCCAGTCAATATCTGATGTCTAAACAATGCTTATTATCATCAAAATAAATGGGAAAGCAAGGTCACCCGGGGTGAAAAGGGTTCTATATTGTTGCTCTGACACCTTCCCTCAGTGTCAGAGTCAGGGGCGTACAGTTGTGTGTGAGACCTGTGTGAGGTTAGAGGTAAGGTACATGATTTTTTTCTTGAATTTGAACTAAAACACTTATGTTCTATCCTACTGACTGCCAGAAGTGGTGCTTCAAGCACTGGATGATCATCTTTGAGCAGGCACAGGTCGAGTACTAATAACAAAGACACCTGTGACCTGTGTGAGTCTATGACCCTGTGACACCAGAAGTTTAGGCTCTTTTGTTTTTCTTGTGCATAGGTTTGCACAGCCAGCTACCTGTAGTTCTTTCTTCAGAGGACAAAATGCTGCATCCACCAGGGCCGATTGTAGATTTTCAGTTTTAGGGGTGCTCGAGCACCCACAGCTGGGAAAGATCCATAATAAAATACAAGGAGGATATGTCTTAGAGAGCAACAATTAACTTTATTAATACATGTAGTCAGGGTGCAATTTGATGAGGGGGTAGGGGATGGTTTTTCTGTCCCTGCCTCTGCTCCTGTTCTCTCCCTCCCTCCCTCCCTCCCTCTGCTTTACCCTCAGGGGGGATAAAATAAGTTGACTTTGTGCATGACTCTAAATGACTCCACTACATTCTACATATTTGTTAATTTTAGGATGAAACGAGGAAAACAAACGCTAATAGCACAGGCTCAGCATTTATCCTTCCTTTTGTTTGTTTGCCCTAATTCATTACGCAAATTAACTGCATGCATATTTAATGAGGTGCAAAGTTTTAAGCAGGTATGCAAGTGACACTTTAATTATTTTTGCACACATAGCTTCACTATTCTTTGAGGGAGTCTGGTTTGGGGACCTCAGGATTTCATCTCTGCTTTTTGCAGATGATGTTGTCCTGTTGGCTTCATCGGACCAGAACCTTCAGTGTGTACTAGTGTTGTCATGATACTAAAATTTCAACTCAATTTCTACACTAAAGAAATCCCTCGATACCGATTTCGATACCACGGTGACAAAAATTACCACTTTTCATTGAATGTTTGAGGTAATACATGGGCTCTAACTGCCCCCTTTTCACCACATTATTCAAACTATATTTTGTATAGAATAATATTATTAGGCTATTACTATATATGTAGCATACTTGTTAATTTTTTCAAACTTATATTTTTTATGCAAACAGTGGTTTATCCTCCAACACTCTGATACCTCTGTAGTCCACAGCTATGTAGCTACATGATGATCTTTTATTCAACACAATGCTAAATAATACAGTAATTAGTTTGTATATGTGATCCAAAATTACTTCAGGTTATGATAAATGATTCCTCAAAGGTAAAGTTTAATTACAGTTTACCTGTTTCCATTTTCTATAAATGGTAGTAGGTTATTAGGCTGCAGTAGCCATGGTTCATATTTTATTTATATTGTGGCTGCAGTCATTGACAGTGATGGGTCAGACACGACAGTCAGGACCACAGTGGTCCTTTAAATATAGCCGCTTTGCTAACACTAACAGCTCTCTCCTTGCTCCGCTGGTAACGAGGCATTTGTAGTTATATTTAAGCTGTTTTATATCTGTTTGGAATGATGCCGCTGCTGCAGTGACTCCCAGATCAGAGCGCGCTCGGTCCGCTCGGGATGTCCCACGGAAACTCCCATGGAAAGCCCGCTGCACGAGGTCTTTGCGCAGCAGTGAGCGAGTGAACACCTTTTAGTAAATTGTATTTAAAGAGCTGTTTTGATGAAGGAAAGTTTTATGCTGCGCTGACTGAGCCTGTCCTCCTCCTGTACTCATTCATTGGAGAGGAGAGGGGCTGCGCCTTGTGTTTCTGCCGCGCAGGTAAAGACGTCACATTATCGATACTTTTCCAAATGAATACTTGTTTTAGTATCGATTTTTTTGACAACACTAGTGTGCACTGAAGCAGTTTGCAGCCAAGTGTGAAGCAGAGGGATGAGAATCAACACCTCCAAATCCGAGGCCATGGTTCTTGACCGGAAAAGGATGGCTTGCCCTCTCCAGGTCGGAGGAGAGATCCTGCTTTAAGAGGAGGAGTTTAAGTATCTCAGGGTCTTGTTCACAGTGAGGTAAGGATGGAGCATGAGCTTGACCGGAGGATCGGTGCAGCGTCTAGCAGTAATGCGGTCATTGTATTAGGTCTGTTGTGGTGAAGAAGGAGCTGAGTCAAAAGGCAAAGCTTTCGATTTACTGGTCGATATATGTTCCTACTCTCACCTATGGTCATGAGCTTTGGGATCATTACTGAAAGGACCAGATCCCGGATTCAAGCGGCCGAAATGAGTATTCCTCTGCAGGGTGGCTGGGCACTCCCTTAGAGATAGGGTGAGAAGCTCAGTCACCCGAGAGAGGAGCTTGGAATAGAGCTGCCGCTCCTTCCGCATTGATAGGAGACAGTTGAGGTGGCTCGGGCATCTCTTTGCCTCCTGGACGCCTCCCTGGGGAGGTGTTCCAGGCATGTCCCACTGGGAGGAGGCCCCGGGGAAGACCTAGGACACACTGGAGGGACTATGTCATCTCGGCTGGCCTGGGAATGCCTTGGGATTGCCCCGGAGGAGCTGGAGGAAGTGTATGGGGTGAGGGAAGTATGGGCATCTTTGCTTTGCTGTGTCAATGGATGGATGGCATTATAGTATAGTCTATTTTATTGCATGCCACCTGGTCTAACACAAAGGCATTTTTACGGACTTACGTCGGGAACTCCCTTTACCATTTGTTCTTGGGCTTTGAGCATCATTGGAGACCTCTACTGTTGATGTGCGAACACAGTGTTTAGTCAGTGCTTCCTTACAGGCCTGTCCCTTTATGTCCTGGTATCTTGGTCGCCTGCTTTCTACAATAACACTGGCTCATTGCCAGTCCTGGCTGGCACAGTGTCTTTTGACCAAAACCTGCAGGAGAACCATAGGAGCATTCCTGTGGCTCCAGTGAAGCTCTTTGAAATTAATTCAATTAAATTAAATTTTATTTATATAACCCAACAACAGTCACCTCAAAGGGCTTCACAAACAGACATGAGGTGGCAGTAGCTCAGTTGGTAGAGACACTTGTCCATTAACCAGAAGGATTGGCGGTTCAAACCCCATTCCCACTGTTGCATACTGTCATTATGTCACTTAACCCACCTTGTGTCCAGTGTCTGCACACACTGGTGTGTGTGAATGGGGGAATGGTAAAGTGCTTTTGAGTACCCATGGAGGTAGAAAAGTGCTATATAAATGTGACCATTTATTTACCATTTACATAAACACAATCAGACATAACACACTGCACGCTGCACTCGATGCACTGGAGCACACCGCACAGGCTGCTTGTACAAGGTAGCACTAGCTGGCAATATCACCGGGCATTTGGTTCACTTTGATTGACCTGAGGGATGGCTACTTTCATGTGCCAATTGTCCTCCATCATCAGTAGTTCCTTTGCTTTGCCTTTCACGGCTAACACCACCAATTTCGAGTTCTTTGATCCAGTTTGTCACTTTTCTTGAAAGGTGCCTGACGTCCACACTCACCTAGACGCCTTGTGGTCCCAGCATGGGACCTATCACTGGTGCTTAACACCCTGCGGGTTCCTCCATTTGAACCTTTGGACAGAGGTGGACCTCAAGGTGGTTGTCAATGAAAACTAAATTTCTTTTAGCCATGGCTTCAGGTAAGCGCAGGAGAACTGCGGGCTCTGTCTGTCCACAACTCCTGCTGCAGATAGAATGCAGATGGCACAGGCATGACTCTCTGGCTTGATGCCTCATTTCTTCCCAAGGTGGCTTTGTCAGCAGGTCACACCCATCCACTCCAGCTGGCTCGTTTTGACACAGGGGCCTCTGTCGAATCCCTATGCCCTGTCTGTCTGTGCGCTGGAGGCATACACTAAAGCCACAGTAAATGTGCAGATGACTGATAGCCTTCTGTGGGGATCCTTCACCGATCCCCACAGAAGTCAGGCTCTTTCTATGCAACAGCTCACACACTGGGTCATAGTGGTAATTAAACAAGCTTATACCTCACAGGGCCGACCACCACCAGCTGGGGTGAGGAGCCTCATAACCTCCTGAGGTGCCATGAGAGGAGTGCCTCAGTGCCTAAGAGACGTGATTTGTGCAGTGGTCTCCTGGACATTCACCAATTATGTTTCCCTGATTCTACAGAGAAAACATGGCCACATCCCATTCACTTGTATCATAAGGTTGCCACATTTTCTTAGTGTGTGGATTAACAGACTCCTTGTGACCTTGTTGATATGTCATCCAGTGCTTCTGGCAGTCATCCAGGATTCATAGTGTTACGTGTAGTTACAGTAGTAAATTTCATTTAATCACCTGTTTAAACATTATAATAGAAGTAATCTACAAATAAGGTAGATGTAATATTGCACTTTAAAGAGTGATTGCCTAAAATGTAATAACTGGTGCAGTTCCCTGAATTTAAAGTTTATAAAGCTTCTGTTGTGTGTGAGCTAATTGTGCCAACTGCTATCATTGTCAGTATCAGCTGACTGTTGTCAGAGTCCTGTACAAAAGATAGGCCTGTTTCAAAAGTCCTGTGATCTGATCTCTCTAGAGGTTATCAAACCTTCTAAACAACTGCAGTTCTGACATGGAACATCTGTGATTTCAGGTGTTTTGGTTGTTTATAACAGAGAACACTGTGTTTATTCTCACATTCCAGTTAGTCTGAAATCATGTGCTTTCAGTTCAAAACACAAAACTGCTGCATAATATCCTTCCATAACTTTTAGAGTTTTTAGCCATGTAATGCTGCATTTCTAAGACCACCTCTGCAGCGAGTAGTGTAGTAATGTTTTTTTTTTTTAAGCCTGCTCGTCTTCTATCCCTGGTTGTTGGAGGAAACAGAGTGGTTCTGTTTATAAACTTCTCTGGGCCCTGTCTGAAAATGAACTGACATTTGAGGGGTGTGTGACTTAAGTCGCTGTAGAATTTACTGTTATTGTTTCCTACACTGATGTCAACAAGAAAAGCAAATTTTAACCACATTTATTTCATCTAAAAATAGAAAAGCCACATGTCTGGATACAAAAACTACAAATGCAATTTATGATTTATGACTTCTGTTTTGTCATTTGTGTGACAAATAGAACTAGAACAAAGCCACATTTGCACCATGATTATTTCATTTTACAGACGTGTTGTGCTGTTGTACACAAGAAGCGGGTCTGAACAGGGATTATATATTTGTTTGTTGTTGTTTTTTTTGTAACCATTGTTTTATTCTTGCTTTTACCAAAAAGCCTTGTTTTGTTTTTACTGAAAATCAGTTATACTGTAACATTTGTTAATGTTTGGAACAGCCTGCTCCTCCTGATGATGTGTTTTGTGTATGAGAATGTTATTTGATGAGACAATAATTAATGTGTTTCACATGAATCTATGCATTATTTACTCTTGAATGTAATTAAATATAATGAATAAATAATTCAACAAGCGATGATGATGTGTATTTAAATCATCACAACAATTATATTCCTTAGCACAGTCTCTGTGGTTTTGAGGTAAATGGATTTTACTGGTAAATTAAATCCACTGTGAACTAATCAAAGCCTCTGAGTCATTTTATCAGCTGTGTATAGTAAATGCTTCCATTGGCAGCTGTTGCCCCTATCAGAAACTGCTATAAGCAGCTGGGTCATCATTACATATCACTGTGGTACAGAGGCTGCACTGCCTCCTGCTGAGAGACTCTGTAACGTGTTGTGAATACAAACTGTAAGACAGGGATCACTAATAAGTGGACCGCAATCCGAATCTGGACCCCAGCACCATCCTATCCGGACTGAACCCATCCAGACGCGAACCCATGTACCGCACCACAGACATGAACCTGTTCAGCCCAGCACTCACCGGGAGCGGCAGCGGTGCCTCTCTCAATGCGTGTCAACATAAAAGCATAAAAACATACGAGCATCTAATGTGACTATAAGAAAAAAACAACTATAAGCCTACTGTAAATAAAATGTATTTAAAAGCTTGCTAACATTAGCAAACAAATGTAAAAACACTGCTGAAACAACTCAGATTTTATATTAATCACTGGAGTCCACATCTGTATTCATCCTACATCACTGTTCTAAATATAAAACTTAATTAAATATTAATTTATGTTTGCCGTATGATATTATTGGGATAGATGGAGCTGAAAAGGCAGACCAATAGATGAGCAGGGTTTCTTCTTCCCAAGTTTCTCAGTAAATATTGAGGCACTGCCCCTATAGACGAGCAGTGTTACTTCTCATTCAGTCAGTTCAGTTCATTTGACAGAGCTTAAAGAGTAACTCACCCCTACACCATTTTTTTTTGAGCTGATCAGTTGTACAAACAGGGCTTTAGTGATACATCTCACTATTTATAGTCTTATGTTTGACTGTTTTGTAAAAAAAGGTCTAAATTCACATTTTGTAGTGAAAACCGTCAGAGTGCTGCCCTCCTAGGGTCAAACAGTGGGATTTCTGCTCAATAGTTCCAGATAGGCAAGTGTGACATAGTATTTGACCACTTTACCGCACCTGTGCTGAGTATCTCCTCCCACGGCCCGTGCTCTCCACGCCCTCGCCGTCTCTCTCCCCCGCGCGCTCGTCCCAGTCCTGCTGTTGCCAGGTGTGGGTCTTTTTCCTAAACACGCCACTCAGCCCCGCATTTACCGTTCAGTCTCCTCCGCCCCCCTCCCCTTTCACGGCTGCGCTTCTACTGTCCCGTGTGTCAGCGCACAGTAAGGCATAATGAGCCTGATCAATAACAGTATATACTTACAAATTAGCAGTGTTGGGAGTAACGCGTTACAAAGTAACGAGATTACAATTGTCAGTAACGCAGGGGGTAACGCGTTACTTTTGAGCCCCCCAGTAAGTAATATTACAGTTACTAACAAAATACCCAATTAGTTACTTGCGTTACAGTCACTACAGTCAGTTTCATTTACCTGCAGTTTACCGGAAGGACACGGAATGAAAATGCATTAAACGAATAGCGCTGATACGTTTTCTACTTTATTTTCATCCGTTCCCTTCTCTGCTCCTCTTTATGCGCGCAGCGGCCACTCGTCCTGTCCGCGCGCGTCGGGGCGCATGCAGCTGCTGCTGTCAGCGGGGACAGCGGGGAAAGAAGAGACGTGCACCGCTTTGGCGCTAACAACAAGTGCGTTTTAGCTTCAGTGTAGTGAAATAAAACTGTGTCCACAGGACGTGAACGCTGCACAGGAGCAGAGGTGAACTTAAAGGGCAGTATTTACTGTGCTGTGCTGCTGAAATGAATGCAGCTAAAAAAAACTTGAACGCCTGTATAAAATAACAGTGCTGGTCAGGGCAACGGTGAGGCTATAGGCTTCTTCTATTTAGAATTGGGTTCATTTGGGCTTCCTGTTAAGAAATAATCCAAAAGGAAAGTAACTAAGTTATTTTCACGAGTCAGTAACCAAGTAAAGAAATATATTACTTTTCAAAAGAGTAACTAGTAATCTGTAACTAGTTACTTTTTTGAGTAACTAACCCAACACTGCAAATTAGTGACACTGGGGAGAGTTTTGACTCCACAGATGTGTTTTAAACTTGCCACGCTTTAAGTCACTTTTTGTTTGATGACAATCGATTTCTTACTCGCGGAGATACGATCAAAAACAGCTCTCAGCTGAAATAATACCAGTAAATAAAGACGCGATCTGACGCACACGTTACTGCGGCGGCGCATGATGCCTTTCTCACAATATTTCAACTGTGTTATTATAAAAGGAACATAAAACATCAGTCCAGACGTCCTGCATTTTTTCCCCCCATTTCAAAAATATTAAAAAGCCTTTATTACACAGGTAGTATTTAGTTTAAAAATGCCAACTCGTTTCAGCCTCTCAGGGCCTTCATCAGGGCATGTGCATCATTAAAAGAAACAAAATGGCTGCCAGAACTCTTTTATACCTAGAGATCATGTGACCTGTTCACATGACCAATCCAAAGAGTAAATCCATAACAATAATAATAATGGTATTGTAAAAATTAACTGGACATTGAATAGGATCTTAGTTCTCTAGATCTTCCTTCTATTTACCTGGTCACAAAGTTTAAATGTTACAGTTCATAGATTTTTAACACCATTTAGGAACAGGTCTGAGAGGTATTTTGCCCAGGTTTTGGTGGACTTGGAAAAGGCTGTAGTGAGAACTGACCTGACCAAATACGATTAAAAGAACAGACAGATTAACTCCAAACTGTTTCAAGTGAATATGAGTAAGGGGTTAACTGTGCTCAGTGTAAGCCCCACCCCTTGTGTGTGTGTGTGATTGGCTGAGAGCCTGTGGTAAAGCAAACAACTCCCACCCACAGCCTTCTTCTGCAGCAGTCATTTGGAGAGTAGCAGCAACAACATGGGTGAGCTGTCCTATTCTATCTTAATCTAGCATGAGCACAAAGAGGTTAAAAAATTAGCAGAAAATACGCAAAGAAAGATGAAAAGATAGATAAAAAGATGGGATAGAAAGTAAGATAAGGAAACGTTGGCAAAGGAAGTGAAAGAGCACCTTTCACTGATTCTGTCCAATGTGAAATAGGGGGAGAGCGAGAAGTAAAGAAAAGGAAGGGTGTAAACACATTTGACAGGTACTTAGTTAACTTTCAGTTAAAGTTTGAGCAGTAGTTTTGGCAGTAGATTACTCAGCTGCAGAGGGAGGTGTGCAGCCTGAGCAACTGGGCGGGTTGTGTAAGTCTGGGGTCAGATAGGGACATGTTTTGTTTTTACTGTAGAGACTTTACTCTGGAAAAACATCACTTTAGACCTTCTGCCAGTATCTAAAATGGCTCCTCTTCAGTCATGCATTGATTTTGAATCACTCTGAATACTTGCATGGTACTCCAGAGAAATAATGTTTCTTCTGTTTGACCTAAAAAATGTTTACTTTTTTCTTGTGTGTGCTATTTGCTTATTGTGATAGGAATTTGAGAAAAACTTCTAGCACAGCAGGAGTGTAATGAAGGCTCGTCCCAAGTGCCTTTGGTAATGGAAGTCAGGGGTTTGATTTCCTGATGTGGAGGAAAACTGGTGAGTCAGGACTCAAAAGTGGATTGCAGAACCAATTTCATTGGGTAGCAGGAGAGAAAAAAAGCAAGAATAAATTTAAAAAGATTTTAAAAAGCATGTCATCGATTTATTCTCCTTAACAGGTGGCAAAATGGGGCATTAAGTGTGTTAGCTTACCTTAGCTCGTACATATGAGCGTATAAATGTTGTCATATCAAGACATAGGGTTTCTGCAGAGAGAGAGCGAGCGAGAGAGAGTGAGAGTGAGAGTGAGATCATTTGAGGTCAGTAAACACAAAGAGAAGGAATGTGGAGGAGTGGAACACAAGCTGTTATCTGTTTATGTAGCTGACATAGAAATGAGGACAGCCAATACAAAACCTGCAATATACCTTAACAAGACTTAACCAGACCTAACCTGGTTGACACCTACACCATAAAATAAAAAATATAGCACTTAGAATAAAGATGTTTTATGGTGAGCTATGTTCAATAAAATTTTGTATGTCCAAAGTCCATTGGTTGTGGTGAGAAAAGGTCTGCGCTCTTCTCCTCCAGTTGAAGTGTGAACTGGCAGAAAGTGTGCAGAGTGTGTGCAAAGGTGTGTGCCACTTTTGGCTTTTGGGAGTATGCAATTTGCTGATAGAGATCCTAGCCCAGATCAGAGTCCACACTGCTCTTCACTTCCTCAAACATTTGATACTTAAACTAAAGGAGTGTTACTGTCTCTGTTGCAAGACACTAGGGATAAGAGGGATGCATAAACTAAGAGATGGACAACGATTAAAGTGCTTAAAACAATAATTTATTTCATCATAAATGACTCACAACGTAACCAAAAAAACAGAGAAGGGGAGACCAGTAACAAAAGAGGGGATAACTAAAGTAAACTAAGGTGAGCTGTACTAAGCTATAAGTAAGGGAAAAGGAAACGTGACAGAGTGGGGTGAAGACAGGCTGTGAGTGGAGACTAGCAGTGGCTGGCAAGGAGATGGAAAGTTAGGATGAGAGAAAGTGAGAAAATGTCAGGGTCCACCCCCTGCCTACTCTATAGCCTCGCTCTTTGTGATGGCCAATCCATGGCAAGGAGCAGGCAAAGAGAGACAAACATTAAAGGCCATGTTTACGAAAGTAAACCAGGCCAGGGGCATGCAAGGTTTGCGTAACAAGAAGTTTCAGTAACAAACTCATGTAAACTTCTTAATCTGTGTTTAATGATTACACAAGAATATGCTCTTGTGTAAAACACAAAGCCACTTAAGTCTGCTCTACACAGTTTGTTCTCTTACAGCTCATGAAGTATTCCAGAAACAGATTTTGAAAGTACATTGAAGTTTTAAACAGGTTTTAGAAAGTTCTACATGGACTTGAACAGCTTTCAGTTAAATGTAATACCCCAATCACACATATTTGGAATCAGCCGGAATCGAGCTGAACCAGCCATTTGAAGTACATTCCAGCTGAATTCTTTTACTATGGAAATAGATTTCAGCAGCAATCGAGATGCATTCGAGTTGCATTCTGGCTCATTTGAGGCACATTCAAGGACATTCTGGCAGGATTTGAAGTGTCTTGTCATTTCGGTTCTCCCTCAAATGCGATCAGAATATTTCAAATGCTGTTGGAATGCCGTAAGAATATTTAGAATGCAGTCATAGTGCATTTAGAATACACTTCAAATGCCATTCGATATTTCTCCACTTGGACTGCACCTGGAAAGTTTTGAGCATGAACAAAACATTCTGGCCGGCCACAAGACTTGGCCCGAATATTTGGAATACACTCAGAATTTTTAGAATGCACTTCGAATATCCAGGAATATACAAAGAATTTTCATTCTGAAAGCATTCTAGCTCATTCCGCCTCTAGTCTGACTAGGGTTTAAACAGGTAAGTTGGGTTTGAACATCTTGATATCTGAAGCACAATTTGTCAGTTGTCACAGTTTTGTGCATCACATGATCTTTCCACACATAAGAGACTGCGTTAGCTCTGGTCAAAGGCCACAAACACTACAATCAAGCCTCTTCAGATGATTTATAACAGAACCATAAAGATTTTGGATAAGAAACCTGTGAGTTCCCTTCACTGTGTTAGTTTGAATAATTTAAAAATGCTAACTTTTGAAAACTTTATGAAATTTGCTCAGTGGTTTACAAATGCTTGCACAGTCAGGCCCCTCATGTTCTGAGTGACTGTATGGGTCCTTTCAAAGCTGTGGGGCCAGTAACCAGAGGAGCACACAGTGGGAATTGTAAAGTGCTGAGGCGCAAAACATCTTTAGGACAAACAGCCTTCACTGTACAAGGCACCAAAACCTGGAACACTTAACCTTTAGAACTGAAAGAAGATTTAAACTGGGTCCTTTTCAAACATGGCAAGGCTTTTAATGAGAGGTCAGAAATGTGAACATCACTGACTTCACTGACCTGCTGCTGTATTTATAATGTTTTTTTGTCTGATTGTATCGCCTTGGCTCATCACTGTGTGTATTGTCGCTGTTTGGTTGTGTTATGTTTTTGTGTGTAGCCTCAGCTAAAATGGTGAAGTGTGTGACAAGAGTTCATGAAATGTACTTGTCCCTATCAAATAAACATAAATATATAAATAACTTTAGTATGTTTATCTCCACAGCAAGCTGTTCTGGATGTGGGCCCGGATACCGCAGTCCTCTGGACGCCATGAAGGGTAGGTCCTCCACATACACCATCAACAACAAAAGAGACACACAAACAAGGACCAAAGTGCTACAAAACCTAAAGCTTAACAAATTTAAGGAATTCATTTGCAATAATAAGAATTAAGAACCACAGTAATTCACAAAAAACAGTCACGAATGGAAAAAAAATATTAGGGGTCTCACCTGTTCCCTGTGCCTCGAAGACAGTAACCAGGCTGCTGGTTGTTGGTCTGTCACACTGGCAGTTGGACCTTATTTCTTGTTTGTGTATTTACTGTGACTTGTCACAATACTCGAAAAGATACAACATGGCCCATCCACACTCATACTAGACAAGTGAAGTTTCTTGGGTGTGTGGGGAACTTTCAGGTCCACGGGAGAAGATTGTCTACCTGCCCTGCATCTACAGAAACACTGAGATCCTCAAACCGGACTATCTGTGCACTGTGGACGTGGACCCGGACTCGGACACCTATTCCCAGGTAACTCCACAACAACTACTTTAACCTAAAACAAAAAAAAGGGGTCTGGACCTTGTAGGGCCTTGGCGTTTGCATGTTCTCCCTGTGTCAGGGTGCTCTGGTTTTCCCCATCAACCTAAAACATGCACAATAGGCTAATCCTCCAGCTGACAGGTTGCCTCAATGGCACTGAAGGATAGGTCAAATGCAGAGAATATACAGTATTTCCCTATGGGGACAGTAAAGTCTATCTTAACCATAACAAGAAATAATAAGGGAAACAAACAGCAAATGGACATCTTCATTTAATTATCCACCTGGTTCAAGTTTGCACTTGAACCATGATTTCTTCACACCTCTGTACCATCCTAAATCAATAAATTACAATATGGAAGAAAAGTTAATTTATTTCAGTAGTTCAGTTCAGAAGGTAAGCATTATATTGTGCTCACAAGTTGAAATAGTTCAAGCATTTATTTATTTTAAATGTGATGATCATGAAGATAGGAGACACAATGGTAGAGTGGTTAGTTCTCCTGTCTTCCAACAAGGAGATGCTTCAAGAAGGGACCTCAGGTGGGCGTTTAACTATCTCTGGGTAGAGTCTGCATGTCCTCTCCATGATACCGCAGGTTCTCTCTATGGGTACTCTGGCTTCCTCCCACCGTCCAAACACATGCATGCATGACTCAAAATTGATCCTAGTGAATGAATATGAGAGTTAATGGTTGTCTCTCTGTGTGTATCTCTGTGTCATAGATAAATGATTATGAAGATGAGATACTGAATTTAGTTTTATCATTAACCTTAAAGAGGCTATATTATGCAAAACAAAAAATAAATAAATGAAAGACTTTTCTGAGCTTTCTACCATGTTATAATGTTCCTGCATCAAAAACACACCTGGAGTTGTGTTTTGTTTCATTTACGCATGTTTAAGTAATCATCTATTCTCACAGTTTGTGAGAGGCCAAATTGGCTCGTTTCACCAGAGTCTGCCTTTTCCACCTGGCCTCGCCCCTCCCCCCTCATGGCCCAGTCCTGTTCAGAAAGCACTGCTACAGCTCATGCCTCCCCCACAGCAACCAAACAAACCTACCCCTGAACTGCAGCAGACAATACTCAAACAGGTTTTTGTGAGGAGCATTGAAGGGGCGTGACAGAGGCAGGGCAGTGGGGAAGGAGGGCTCCTAATCTGAGCAAAGTCAAATGATGAGTTTCTTCAAATATGTTTTTTTTTTTTTTCAATAATTACTGCATTTTCTGACCAACAAAATGTATGATGCTGATCTAGATATGTCTTAAATGTATTTAAAAGACACAAAAAAGCACAATATAGGCCCTTTAATAATCATAATCTTCAGACATCAACTGTAATTCAAAATACTCACAATTAAAATATATTGAACTCGGTGTGTACTGAACCTATATATGTGCAGTGTTGGGTAAGTTACTAAAAAAAAGTAACTGATTACTATACTTTAGTTACTGCTTTGAACTGTAGTTGGATTACTTTACTCATTCCTAATTTTAAAAAGTAACTCACTACTCATTACTTTACTTTACTTTCTTCCCACTCATATACAAATTCCCTAGGCAAAAATGCATGCACAAACAACATAGCCTAGTCTTTCATTTAACTTTATTTTAAAGCAAAGACCTTGTGCAAAGTGTGAACATGGTTCAAGGCATAACCTGGCTTCATTAGAATTAGACAGCAGTGTATAAAATGATACAAAAATAAAAGTTACAACACATGAAGTCTATACCACTGCTCAAACTGAAAAGTAGGCTATAGGCCTATATAAAGTCTAAGGCATTTGAAACTAAGCCAGTCATTTGAAAACACAATGGACTAGTAGCCCTGTACTTACAAACAAATGCCTCAAAGTAAAATCCACAAAATAAAAAAAATGGAGGCTATGCAAGGGCAATCAGGTGAGTCAGCGCCAACACATTAATTTCACCACACTGGCTGTACATGAAGCAAGAGAAAATGTACTTTGTAAATTGTATCATATGCAATGAACAGTCCATGCAAAACATACATTTACCACACAATTCATTTTTCATTTTCTCCAGTGAAACAGTGGTTATATCTCATCAGTAAAATTCTCTCAAATTTCAGTCAGAGAGTCTGTTCCTCCTTGGGGTCAGAACAATACCACCCTGACTGAAAAGCCTTTCAACCGGTGCGCTTGATGGTGTTGGAGTGTTGTATTGCCTTGAGATATCCTTGATCCTGAGGAACTGTCTAAGAACCACCATGTCAGTTTTAGGTGATTTCAGGTATTCCATGACTTCTGTCTCAGCAGTGTATGAAGTCTGCTCTTCCTCCTCAAATGCAAAAAAGTCATTATGACTGGAGTGGCCATGTCTCTGCTCTGCTGGTCTCACCTGCTGCTCCTCAGGAATCCGAGCCCGACACTCTGAAATGAGCAGTCTCCTAGCAGCATCCCTCCTTGTCTCATCTTTGAGCCAGCGGACCTTGAATTTGGGCAATGTGACTGCAGGAATGAGGGCATCTTTGCTGTCTAAGATGGCTGAAAATCTGTCTTTGATTGCCTGCAATATGAGACATAACATGAGCCAGACATGCAATAACATATTTTACTAGCTGCCGATGTGAAAAATGTATTAGGCCCATGAATATTAGGCTTATAACTAATATGCATAAATACAGCATGCATTTTATGTTTATTGTATTTACCTGTACAATGGCATCAGGTATGCCAGCAGTCATGCAAGTCCTTAAGGGCGAGCAATTTGGACATAAGAATCTCCAGTGTTGGCAGGAGAGTGCCATAATAGCAGTTGTCTTCTCCTTGTAATATATCCAATGCCACAGCAAGTGACTTGAGCACTGTGCAATATTCCTTCAGGAACTGATGCTCTCGCTCAGTGATGCCTCTGATCTCTAGTCTAGCACAAAGAGTGTTCAACTCTGTGATTGGAATTTTGGTGATGCGAAACAAAGCATTGTAAAGGGAGTTCCACCTTGTTGTAGAAGGGACAATGAGCTTTCTTGTGGTCACGTCCTCGACCTCATCTGATGCCACAGTGGAGCGGCTAGTCTTGCTCCAGAGAGTTGAACACTTCCCAAGAGCACCTCTGTAAACTCCTCTGCATTCACTGTTAGTAGTGACCCATTTCTCTAAATCAGTAGTGGATATCAAATTCAATGTATGTGATGCACAGCGCAGATGAGGGGAGAGAGAAAACTGCCTGTCAGAATTTTTGGAAAGGACTTGATCAATGTGTGTGAAAGTCACTTCTTCATCAATGATCTCCTCATCAGAACAGGACCCTTCAGGTTGCATTTCAAACATTCGGAAGGCCTTAACAAAATTACTGCCGTTATCTGTGACACACGTTACAACTTTATGAGTTAGTCCCTAACTTGAATGCACTTGCTCAATTTCGCTGGCTATGACGTCGTAGGTATGTCGTCCTCTGACCCTTTTGCACGCAATCGCAGCCTTTTCACATTTAAAATTCTCATCAATCCAATGGGCAGTCATTCCTAGATAACTTTTGTTGTTTGCACTCCACATATCCGCAGTTGTGGACACAAATTCTATATTTCAAATGTTTTTTTGAGATCCGATTCCATGATGGCATAGCATCTGCTTAAGTAACTTGAAAATGTTTTTCTGTCACCTTTGACTCTGAGGTATGGCGAATACAGACAGCTCACTCAGGCTCATATCATGGAATGTGAAGGGGACGGGTAGTGCCATCAAACTAGGCCGGGTTATGGCCCACCTAGATCAGCTTAAAGGTCACATACACTTTATCCAAGAAACCCATCTGCTCAATAGGGAGATAACACGGCTTGAAAGACGCTGGGTCGGGGAGGTGTTTCACTCCACTTTTAACAGCAAGGCCAGGGGCGCGGCCATAATTATTCATAAGGGCGTTCCTTTTATATCAAATAAATCAATCTCAGATCCCAATGGGAGGTATGTGATGGTCTCTGGGATGCTCCAGAACACCCCCATACTATTGGGCTGTGTTTATGGCCCTAACTGGGACGACAGCCTCTTTGTGACCAAACTGTTTATGTCCTTCCCAGATTTAGAAAACCACTATATAATTATGGGAGGTGATTTTAATTTGGTCCAGGACCCCCTGTTGGATAGGTCTTCGAATAAGGTTCTCCCTCTGACCAAGTCAGCTAAGACCTTGCTTACTTTCTCCCAACAATTTGGCCTTATTGATCCATGGAGACACAAATTTCCGGGGGCTAAAGCATTTTCATTTTTCTCACATGTTCACCACACCTTCAGCCGCATTGATTTTTTTCTCTTGGATGTGAGACCACTTTCAAAAATTGTTGCCACTGATTATCATAGTATTGCTGTATCAGATCACGCTCCGACTTCCCTGGATTTAGCCCTACTCGCACAACCTAACTGTCTTAGGCTATGAAGATTTAACTCTGTTCTTTTGGCAGATGAGTGCTATAGACAGTTTTTGCAATCGCAGATTACCTTATTTTTTGAGATAAATGATTTGCCTGATATGGGTAGAGGCACTCTTTGGGAGGCATCCAAAGCCTATATTAGGGGCCAACTCATCTCTTTTATTTCATACATGAAGAAGGCTGAAACATCTCGCATTGCTGAACTTCTTGGGGACATGAAAGACATTGATGAGAAATATGCAAATAATCCTGATCCCTCTCTTTTGCAGAGAGCGTCTTAAGATACAGACAGAGTTTGATCTCCTCTCCACCACAAAAGTTAGAACACAACTACTCAAATCCAGGCAGCGTTTTTAAAAATCAGGTGATAAGGCTGGGAAGCTTCTCTCCCATCAAGCCAGAGCTGAGGCATCTTCTAGGCTAATCCCAGCAATACAATCTGCCTCTGGGGAGAACCTTAATGATCCAAAAGAGATTAATAGAGCCTTCACTGAGTGTTATGCAGCCCTTTATTCCTCTGATTGTCCCCCACCCCTGGATGACACACTTGACGATATAAATTTTCCTCGGCTAGACGATGAACCGGCTGAGATTTTAGGTGTCCCCATTACTAATGCTGAAGTTCAGGAAGCCATCGGTTCGCTTCAGAGCGGCAAGTCGCCTGGGCCGGATGGCTTTACTGCCGAATATTACAAGACCTTTTCCAGTTTGCTTAGCCCATTTTTAAGAGACATGCACAATGAAGCCTTTGCCCTTGGCCACCTTCCTAACACCCTGTCGGAGGCCACTATCTCCCTTCTCCTTAAAAAGGACAAGGACCCCCTGCTTTGTGCTAGCTACAGGCCAATATCACTTTTGAATGTTGACTTTAAAATTCTTTCCACAGTTCTTGCCTTAAGGCTACAACGTATTTTATCTCCTATCATAGGGCTTGATCAGTCAGGTTTCATGCCAGGCCGCCAATCCTCACACAACACTAGACGCCTCTTTAATATTATTCATTCTTCTGGTTCATTAGTGCCAGAGGTCGTGGTGTCCCTTGATGCGGAGAAGGCCTTCGACAGGGTCGAATGGTGTTTCCTGTACGAAGTAATGGCCAGATTTGGGTTAGACGAGGCCTTCATTAACTGGGTTAGGCTTTTGTATTCCTTACCCAGAGCTTCTGTCCGGACGAATGACTCCTTTTCTCCCTCTTTTCCTTTGTGCCGTGGTACCAGACTGGGCTGTCTGCTTTCCCCCTTATTGTTTACCCTAGCCATAGAGCCCTTGGCGCTTTGGCTGCGTTCAGAGGCTGGCTTTAAAGGTATTACACGTCATGGTACAATCCATAAGGTCTCGCTATATGCAGATAACCTGCTCCTCTATGTCTCAGACCCTGTTAACTCTTTTCCAACCATTTTCAATGTCTTAAATCGCAAAAGTGGTATATCCGGTTATAAACTCAATTACCAAAAGAGCGAGCTCTTGCCTATTAATCACCTTGCCAAGCAACTTTCTCACACTATAGCGCCGTTTAGGTGGTGAAGTAGTGGTTTTTGTTACCTGGGTATTGATGTCACCACATCGCTTTCCGATTTGTATTGTGATAATTTTGCCCCATTGCTTGTGAAAACAGAGAGGGACTTTGTCCGCTGGTCGGCTCTGCCCCTCTCCCTTGTAGGACGTATAAATTTGGTGAAGATGGTTGTCCTCCCTAAGTTTTTGTACCTGTTTCAGCACGTCCCTGTTTTTTTGGCTAAATCTTTTTTTGATAGATTGGATAAGACGGTGTCGACATTCCTATGGAATGGTAAACCAGCAAGAATTTGCAAATCAATCCTGCAGGACAGAGGGGGTTTTGCCCTTCCCGTTTTTAGGCACTACTATTGGGCAGCCAATGTGCAGAAACTACTATTTTGGGTGAGTGAGGAGCATGACTCTCTGCCTGTCTGGTTGCATTTGGAGTGTAACTCCTCCCCATTTTCATTACGCTCAGTTCTATGTTCACAACTTCCATTACCACTTTCACGCCTGGCTGACTGTCCAATTGTGTCTGTGTCCCTGAAGATCTGGAATCAGTTCAGGAGATGTTTTGGCCTTTCGGGTCCCTCTGCTTTGACTACAGTTTATAAAAATTGCGCTTTTGCACCCTCTAGAACTGACTCAGCTTTTCGAATTTGGCACAATAGTGGAATAAAGTCAGTTAATGACCTGTATGCTGATGATTCTCTCATCTTTTACACAGCTTTCAGCTAGATATAACCTCCCAAGCCATCACCTTTTTTGTTTTTTCCAGGCCAGGGATTATGTGAAAAAAATGTTTCCTCATTTTCCAAACCGTCCCCCTGAAACCTTAGTAGACACTCTCCTAACTGTGGACACTATCGCTAAAGGATGCATCTCAGTCCTTTATAGGTCCATTTGGTTAGCTTCCTCTACCCCGCTCATTGCTGTTAAAACAGTATGGGAAGAGAGCCTTGGTACTGCCCTGACCAACGACCAGTGGGATTCTGCTTTGTCTCTTGTTCACTTATCGTCTATCTGTGCTCGCCACCGATTGATTCAGTGCAAAGTTTTTTATAGGATCCACTATACAAATGTTAGACTTGCAAAAATTTACCCTTCTGTCAGTGATGCATGTGGCAGATGTAATTGGTCTCCTGCTAATCATGTGCATATGTTCTGGTCATGCTCTAAATTGGGGTCATTTTGGTCATATGTTTTTGACACACTGGGTATGGCTTATACACTGAACAAAAATATAAACGCAACACTTTTGCTTTTGCTCCCATTTTTTATGAGATGAACTCAAAGATCTGAAACTTTTTCTACATACACAAAATAACCATATCTCTCAAATATTGTTCACAAATCTGTCAAATCTGTGATAGTGAGCACTTCTCCTTTGCCGAGATAATCCATTCCCTCCTCACAGGTGTGCCATATCCAGATGCTGATGAGACAGCATGATTATTGCACAGGTGTGCCTCAGACTGGCCACAATAAAAGGCCACTCTGAAACATACAGTTTTGTTTTACTGGGGGGGTTTACTGGGAGGTCTGGGGACTCCAGTCAGTATCTGGTGTGACCACCATTGGCCTCATGCAGTGCAACACATCTCCTTCGCATAGAGTTGATCAGGTTGTTGATTGTGGCCTGTGGAATGTTGGTCCACTCCTCTTCAATGGCTGTGCGAAGTTGCTGAATATTGGTAGGACCTGGAACACGCCGTCGTATACGCCGATCCAGAGCATCCCAAACATGCTCATTGGGTGACATGTCTGGTGAGTATGCTGGCCATGCAAGAACTGGGATGTTTTCAGCTTCCAAGAATTGTGTACAGATCCTTGCAACATGGGGTCGTGCATTATCATGCTGCAACATGAGGTGATGTTGTTGGATGTATGGCACAACAATGGGCCTCAGGATCTCGTCACGATATCTCTGTGCATTCAAAATGCCATCAATAAAATGCATCTGTGTTCTTCGTCCATAACATACGCCTGCCCATACCATAACCCCGCCGCCACCATGGGCCACTCGATCCACAACAGTGACATCAGAAAACCGCTCACCCACACGACGCCACACACGCTGTCTGCCATCTGCCCTGAAAAGTGTAAACCGGGATTCATCCGTGAAGAGAACACCTCTCCAACGTGCCAGGCGCCATCGCATGTGAGCATTTGCCCACTCAAGTCGGTTACGACGACGACCTGGAGTCAGGTCGAGACCCCGATAAGGACGACGAGCATGCAGATGAGCTTCCCTGAGACGGTTTCTGACAGTTTGTGCAGAAATTCTTTGGTTATGCAAACCGATTGTTTCAGCAGCTGTCCGAGTGGCTGGTCTCTGACGATCTTGGAGGTGAACATGCTGGATGTGGAGGTCCTGGGCTGGTGTGGTTACACGTCATCTGCAGTTGTGAGGCTGGTTGGATGTACTGCCAAATTCTCTGAAACGCCTTTGGAGACGGCTTATGGTAGAGAAATGAACATTCAATTCACAAGCAACAGCTCTGATGGACGTTCCTGCCGTCAGCATGCCAATTGCACGCTCCCTCAAAACTTGCGACATCTGTGGCATTGTGCTGTGTGATTAAACTGCACATTTCAGAGTGGCCTTTTATTGTGGCCAGTCTGAGGCACACCTGTGCAATAATCATGCTGTCTCATCAGCATCTGGATATGGCACACCTGTGAGGAGGGATGGATTATCTCGGCAAAGGAGAAGTGCTCACTATCACAGATTTGACAGATTTGTGAACAATATTTGAGAGATATGGTTATTTTGTGTATGTAGAAAAAGTTTCAGATCTTTGAGTTCATCTCATGAAAAATGGGAGCAAAAGCAAAAGTGTTGCGTTTATATTTTTGTTCAGTGTAATTGTACCCTTACACCTAACCCTTTGTCTGCAATCTTTGGCATCCCCTCTACTACGGATCTTCCTAAGGCGTTAAAGCGGGCCTTGGCCACTTGACCACTTTATTGGCCAGAAAGTTGATCTTACTCAATTGGAAGCTTGCCCGTCCCCCTTCACATGTTTGCTGGATACGCGAAGTGCTTTACAATCTGAAACTTGAAAAACTTAGGTTTTCACTTAAGGGTTCAGTGAAATCATTCCATACTACTTGGGATCCTTTTCTCCTGTACACACAGTCTCTTACCCTTCCTTGTGAGTTGGAGGATGACTAAAGAAGCCCCGATTATTATTATTATTATTATTATTATTATTGTCTGTTTATTTGTTTTTGTTTATCTGAGTTTTTTTTTTTTTTTTTTGCTTTTTCATGTTTGTGTACATTTTGATTGGCCCCGCTTTGGTGGGGGGAGGTGGGTGGGTGTGGTGTTGACATGCAGTTATGACATACTAACACCATCTCCGTCATTGTATATTGTGTATGTCTCTGTTAATGTTCAAAAACTGTTCAATAAACAATATTGAAAAAAAAAAGAAAAGAAAATGTTTTTCTGTCAGATATCGGCGCTCGCTTGTTGGTATTTTGCTTAATATTTTTTGAAACGTGGTGATCCAACTGTAGACAAGGGGAGCATGTCCTCCACCACATAGGCTGCCACTAGTTTATTTATCTCTCCCTGCGGCTTTACCTGCTGATGTGGTCCAAGAAGTTTGGCCTGCTTTGGTGGTCTTGGTGCAGTCTCATCACCGTGGCTACAGCCAGGGGTATCTTTCGCCAGCCACAAGCTTGGTATGGCTGTAAACTGCAATGGAAAGCAGTTTATTTCCAGGACATATCTTGCACTTGACTGAAATGTTTTTGCCTTGTTTTGTGTTTTGTGCGCAACAAACTGGAAATAATGCGAATATTTCCAGTTGCAAAATGCCCCTGCGCTTTCGTCCACGTCCATAACTTCTCGCTCTTCCTCCATCTCACTCTAACCGATCTCCGCAGCAGCACGCATGCGCCAGTAACTGCGTTTCATTTAACCCAGAGCCATAGAGAGAATTTATAGCCTACTGTTTACACAAATCAATTTGTTTTATTAGTCAACCTATAGATGATTTCACTGCACAAAAACATGGGTAACGCTGTAACGAGCGTTACTATAGTCTAGTAACTGTAATGAAGTTACCGAAATTTGAACTGTAATGCGTTACATTCCTACGTTCCTGACAACAGTAATGAAATTACAGTAACACGTTCCTTTGTAACGCATTACCCCCAACACTGGATATGTGTTTCACTCTGAACTGAACTGAAACAAATGGATTTTTCTGTCATATCTCATTGTTTGGATGTTTGGACTATTGATGTGATGTAGGACTGTACTTCTGTCAGGTCAGATGTCCAAATAATGTGTTGTTGATGTAGAACTGAGGTGAAGTCATGGATCTTGGAGGAAGACAAATTTGTTTTTCTTTATAGATCCTTTCCTGCTTCCTCGGGAATCTCTCCAGAATCTTGGTTGAAATTTTCTACTTTTCTCAACATTAACCTCTCAGACTTGATGACCTGAATGAATTCTCTGAGATGATATTGTTTGAGTCATGTGTTAGTTGTGCATATTATCCTTAACTGAAGGCGTATAACATTATAGGATGTTATAGTCATTTATAAAAGAAGCCTAGACTCTCTACAGGGCACGATGGGCTTGTGTATTTGTGTTGGTGCCATTTTAATTTATGCACATTTACAGTAAGGGCCAGATTTACTAAGACGCATGCTAAATTGCAAGTACAGATTGAAAAATAGCGATTGCTATTTGTGGGCGTGTTGCATGTGATATACTTAGAGAAACTGCGCAAGTAATTTCTGCTGCAAATCTGATATGTAAATGAGAATTTTGCGGAAAGAATCCAGAACGGAAGCAGAATTGCTCTGGCAGCTCTGACTGCATCTTTCCTACAGTGATGCAACGCAAAAGTCAACATGAGAGTCCAGCCTCATAACAGGAGTATGCTGACTATAGTTGTCTTTGAGGAATAATCATTTCATTGCAATGCATTTCACTTTCTTCTGTTAACTTTGCATAGTCTGTCCTTATTAAATGCTTGTCCTCATATAATTCTGGCACTGACCACAGTCACGTGACTCGAGTTTCCCACAGTGGAGAGACAGAGGGGAAATGTAAAGTACTAAAGTCTGATGGTCTGTCAGAGCCAGTAACCTTTCAGACTAATAGCCTATAAAATGTATCAAGTAGGCTTTTTGCAGTGCTGATGGCGATCACGTAAATATAAAAATTAAAAATATTTTTGATGTCCTCCGCTTGTACATTAAATAGCAGCACAGCCTCAATCCACTGTGGGCAGCTGTTAATCAAGCGTTGCATCAAGCATCACGAGGCAATGGGGTAAACACAACGGGACTGACACTGTCATCACATCATGGCCTTTACGCTGCTTATTCATTATCGTAAGGAGTTACTTGAAGCAGACTGAAAGCCCAGAGACAGGAGCTGTAAAAGTCTGAAGTTTGGGGGAGTGCGAGAGAATCAAGTAAAAATGTTACAGGTAAAGGGTGCTATCTTACCAACTGGCGCACATCTGATCTTGGCGCAGACAGACCACCCGCCAACGCAGGGGCATGGTCCTGTACAGGTGAGGTGTGTTGTGAGGGGGCCTGCTCTAAATATGGGGCGTGGTGTGGAGCATGAAAAAAACCCTCAAGTGTTTTTTAAATAATAATAATTTATCATTATTATTATTATTATTATTATTATTATTATTATTATTATTATTATTATTATTACAAAAACAAAAATAAGAAGATTAAAGAATGCAGCACAGGTGACATACTGAGCAGAGACACTAGAGTTCACATGAAACACCAGAAGCTGCAAGTGGTTGTTTTTTGCCTTCCGTCTACATAAAAGTATCCAATACCCAACACAGTTTACAACACAGCAGCGAGCCATCCTCATCCAAATCTCCGAGGTCACAAAGGAGGCACTCATGTAGCCTGTCCGTGCGTAAATCCAGGTTTTAAAATAACTTTAAGGGTTCAGAAGAGTTGCCTGGAAATTCCAGACTCACCGCTGTACCAGCGGATGAGTCTGGTCGCCTTAGAATCAATTCGATTTCTACGGCGGAGCAAACCCGAATTAACGGACAGCGGAGTTAGCCAATCAGAAAATGGTGGACGTGACGTTAACAAAGCGACAAGAAAGTGAGAAAGTAAACAAACGGAGTAGTGAAGCCACAAGGGAGGAACGAGGGAGTTATTTCAACATTACCGTACCATACCGCTGAATGAAACAAAGTCTCGGCTCGTCTGTGCGCCATCTTGATTGTTGTCGGCGAGGAGACGCGTACGAGTGACGCTGCTCGCGAAGAACACGTGACTTAAATAAACCAATCAAAATGCACGGTACGGTTGGGATTTGAGTAAACCACTGCGGACGGCGTGGTGACCAGACTGATATGTCTCTGTAGAATAACACAGAGACATATCAGTCTGGATTTTCCAGGCAATCAGAAGAGCAGGGTACAATCCAGTACCACAAAAAAAAAAAAAAAAAAAAAAAAATCCTGTGGATGAAAGAACGCCACACAAACCCTCCGCACCCGTGATGTATCATGGATCATGCCCTGTTCATTTGGATAATTAATGAAGGCAACAGAGACACGCGCAGATGAACACAGAATACGGAGATGGAGAAAGCTAAAAAACAAAGCAAGTAACTGAGTTATTCCCGTGTGGTTTCTAGTTTCACTATCCCGTTTGTCAATCCAATCCAAAAGACAGATAAATGTGTCCAGTTTGTGTAAAATGTCTCCGTGTTTGGAGAAGGCCTAAAGCGCAGCAGAGGCAGCTGTTTATTGTGGGTCACTATTACGCAGAGCTTTTTTTTTTTTTTTTTTATGGGACAGCGTGTATTAATGAACGGCTAGTGCCGTAAATACACCGGATTATAGCTCAGAGCTAATTTCCATCTGTAGTCCCCACTCACTCACATTCACACCGGCTTCCTGGTGTTCCCCAGCGGTCTCCCATCCAGGTACTGACCAGGCCCTACCCTGCTTAGCTTCCGAGGTCTGACGGGATCAGCAAGTGCATCCACAAGGCGGTATGGCCACAAGGCATACCGCCTTGTGGCCATACCGCCTTGTGGATGCATTGGAAACATGGCGTTGGAAAAAGGCATTATATACGAGAAAAATATAGCAAATGACTATTTTGTTTTGTTGTTTTTTTTACTTCACAATACAGGCAATAAGAAATGGCAGTTCATTATTCTGCTTCTTTTTGTTTTTTATCTCTCTCCGTGTCTGTATTCCGCCGTAGTCCAGTCATCATTAATTATCCACATGAACAGGACATAATCCACAGGCAACATCGCGGGCTCGTCCACTGGCGTTTTTTCATCCACAGGGATTTTTTTTTTCGTGAAACTTCATTGTACCCTGCTCTCCTGAACCCATCTTTATAGTACCATATGGAATATGCTATTTTATACTATACAATACACTATATATTGCTATTTTAAAAGCGATGAGCGCTTCCTTTGTGACCTTGGACATTTGGATGAGGACAGCTTGCTGCTGTGATGTGTAAACCTGCGTTGGGAATTGGATACTTTTATGGCGAGGAAAGGCAATAAACAACCACCTGCAGCTTCTGGTGAGTTTCATGTGAACTCTGCTCAGTGAGGTTTTGTTTTTTCATGCTAAATTTACATGCACTTTTAGCTCCCGTACTAATGAAAAATCAAACGGCGACCACAAAGCAATTTCATTGGCATTTTCTCCGCCTTGAATTTTGCACATTCTGTCGAGAAGGCCTCATTTTATATAGTCATTGAATCAAAGGAGCAAAATCTGTGCTGCATTCATTCTGCTCCTGTGAGAGACACAAATCTCAGCTGCGTCTGGGTTTGCTCCAATTTTAGCACGACTTTTCCAGTTAGCGTGCACGCAAACCTTTGATAAATCTGTCCCTAAGTGCATTATTTCATCTTGCCTCCGTGGCAGGTGGTCCACCGTCTGCCGATGCCCAACCTCAGAGACGAGCTACACCACAGCGGATGGAACACCTGTAGCAGCTGTTTCGGAGATCCATCCAAAACACGCAACCGCCTCATTTTGCCCTCTCTCATCTCGTCCAGGATCTACGTAATAGATACCAGCCAGCCCCGGGAGCCACGCATTCACAAGGTGCCTGCACTCACCAGACCCCTCCTTTTCCAGGGACACATGGTACACCCACTGGGAACATCCACAAGAGCTCACATTTATAGATAGAGCTGTCTCTACCCACGGCCGATGTCCTCAGATAGGGTAAAGTCTTGTTGGATCCTGTTGGATCTTACTCCTGCTGTTAATACAGTTGTGAGTGTGTGAGTTGTGATGTGATCCTGTTACAAAGGTTAGAGAACTGGATAGGCATCGCTAGTTAAATGTTTTTAATGTTTAATGTTTTTTATGTTGTTTTATCTTATCTATCTAAGACAGGAAGTGCTTTGTTAAATTTGATAACTGTTTCTAAGACTAAATGCCCTTGAACTGTGGAGTCCCCCAGGGGTCCATCCTGGCACCTCTTTTGCTTAATCTTTAAACTTCCTTTCACCCAGTTACTACTCTTGCACTGAGGTGATCAAGGACCCTTGGATTCACTTTGTCACCAGATCACTGTGTGGATGCAAAACAACTTTCTCCAATTTAACAGACGTAAAAATCAGAATATCTTTGGGCCATAAAAAACAATTGCTGGTTCAGTCCTGGGACAGTCCTGGGACAGTCCTGCTTCATTTCTGGTGCTATCTTTATTCACCCTGTTAGGGTTCAGTCTTCACTCATCCTGGTATAGTCTGGTTTAGTCTGGTTCAGTCCTGGTTTAGTCTAGTATAGTTCTGGTTAAGTCCTAGCTCAGTCCTGGTGCAGTTTGGTTCATTCCTGTTACAGTCTAGTTCTGTTCTAGTTCACTTCTGGTTCAGTCCTTGTTCAGTTCTGGTTCAGTCCTAGCTCAGTCCTGGTTAAGGTCCTGGTTCAGTCCTAGCTCAGTCTTGCTTCAGTTTGGTTCAGTCCTGGTACAGTCTAGTTCTGTTCTAGCTCAGTCTTGGTTCAGTCCTGGTTCTGTTCTGTTTCAGTTCTGGTTCAATCCTAGCTCAGTACTGGTTCAGCTTAGTTCTGGTTCAGTGTGGTTTAGTTCTGGTTCAGTCCTGGTTCAGCTGGATGCAGTCTGGTAGAGTCCTTGTGCTATCTGGTACAGTCTTGGTTGAGTTTGGTTCAGTCCTAGTTCTGTTCAAGCTCAGTCATGTTTCAGTTTGGTTCCGTCCTGGTTCAGTCCTACCTCAGTCCTGGTTTAGCCCGACCTCAGTCCTGGTTAAGTCCTAGCTCAGTTCTGGTTCAGTCCTAGTTCAGTTCTGGTTCAGTTCTGGTTCAGTTCTAGCTCAGTCCTGGTTCAGTTTGGTTCACTCCTGGTACAGTCTAGTTCTCTTCTAGCTCAGTCCCAGCTCAGTCCTGGTTCAGTCCTGGTTCAGTTCTGGTTCAGTCCTGGTTCAGCTGGATGCAGTTTGGTAGAGTCCTTGTGCAATCGGGTACAGTCTTGGCTGAATCTGGTTCAGTTTGGTTCAGTCCTGGTTCAGTCCTAGCTCAGTCTTGCGTCAGTCCTGGTTCAGTCCCAGCTCATTCCTGGTTGAGTCTGGCTCAGTCCTGGTTCAGTCCTAGCTCAGTCCTAGCTCAGTCCTGGCTCAGTTCTAGCTCAGTCCTGGTTCAGTCCTAGCTCAGTCCTGGTTCAGTCCTAGCTCAGTCCTGGTTCAGTCCTAGCTCAGTCCTGGTTCTGTCCTACACTCTTAAAACAAATGGTTCTATATAGAACCTTTTAGGGTTCTATTTATACTATTTGTAGAATCATATAGTTACATAGCTAACAGACCTTTAGCAGCTCGCTAACGGAAATACTAACACTTAAGCTAACAGTTGGATAGGAATGATGAAAAAAAAATGTTTTATATTTGTATACTTACAAGGGATACATCATATTATACTTTTAGTCATTTGTCATTAACAATAATAAAATATTTGACTAAAATAAATATACATATATATTTTATTAAAAAATAAAATAAGTTTAAAAGACTTTTTGCAACAGTAACAGTTGGCTACAGGTAATCTGAGCTGCTGTTGGACACTGTTGACTCTTGAACTGTGGAGAGTTTTTGTTGTGGTTTAATAAAGAACCCTTTGGAAAAATGGTTCTATATCTCTCATTTTTAGAACCATTTTTCAGAAAGGGTTCTATGGCTGCAGTAATAGAACCTTTTGAAACATATAGAACCCTTTTTTTGGCCCCAAAGAACCTTTTGTTTTAAGAGTGTAGCTCAATCCTGGTTGAGTTTGGTTGAGCCCAGTCCTGTCCTGTGCAGATGGTGGAGCCGGTGGAGCTGTACTATAAGTGTGGCCTGGCCAACCCTCACACGTCCCACTGTTTGGCCAGTGGTCAGATCATGATCAGCTGCATGGGAGACCCTTCTGGATCCGGCAAAGGTCAGTGTGCCACAGCCCTGGTTTAGATTAGTTTCAGTCCAGCATTTATTACCTTTGTCCTTGGTGCGTTAAGGGGGCTTTGTACTGCTGGATGGTGAGACGTTTGAGCTGATTGGAAACTGGGAGCATCGCGGTGAGGAAGCACCATTTGGGTACGACTTCTGGTACCAGCCGCGGCACAATGTGATGATGAGCACAGAGTGGGGTGCCCCCCGGGCCCTCATTAATGGCTTTGACCCCAAACATGTCCAGGAAGGTAAGACCGGAAGACCTCCACCTGAGCATATTTTGTTTAGTCTGTACATTTTTACATTTTCTCAAAGCACCTCACTGGAGCCAACTACCTGTTTTGTGGAGGTTTTACAATACAAAATATTAATAATTAATACAAAATAAAAATGCATAAAATAATAAATAATTGTAACCAGAAAAAACTGCCGTGTGAGAGGATCAGTCAAAGAAATAAGATGAGTAGGTGCAGGCTTTTATGCTGCCCTAAAAGGTGGACTTTGGTATAAAAATCATTTATGAGATCAGAAATTGGATTACTCTGGTCCACACTCAAACACAGTGGGTGGAGGTTATGCAACTTTCTGTCTGAGTGCCATCCGTCATAAACACATATTCACAGGTCTTATGTTCTTATAATAGGAGCCACATAAATTTGTTATTTGTTGGGATTGAACAAGAGTTATATCAGGTGAGCTTTCTATTATAAATAACCTTGTGAGGTTTATAATGTGAGTGTCATTTTCTTGTGTTATGCTAGCTGCAACTTTTGTCCAGTGGTGTAATAATGACACTATCAAAGTAATAAAAAATAAAAAAAAGACTCTGAAACAGTTTATCCCTCTGACACCATTAGGGACCATTTGTGTATAGTCTGTGGGCTTTTGAATTTCATAGTCAATTATTCTTATGTTGTTTTAATGTTAGAGGCATGAAAATCTATAGATACAAATGTTTTTTTTATTTTAATGTCATCTCTCACTCCACCCTTTACATCACTGTCCACCACAAACACTGCACACTTGTGCCACTTGACTTTCCATTATAACTCAAATCATTTTTTAGGTGCTCCTTTAATTTAGACATAATATAATGTGATACCTATAAATACCCTCTCAATCTGAGCTTCTAGGCTGAAAATATAATATATAATTTTAATAATAATTATAATCATATAATAATAATAATAATTACAATAATACACCGAAATATGTAAGCCTCTAATATTTACGGGAGCGTATTGCATTTACCTGGGGAAAAAAATGATTTTATGAGTAAAGTTAGTTCTGTTTTTATGAAAAACTATGTTTTTACGAGAAAAGTTCTGTTTGTATGAGTAAAATGATTTCTGTTTTTACGAGACAGAAATCATTGTCACATCCTACACAAATATAAACTGCTTAGTTGGAAAAATCTATTGTAACTGCATCATATCTGTTTAAGTATATAAAATTCTACATGGTTTAGCTCCACCTCCTCTTTCCTCCTTTGTCACTGTCCAGTCTAATAGATGCACCAGAGGTGCTTTTAGAGGGACTGCACTATCCCTATGAGAAAAACAGCATTTAGCCAGGCTGTGTTTTCTTTTACAGCCTCACATCACTGGAACTCAGTTCCCCAATCAGTGAGAGAAGGCCCCTTCATTTCAGTCCTTTAAAATAAAAGCCAAAAAGTGGCTTATTGAATCACAAAAATGTGAGCATTGACAGTAGTATTGTTTCTTATCTCATAATTCTATACTGTTGTAAATATATAATTGTGTTATTTTAATGATGATATGTATTCAGACTGTGATATGTATGTGAATTTTTACATGGACTATTGCTTTCAGGGTGTCTATTACCATTTGGCAGGGGGACTGCCGATGAAAACTAGCCTTCTGGCTAATTCGGGTGCATTTACATTGTTATGATGTCTACTAATGTACACTGTCCCACTGAAAACTAAAATAAATAAATAAATAAAAGTTTTGTTTTTATGAGGATAATGGCTCTGAATAGGGGTGTTCATGAATTGTGCCTTGCCTGGATTGTGGATGAGATACGGCCGCAACAGGAGGAGGAGACGTCTGTAGTGAAGTCAGACTGTGGCTCAGATCACACAGCATCATGCCTAAAATGTTTGCATTTTTGTAAATAAATGAATTGAAAAGATTTCTAACAACTTTCCTCTCCATGACACACCCACAGTCTTTTAATAATATGGTCTTTAGGAGCACACACAACATATTGGCCATTCAAGCTCTTAATATGCATCCAGGTCGGGAGGAAGTTGGACACAAATGCATGCACTGCACACATGCAGATCTTGAACAAGCCTGTGGTTGCACTGAGCAGCAGTCAACAGGAGTGGTAAAGTGCAGGACAAAGATCTGAGATGTCTTGGCAAAATGGACAAACTAAAGATTATACCATCAATATTATTTAATGATTACAGAATCTCCAAATCTCTCGGGCATAAAATAAAATCAAACTTGGGTCCTCTGCCAGAGACCTGGGAGCTTGAGGGTCCTGCGCAGTATATTTTCTGCTCCTAGGACTGCGCTCTGCTGGACTGAGGTGTCTGATGTTTTTCCTGGCATCTGCTGTAGCCACTCTTCCAGTTTGGGGGTTACTGCCCTGATGACCACTGTTGCCTTAATTTTCCAGGCCTTCTCAACTTTGAGGCCTTGATACTTCTCTAGTTTCTCATGTTCCTTTTTCGTGATGTTGCAATTGCTTGTTATTGTGATGTCAACCACAACGGTTTTCCTTTGCTGGTTGTCCATCATCACACTGTCTGGTTGGTTTGCCATTACCATTTTGTCTGTCTGGATCTGGAAGTCCCACAGGCTCTTACCTTGGTCATTCTCCATCACTTTTGGAGGTGTTTCCCACCTTGACCTTGGGACTTCCAGACTGTACTCTGCACAGATGTTCCTGTACACTATACCAGCCTCTTGTTTAGGATGCTCCATGTATGCTTTCCCTGCCAGCATCTTTCCCCCTGCAGTTATGTGCTGGATTGTCTCAAATCCTCTTTGCACAGTTGTGCCTGTGGGTTGGGGACAGGTCTCTCACTGTTGTTTTGGCTTACAGGCTGAATAGCAGTGTAGAGTACCTGGCCTTCTTTCTAGTCTGGAGGGGCATGACTGGGAGGAACGGCCTCCCTGATCTGAACCAAACGGTGTTCTGTTATTGGACTTCTGTGCTAGCCACGGATTGTCCATAACGAACACCATGTTCAAGCACAAAGGTGTCCATTTGTACACATGGCACCAGGACTCGGCCAGAGGTCAATGATTGACTTTGTTGTTTGTGGTGTCATCTGACCTTCGGCCGTTTGTTGTGGACACTTGGGTGAAGCGAGGGGCTGAGCTGTCAACTGATCACCACCTGGTGGTGAGTCAGATCTGCTTGCTGGAGGAGGAGGCCGGACAGACTCGGCAGACCCAAACATATTGTGAGGGTATGTTGGGAACGTCTGGCTGAGCCCCCTGTCAGAGGGGTCTTCAACTCCCACCTCCGGGAGAGCTTCAACCAGATCCCGAGGGAGGTAGGGGACATGGAGTCCAAGTGGATCTTGTTCTCTCCCTCTATTGTTGGTGCAGCCGTTCAGATCCGCGCTGAGTACCTCAGGTCTCTGGATGTTTTGGGGCTCTCTAGGCTGACATGTCTCTGCAACATCATGTGGCGGGTTGGGGACGGTACCTCTGGACTGGCAGACCGGGAAGAAGGGGGACCAGAGGGTGTGTTCCAACTACAGGAGGATCACAGTTCTCAGCCTCCCCGGAAAAGTCTATTCCAGGGTGCTGGAGAGGACAATTTGGCCGATGGTCAAACCTCGGATTCAGGAGGAACAATGCCATTTTCACCCCGGTCATGGAACAGTGGACCAGCCCTCTATCGGGTGCTCGAGGGTTCATGGGAGTTCGCCCAACCGTTCCACATGTGGACCTGGAGAAGGCATTTGACCGTGTCCCTCGTAGCATTCTTTGGGGGGTGCTCTGGGAATATGGGGTCCGAGGCCCTCTGCTAAGGGCTGGCCAGTCTCTGTACAACCGGAGCAGGAGCTAGTTGTAAGTTGGAACTGTTTCCAGTGCCCTTTGTCACCAATTCTTTTCATCATTTTTATGGACAGAATTTCTAGGTGCAGCCAGGGGCCAGAGGGAGTTCAGTTTGGGGACCACAAGATTTCATCTCTACTTTTTGTGGATGATGTTGTTCTGTTGGCTTCATCAAACCTGGACCATCAGTGTGCACTGGGGCGGTTTGCAGCCAAGTGTGAAGCGGGTGGGATGAGAATCAGTACCTCCAGGTCCGAGGCCATGGTTCTCAACTGGAAAAGGGTGGCTGGCCCTCTCCAGGTCGGAGGAGAGTTCCTGCCTCAAGTGGAGGAGTTTAAGTATCTCGGGGTCTTGTTCATGAGTGAGGGAAGGATGGAGCGTGAGATTGAAAGGAGGATTGGTGCAGCATTTGCAGTAATGCAGTCATTGTATCGGTGTGTTGTGGTGAAGGAGCTGACCCAAAAGGTGAAGCTCTCAATTTACTGGTCGATCTACGTTCCTACTCTCACCTATAGTCATGAGCTTTGGGTCATGACCAAAAGGACAAGATCCCAGATACAAGCGGCTGAAATGAGTTTCCTCCGCAGGGTGACTGGGCGCACCCTTAGAGATAGGGTGAGGAGCTTGGTTACCTGGGAGGGGCTTGGAGTAGAGCTGCTGCTCCTCCACATCAAGAGGAGCCAGCTGAGGTGGCTTGGGCAACTGTTCCAGATGCCTCTGGGATGCCTCCCTGGGGAGGAGTTATGGGCCTGTCCCACCAGGAGGAGGCCCCGGAGACAGAGGACATGCTGGAGGGACTACGTCTCTCGGCTGGCCTGAGAACACCTTGGGGTTCCTCCAGAGGAGCTGGAGGAATTGTCCGGGGAGAGGGATGTCTGGGTGTCCCTGCTTAGACTGCGGCCCCCGCAACCTGGCCCCGGATAAAGCAAAAGAAGATGGATGGATGGATGGGTATCTAACGACCGGCAGGGCATAGCTGTCGATTGACCGGACCCTGTTCTTGCCATTGAGCTGACTCATTAGGACTTGCCTTACTCGGTGGAGATATTTGGCTGTGGCTGCTTTACTTGTGGCCTGTTCCAAGTTGCTATTCGCTTGTTGGCTTCCAAGGTACTTGTAGCTTTCCTCAGTGTCTGCTATTCTGCCGTCCGAGAGTTTGGACCCCTGCTGTATGGACTACCTTCCCTCTTTTTGTCACCATTCGCCCACACTTCTCAAGTCCAAATGACATTCCATTGTCATTGCTGTAGATCCTGGTTGTGTGGATCAGTGAGTCAATGTCTCACTCGCTCTTGGCGTACAGCTTGATGTCATCCATGAAGAGGAGGTGACTTATGGTGGACCTGTTCCTGAGTCGGTATAAATAGCCAGTCTTGGTGATTATTTTGCTGAGGGGGTTCAGACCTATGCAGAACAGCAGCGGGGAAAGAGCATCTCCTTGGTATATGCCACATTTTATGTACACTTGTGCAATTGGCTTGCAGTTGGCCTCAAGGGTGGTCTTCCACTGCCTCATCGAGTTTGCAATGAAGGCTCTTAGAATCCTGTTGATGTTCTACATCTCCAGGTGTGATCCATGTGTGTGGCATTGAGTCATAGGCTTTCTTGTAATCAATCCAGGCGGTGCACAGATTAGTGTGTCTGGCTTGACTAAGCTAAGCTTGACAAGGTTCCCAAAGTGCCTTACAATTTGGTGGTGGTGGTCGCTGAGAGTACACTTTAGCTGGTTGAGTTGAGAACAGCTGGTTTATTTGCCTTGCTTAAATTTTTCTCATGTACCTCTTTAGGCGGGTGGCCAAGGCTTGGAGTCTTTGTTTGGAAATTTCCAGTGCTTCAGGTATGGGCATCTGGCTATACCTCTTGGGTACTTGTTTTTTCATTGCACCTTTCTGGAGCACTGACAGTTGGCTCACTTCTCTCCGAGTTGCCTCAGAGAGAAGTGAGTCATGAGAGCCATGAGATATGGATCTTTACGGTTGCTCTTTGGTCGGTAGCCAAGCACCTCAAGGATCACTGCTGCTGAAGTGTATATCAGCTCATTGGTTTCAGTGATGGTCATAGTAGGTATCGTTCTCAAAGTTGCATTCATGTCTTCCAGGAGACTTTCTGACTCTGTAACTGGTGTCGGGGTAGCCTGGTGTTCATTTTAGCCATGATCTTATCTCTCAGGTCAGTTGCTGACTCGCTCAGCGTGATTGTGCTTTTTGGGAACATTGCGTCCTGGCTCCCCCTTGCCATAGCATTTGTGTTGTACCTCGTCAATCTCAAGTTGGGAAAGCAGGTGCCACTTGTGGATGTTGGAATGCTGAGCTACTAGTTGTTTAGCAGTGAGTGTTGATTGTAGGTGTCGAAGTTGCCATATTTCCCACATTCTCTGCATGTAACCCCTCTGACTAGGGTTACTGCAGTAGTAGCATTCCAACAGAGCCTTGTTCGCGCATCTCGTCCATTTTTGTCTTGTTTCAGTAGCCCACTTCTCATCAAGGTGCTTTGGCAAAATATTTTATATTTTGTGTGTGGAAAAATATGAATATGGAGTACAATAAAAATGGCCCCAATAATAGAAAATATTAATAGGATCAATAAAACTTTTATAGTTCTAGTCAGGAGAGATGCTGATAAAGGATTTGAACCTTAGAAAGTAGAAAAAAATCTTTTTAAAGAGTGTCAGAGGGTTATTTAAGTTCAAAAAGTTTTAAATCCCGAGATTGCGTTCAAGGCCATTTTTCTGAGGTCAGAATTAGAGAGAGGTACTGCATGTGAACGCAACATTATACCAAGGTCAACATGAGTTTGATTAACTTAATGGAGCCAATCCATGAAGAACAGAGGAGCAGGAAGTGAGGTAAGTGAATGAAAGGAAGTGGAACTAATAAAATAAAAGCAAAAACTAAAATCTTGAGAACAGATGTGGTGAACGACCGTTGAAGTGTGCATGTGGGCTGATGCAGTATTGTGTGGTGTGTTTAGGGCTGTACGGACAGCGGATACACGTGTGGGACTGGACCACTCACCGCAGGCTGCAGACTGTGGATTTAGGGAAAGATGGCGCTATCCCACTGGAGATCCGGTTCCTCCATGACCCGGATGCTCTGCAGGGGTATGTTGGCTGTGCTCTGAGTTCCAACGTGTTTCGATTCTTCAGAACTCAGGTGAGTCTGCTCACATCGAACTTGTCTCACACCACTATGGAGCCTCCTGATGAACCTGAACAGCCTGTGTGTTTCTGTGCAGAAGGGCGAATGGGCAGCAGAGAAAGTTATCAGTGTTCCCAGTAAAAAAGTGGAAGGATGGATGCTGCCGGAGATGCCAGGTCAGACACATGATTTTTTACAAGAGTTTTTATGTATTTCCTCATTACTTTATTGTATTCTTTATTGTATTCATATTGTAGGCCTGATCACGGACATCCTAATCTCCCTGGATGACAGATTCCTTTATTTCAGCAACTGGCTTCACGGAGACATCAGGCAGTATGACATCACCGACCGCTGCAAGCCACGATTGGTTGGACAGGTATGACATCACTGACCTAAAGACTATATGTTCCTCCCTCACAGCCAGAGAAATTAAAAAGATCTGTGGAGAAGATGAAGACACATACACACCACTGAAATTCAGACTTCAAACCTAAAATGTAAGCTGAATAGGCAATTGTGAGTTGGGTAAACACTCTCTCCTTTTGACTTGTCCTGAGACCCAGGTTGAGGTGTTGCATACCCCCAGGGCAGCAGGGGGCCCATCTCTGAAGCTGCTGAAGTTGTACAGTTCTGGGGCTTTGTTTATAAAGCTTGGGATAGCATTTACACACATGGCACAAGATAATACTGCCCCTGATTAGCTGTATTGTTTTCTGTTCATTAAAAACATTAAAACCCACAGAAAATAAGAATACAGGGCTCTAATGCTAGCTTCGTAACTTATTTTGCGTCTGTGACCAAGACGGTCATTATAACTCTTAAAGATGTTTTGACGTGCTTCGACGTACACAAAAAAGTTCCAGTTCCATTGTCCGCTGTATCGGAGCAACAGACGAGAGAACCAGCAAGAAAAGGCTAAAAAAGAGAGATGTAACGCTGCGAGACGGAGCAAATTGCGGACTTCTGACAAAGTGGGTGAGTATTTTTTACACCCCTTTCACTGCTTAAATGTGTCCTACAGTTCTTGAGCTTCAAAACAGTCTTTATTTTATAAAAATTGACTTTATATTTGCTGAGAAAGGACCGCTAAAACAGAACAAAATAACATGTCTTTTATTCACTTTACTCAGTTAGCGAAGCTCGCTCCCGCATGCGGACTTGCACGAGACATATCTGAGCTGTAATTTTATAAAAAATATGATACAACATAGGTTCAGTTTGGGCAGTCTTTTCTGCCCACAGTGCAGTGAGACTGCAGGCTGAAGGCTGTGTGTGTGACCTGTGTCTGCTTCCTCCACTTATAGAGGGACACAAAATGGAAATGCCCAAATAGTTTTATTTTTTCTACAGTCTGTTAAGACTGTAAGCTGGTACAAAGCTTATGTTATGCCACTGTAGTCCACCAACCCCTATTAGTTACAAAAGCAGTCTCTGTTAAAATGTAGTTAAGGCTTATTATAAACTATGTTTTGTTCTGAATTTTGAGAGGTAAAATCATAAACTGCACCCATATTATCCATCTAAAATATAACTTTCACCTTTGTATTTAATGTTGCTTCTTAGTGAGATTGATATATTAAAGTTGTGTGTTTTGTCTTTCAGGTACACCTCCATCTAGACACTGAAGCTCACCTGTACTGACACTGGTTACATCTGCTGATCTGCAGTTCACCTGTACTGACACTGCTGATCTGGAAACTGGAGTAATAAAAAAAGCTCTGTAGAACAGCACAACAACTTTCCAAAAATTACTGCAGCAGTCTATCTGAGCTGCACTTAGTGTCTTTTATTTTGCTTTTCATTTACAAGGTAGTAAAGACCCTACCCTACCCTTCTACTTCTATGAGCATGTGGTCTTATAGATAAACTGCACAGTATTCTTGGATAAATGCTGAAATAGGAAACCACACATCTGTTCAGCTCAAATACTGCTTGCACTGAATTTGTTAATTGTATTAATGCAGTTACAGAGCAGATCATATTTAACATTACATTTCTCCATGGATATATGGAAGAAAAAGATCTGACATCCCACTGTAGTTCTGAGGTGAACACTAGATTGCTCTGCAATACCGATTCAGTCCTTTATAGTAGGCATATTTAAATATTTTTAGTGACTGTTCTTGCTGTGAACCACAGAGTGTGACTGAGGAGTGAATGAATAATACACCTAATTGTAAAGAGACTTCAAATGATTAGAAAGGTGCTGTATAATATACATACATTATTATATACGTTTGATTGTGTGTGGTTGTAAATGCTGAAACTACTCTGTCCTGTAACTAAAATCCTTTTGACTAGTTGTGATATTTTTTTCTTTTTTAAAAATTTTACATGAGTAAACAAGTTGATGAATGAGCAAATGAACAGCTTTTACACAGTAAATGACAAAAATAATTTTTATGTAAACTATAAACTTTATTGTAGGTAAGATAAAGGTCACAGAGTACATAAAGCAGCTACATTTAAAGAATCAAACATGTTAGAAACATTTCTCCCAACTTTATTTCTCATCAATTGGCACAATTTATTTACTTTAGCTTTGGTAACTGATTTGTGTGGCACTTTAAAACTAAAGACTTATTCAAAATAAAGTTAGATTCATGGTTATTCATAATGTAATTATGGATTAACGATGGTCTAAGACACTCAGCAGGACTACAGCACAGCTTTTCCAAAGCTCGATGGCGCTGAGTGCTCTTTTATCACCAGCTGACTCTGCTGAAGCTCGTTGTGTTGTACTTAATTCCTTAATTTTCTGTTTCTTCTTGTTGCAACATTAATCACAGTAAAGTCCCAGTAAACACGTTTACACAAACCTTATGCTGCTAACTGTTTGAGCTGCTGCTGTCCTCGTTTAAAAATAAATGGAAAAATGCTGATAACGCTGATTATTCTTGAGCTTTGATTCTAAAACCGGCAAACTCCTCCAAACGAGTCTCTAGCACAATAGAGATATAATAAAACACTAGAGTGGACATTCTAATGGTGAACTGCAGTATCTGACATCCGGCGCGGCCGCCATATTGTGACTGTATGTTCTGCCCCACCGCAATGTAAACAAATAGGGAGATGCACTTATCTTTGTGATATTTTTTTATATAATTTTGTTCATTTGGTGACTTTTTTCTTATTTGTGCTTTATCTCATGCCCAGTCTTGCAGTGATTTTAAGCTATTGCCATTTTTTCACAATTAAAGCTAATACATTAAAAAGCTAAGCTAATTGATAATACTGTGTGAAATGAGATCAGTGACTTGATTTATAACTTTAACATTTGTACCTCAGTTTTTAAATGATTACACGTTATTCACATTATTCCCATTTACAAATATACATTTTATTAACATAAAACATTTACTTACATTTAGCCTATATTTACAGTGAACTTGGATTTTTGTCCATACGGTGTTGCTAAAAATCATTTAAAAAGAAAATTTGAACAGTCAGGCAAGTAGCTGTTAGTATTGTAGCTATTCTTTTTTTCCAGTTGATTGACAGCAAACAATTGTTCATTACATAGTGTTGTTATGTTTAGAAGTTTAACTGTACGCAACCTATTGATTAAATTCCTTAATAAAACAATTGTTACAATGTACAGTAGGCTGATTATTATTGTACACGATGTTGACAAGCACCAGGCTCACTGGATTTGTCCTTATTCATCATAAGTTAACATTGTCTGCTTAAATATTTTACGGCGATACATTTAATAAATACTAAAACAGCAGAACAAGGGGGAAATCCAGTTAGGTACCAACATGACTAAATAACAGTTCTTTATGAATCAGAAACTCCGTATTTTAATGCAAATACATACTAACCAAGACTTTGAGAGTTCACTGTATTATTACAAGTTGAAAACTATCACTTTATTTAAATTTCTGACTTTTATTCTATGAGACTTATGTCACTGTTTTTAGGTTACTTACCATTAGCATTAGCGTTATCCTACAGTCACAAGAATTGCCACCGAAGCGGTTGCCATGACCACTCTAGTATTTTATGTCTCGCACCATGGCGGCCATGTTTGTTATGAATAGCTGCCATCAGGGTTGCCAGATCTGACTGACAGTTTCCAGCCCAAATATAACGTAAAACCCGCCCAACGCAATAAAAACCTGCCCAAATCACAACCATTCTACAATCTTAATGTTCAAACCTACGCCCTTGTATAATATGTATGTTTTGTGTCAGCTTTGGTAGGGACACCCCAACCAACCCCCCAACCCCACTACCTTACTTGTTTTCACCGCGCTGCTGTCAGTCAAGCCTACAACTATAGGTTAGGGAAAGTAATATTTCTTTGTTAATCTCAGTTTTTGACCATAGCACACAGACATTCTCACGATAATTGTACGCTCACTGGAAAAAATACAAGTTACAAGAAAGATTCTACAATGTATTTTTACATTTGTTACATACAAATATTAAACAGGGGGGTCTCTGGGTCTCCCCCAGAAAATTTTGAACTTAACAGATGTTGTTTCCTCTATCCTGGAGTATTTTAGAAGATGTTTGCTGCATGTAGTGCAAGTATAAGATTATGGATAAAATGTGTGATTTAACCAGCCCACAATTAAATTCATTGGCTTTAAAAAAACTGATGGGTAATGCAAAGTAGGGCCTAACTATATCTGATACAACTCACAACTGTCCACTCATAGCACAAAAACCTACATTTATAAATGTAAATCCTCAGAGAGAAGCAGAGTGAAAACTCTGGCCTGACCTCTAGGAGACACATTTACAGAGAGTGTAGTGTGGACATAACCAGCTCTGTCCTCTCCAGAAGCTTCATTAGCTGCTGTTTAGCTTTAGCTCATCTTTACAGAGGAATGCCTCTCAGGGTTTACTCATGTTTAGTGTCCAACACCTGGTTATTTAGTTTATTCGTGCATTATGTTCATATAGCTGTCAGACTCAGACCACTTTCTGTTGACTGTACTTCTCCGTCTCTCTCTTCAAACCAGCGCGCTCTTGTGCTTCTACCTCTTTCCACTCTAAGCCAATCATACGAGAGCTGAACAAAAGCAACCAATATCCAGAGCGAGTGAGGCGGGACTTACGATAGACGATCCAATCTGAGACCACAGCCTGCTAAACAGAATCAACCAATAGAGTTGAGTCTGCTCAGAGCAGGCAGCAGCCAGGGGACAGAGGCAGACACAGCTGCAGCGGAGATGCAGCTGACACTGTTGAAGGCGCAGCGACTCACAGTGAAACAAACTCAGTGTAAATCATCCTTCACTGCCCCACAACCACTCCGGCCCGGTTCTCCCGACCTAGCACTCAATTCTTGATTGGTAGGGACAATTTGGTCGGTCTGAAATTTTGGTAGGGACATGTCCCTGTGGTCCATATGCAAACCTACGCCCATGCTGTAATACATATGAAAGAATATAATTTGAGCAAACTAAAACTTCACAACTGCCAATGAAAAAAAGTAATACAATGAGTGTAATCAGAAAAACGAATAGCTCTCTCACATGCTTGCACTGCTCCGGGACAGGGGCGATCCACATTTTTAGCTCTAGGTCAGTCTCCCATTCCCTACTGTACGATATCTTGTATTTCCCCCACTTTGGCACATTGCTAAATGCTAAAACTCCAAACATGAGAGGAAACACTGTTGGCCTGTCCGCGCTCACGGGGCTGCAGAGTGTCTTTTTTCAACCAATCAGAGGTCCATAATTAGACATGTGACTGACAACTAATGACACTAATATTAGTACTTATTTTTTAGAACTCAATATACACAAGTATTGATCAGGAAATTTAAAAAATATTTTTAAAATAAGTTTACTCTTCTTGCGTCACGTCCTCTGATTGGTTAACTCTGCATTCCTTACTCCCGCCTCTCTGAAATCTCTTTGAATGGGAGCGTTACCAGACTATGTTCTCTGTATAGAATCGAAAGAGAACTAGTCTTAATTGCCAGGCTAGTGAACAGTTACCAGCAGGGCGCGATTTGCTGGGGGAGATTATCTCCCTCCTGGTTCTTCTGTCCCTGCTTCTGCTCTGTTCTCTCCATCCCTCCCTCTGCTTTAACTTCAGGGAGGTTAAAATAGGGTGACACATTCTGTAAATTCGGGCTGTATCCCAGTATCTTCGCCGTATCTTTTTTGCTTTCTGTGACTTGCTTTCTGAGACATGGCGGCCTACGCCAGAGGCTCAAGAGACTGGGCCATCGCCATATTCCTCTTCCAACTATATTCCTGGCAAATGTTCAGTCACTGCGCAACAAGGTGGACGAGCTTCAGGCCAACGTTAAGTTTGTGGAGGAGTACAAAAGTGCCTGTCTTATTGCTCTAACCGAAACATGGCTTAAAGATCAGGACTCTCAGACTGATCTTAGGATTGATGGTTTTGGGGTTCCCTGCCGGCTTGACAGAGACGGCACGGTGACCGGTAAGTCACTCGGCGGCGGCGTGTGTCTCTACGTTAACCGTAACTGGTGTAATACGGTAGTAGTAAGAGAGGCACGGTGCACCCCGGACATTGAACTCATGGCAGTGTCACTTCGTCCGTTCTATTTGCCTCGGGAATTCCCTCAAATCTTTGTGATTGTTGTGTACATCCACCCCAGAGCCAATGCTGATTTGGTAAGCGAGCCATAGGGAGTACAGTGCAGCGGCTTCAGCAGATTTCACCGGAGGCGCCTATGCTTGTTATGGGCGATTTTAATAACTGCAAACCCGGGAAGTCTTTGAATGGCTTTCATCAATATGTTACATGTCCTACCCGCAACTCAAGGTGTTTGGACTTGTGTTATGGCTCCGTAAAGGGAGCATACAAATCCCTACAGAGAGCTCCACTCGGCATGTCGGACCACAACACCGTTTATTTGGTTCCATCTTACAAACCAGTCCTGAAGAAACAAAAGGCGGAACGAAGATTAGTTCCGGTTTGGACGGACGACTTTATCCAGCGCCTTCAGGACTGCTACAGCTGCACTGGACTGGGATATGTTTATGGACGCTTGCACTGACTTAAATGAACTTGCAGACACTGTGTGTGCTTATATTACATTTTGTGAGAAATGTATTATCCCCAGGAAGTCTGTAATGATTTATCCCAATAACAAACCTTTGGTGTCTAAATCAGTGAAAACTATCATTAACAAAAAGAACATTTCTTTTAACCAAGGAGACACGAGACAGGTACGCTGAACTGAAAAAAGAAGTTAGAAGGGAACTAAAAGTGGCAAAAACCAGATATAAAGATAAAACTGAAAATCTATTAAGCACTGGTAATTCCCGCCCTGCATGGCAGGGAGTTAAATCTATCATGGGTATGCAGACTCCCAAAACCCCTATCACTGGTGGCAACAAGTCTGACCTTGCCTTTGCAAATGAACTGAATGCCTTTTATAATCGTTTTAATGTGTTTGATAAAGAGAATCCTTTTGATTTTAAACACGTTGCATCCCATCCAATTAATATTGAGGAAAGCAGATTAGTTGGCATCTTTCGGAGGGTTGCAGTAAGGAAAAGTCCCGGTCCGGATGGAATCAGTGGACGGATACTTAAAAACTGTGCTGAACAACTGGCAAAGATTTTCTGTTTTATTTTTATGAGGTCTCTCGAGCTACATAGTGAGCTCCATCATTGTCCCTGTGCCCAAAAGCAAAAGTGCAAAATCATATAATGATTATAGGCCAGTGGCTCTCACATCCTTAATTATGAAATCCTTTGAAAAAATTGTCCAGCAGGAACTTCTGAGCCAGGTTGCTGACAAACTTGACCCATTCCAGTTTGCCTATAGATCAGGCAGGGGGGTTGCTGATGCACTAGGGACACTTTTAAATCTGATTTTAACTCATCTGGAGATCCCAAACTCCTATGTTTGGTTGATTTTTATTGATTTTACATCTGCTTTTAACTGCATTCAGCCTCATATTTTAGCTCAAAGACTGTCCAGATACAACATAGGGGATAGCCTTAGCGGCTGGCTAACAGACAGGCTCTGACACAGAACATGGCTCAGTTGTGTCTGACTTCACTGACTGGTGTGAATCCTCTTTTTTACAAATGAATGTATCCAAGACCAAAGAGATGTGTGTGGATTTTAGAAAGAACCCCCCTCCCCTCTCCCCAGTGGTTTTTAATTCTCAGTGGAAGTGGTGCACCAGTATAAATACCTGGGCACAATAATTGATGACAGGCTGACCTTTGAGGACCAGGTGGATGCTCTTTGCAAAAAAGCTAACCAGCGGATGTATTTTTATCGTAAACTCAGACATATTAAGGTTCTGTCTTATTGAATCCGTTTTTGCTTTTGCTTTTATTTGTTGGTTCGGAGCACTTTCTTTAAAAAAACAAAAAGCACCTTCAGAGCATTGTTTGCACATGTGGCAAGATAGCGGGCGGAACCTTTACTGACCTGCAGGACCTTTACAGGGCACAGATTTTAAAAAGGGCCCGCCACATCTCCTCTGACCCAAGCCATCCTCTGTGGGCGGAGTTTAAACTGCTTCCGTCTGGCTGCAGATACACTGTCCCCAAGAGCAGGACAAACAGATTCAAAAACTCTTTTATCCCTGTTGCCATTAGTATTTTAAATCAGTCAATGTACTTTTTTTATACTTTTTATATGTTGTATTTATTTTTGTCTATTTTATTGTTGCTTTTTAACATTGTGTGGTGTGTGTGCGTACTGCTGCTGTAAAACAATTTGCCCTTTGGGGATAATAAAGACTCCTTGAACCTTGAACCTTGAATCTTGAATGAACTAATTTGGGCTGCGACTTGCCCTCTCTCTCTCCTGGGAGTGCAGTGCATGGGACAGAGACTGTGAGTAGCAGTCCAGAGGACCGGACAGGACAGACATCCTTCTCCACTTCTTTCTGCATATTTGTTAATTTTAGGATGAAACAAGTTAAACAAACCTAATAGCGCAGCCATAACGTTTATTGTTCGCTTTCATTCATGTGCGTCTAATTCATTATGTCAAATTAACCGTATGCATATTTAATGAGGCACTAAGTTTTATGCAGGTATGCAAGTGACACTTTGATTGTTTTTGCACAGAAGTTACAAATCCCCACTAAAGTAATGTTTACATCAAATAGCCTCATGATGCTACTAATGTGAGTCAGTTTACAGCATGGAGGCTCCTCTCTAAGGAGGAGATCAAATTAACATTGAAACACTGCGCTGCTCAGCATATGGCCCTAACTAAAAAAATTCAGATGCAGTTTTTGTTACAGAGGACTGTAGTATTTAATAGATTTTAGATGGTTGTGCACTCTCTGGTCTTATTAGCCTAATAGTTTTGTTGACCAGTCTGCTGCTGACTTGAGACTACCACCTCCTGAGCTGGTGTTGGACTGGAGCGTTCATATTGATAGACCTTGAAGTTTGCATGGCTTTGGGCATTTATCCTGTTTTCCAGCAATGCGTTTAATGTCAAGAATACTACCTCTTTTTTTTGTTTCACGTCTATTGCAGGTGTTTCTTGGAGGAAGCCTTGTGAATGATGGCCCAGTGAAAGTCCTAAAGGATCCAGAGAACCAAGCACAGCCTGAGCCTCGCATCATTCAAGTACAACTACTACCCACACGTGTTAAATCCCTTTGAGCTAAAACCATGCTAAAGTCCTTTCATTTCCATTTTCAGGGGAAGCGTATCCGCGGAGGCCCTCAGATGCTGCAGCTCAGTCTGGATGGACAGAGGCTCTATGTGACCACGTCTCTGTACAGCGGCTGGGACAAACAGTTCTACCCCAACATGCTCAAGTAAGACCCTCAGTAGTGCTGTTACTGGAGCAGCTATATTAAGACATCTAACTGGACTTTTGTCTGAACTGTTGAGTCCACAGCACATTACAAACACAATTCCAAAAAATGGGACGGTGTGTAAAATGTATAAAAGCAGAATGCACTGGTTTTATATTATATTCTAGATCAGCGATTCTCAACCTTTTTTGTCTTGTGTACCCCCTGAGCTTTTTTGTCATACCATGAGTACCCCCTCCACTCATACATGTTGATGATTCTTAAAAACGTGGTCATGAAAAACCTATGTCCCATCATACAAAGACACTATATACTTTTTTGTAAATACTAATTCTCCTGCATGTTTTGTTTTAAAGTCAAATTCATCGTAAAAATGAAATAAATAATAATCTCCTTACCTTGAAAATAAAAATATAACAATATCTACTACATTTATTGTATATTAAATATTCAAAATAAAATTAAAATTATTTTGAGTTAATATTCTTTAGCAGTTTGACCTCCTGCTCATCAGTCACCAAGACACTTAAGCTTGTCTTTCATAAGTTTTATTGTTCAGTATGAAAAGATCACAAATATTTTCTTATGATCTTCCATATAAATTCTGAAATTATTCCAAATATCTCCTACAAAGTGCTCGCATACCCCTAGGGGTCCCCGTATGCCTGGTTGGAAAACACTGCTCTAGACCATAAACAATATCATGAAAAATGGCAGCACCTCGCCTCAAAGAAGTATGTCTATAAGTGCTATTAGTAATACATGTATTGCTCCAGGAATCATTATCTGTGAACACAGTTTGTCCAAAATATCTGTTACAACTGTATTAGAAACCATATGTGAACAAGATCCAAAAACAGCTTTGTCTTCTCTAGGGCAAATGCTGATAATGTAAAATTTAAAACTGTTTTATTGTCTGTGGGTCTGAGGAATAAAATTTTGAAAAAGACACACTGGTGAAGTAGGCGGCAGAGTTTCTGGATGATGTTCACATATGGATCTTCTTTGCTTAATACAGCTTTAACTTGCATTTGTGCAGACTGTGTCCACAGACAGAGACTTCTGCAAGTGTTCCTGATCCATGCAGCGATTTCCAACAGAATTGTCTGCTTTTCAAGGAGTGTCACTTGAGGTCCATCCAATACATCCAATACTAATAATACAGACTCTGCCTTTTTAAATTTCTCCCTTCATACCCAGTCATCTTGCTGCTCCTACGTGCCAGGCTGGTCTAGGGGTTAGTTGGCACAGTAACAAAAGGTAAAGACACGAAAAATTACAGAAAACTGTGACGTGTCAAAAAATACAATAATCAAGGTGTATTAATCCCCAAAAAATGTCAAAAATGATTAAGTATTTGAATAAAAAGTAATCTAACACAAATAGCAACTGTATTAAAAGAAGGACAGGGCCGAGACTGAGACTAGTCTGGGTGTGACTCCAACTGATTTGGGGTTGGGCACACCTGTGTGGCTCTCAGCTAGGGGCAACAAGGCAGGGCCACAGCAATTAGAAAAACTCACAGCACTTGGGCTGTAAATCTAAGTTTAATGTTTGTTTGTTTGTTTGTTTGTTTTTGCTTTTTTTTTTTTTTTTTTTTTGTCCTTTTTACAAATTTGTTAGAAAGGAGGAAATTAGGGAAAGAGATGAGAGAATGACATGGAGCTAACCCCTTCAGCCAGGAATCAAACATTGGCCGCTCTGGCCCACATAGTGCATGCTCCGCAAAGTGAGCCACAGAGGTGCCTGAGCTATTTTTTTGTTGCAAAACCCTTTTTTGTTGGCTCGTCCGAACTTTTTTGAGATGTGTTACTGCCATTAATTCAAAAAGGAGTTTTCATAAAATTGTAAATTGCACCTGATTGTTTATGGGTCTATTGTCAAAATATGTATAGTTTAAAGGGATTTGCAAACTAGTTACACTGTCCCAGTCTTTTAAGAACTTGTTCCATGCGTGGTCTCAGAATTCATCAGTATTCAGCCTTAGTAACAAAGCGTATAGGAGCTCACTTCGCTGGTTTGTAGTGTACAATGGTGAACTGGAGTATGTACAGCACATGCAGCAATAGCCTGAAAATGTATCACATTCTTCAAATTACTGCTCCCCCAAATGCAGTAAGAAATATACGTGTATAGCCTATAGCACATAAAATAAGAATTTAACACGTTGCCTTTTTTTTAATGTATTTTTGCCATTTTCATAAGGGGGCAAACAAATGAGCAAATCAACAGACGACTTGCCTCTAACTAATAAGTTCTCAGACAGAATTATAATAAATAGCTATAATTACACTGAAACCCTCGAAGAAACAGCCAGGAACCACTACCAGTCTAAATTAATTTAAAAAGGAGATGAATGGGAGAACAACACAAAAATGGCCCAAAGAGCTCTGTCATATCTGACCAGATTATTTATTTTTGTCTCTAAAGTCTCCTATGGTTGTGTGGGCTGTTAAAACCAGTGGGGCACAATCAGCGTGATTTGGGTTAACTTAAGCACCTGTATTATTAAATAGCATCATTGTGTTATTTATTATGTTATTATGTACAGATATGTATTGCTGTCAATGTTTAAAATGACTAAATCTACTTATCTGTAACAGTATCCATTATTTAAAGCACTGTGTGATGAAATGCTCCAAGCGTACGTAGCGGTAGTCCATAGAGCCACTGGGTTAGCTGGTTGCCCTTTGCCAATATTTCTGAGCCATTTTACTCATTTCTGTGGCCCTGTTGCCAGTAAAAACTTGAGGTTGCTGTGCATTGTGTGCAACATTATTTGTGCGCCCTAACCCCTAACACAGCAGCCCTTTACCATCTACAAAATTCAATATTTTCACTAACTAATGCAGTAGCTGCAATGCTTTCCTAGGGGTTGCCGTCTAATGTTTTCCCCTTCGTAGTCCTTGCTAAGGCAAGCAAAGCAATCATGAGCACAGAGCTCCGTCAGATGTTGGCTTTAACCCTAATGTTGCAGAACATACTGATGGCACTTGTCAAGGAAGGATTTCTAAACTTCTGAACATTCTAGTGAGCTGTGTTTGGGCCAGAATCCAGAAGTAAAAAAACAGACAACCATAAACCAGCCATGTCGCATATATATTTGTGGTGAAAAATATTGATGTGTTCAACACAAATTTTACTGCTGAATACTTGGCTGTAATCATCCTGACTGATGTCTCACTCTGTCTCAGGGAGGGCTCTGTGATGATGCAGATCCTTGTGGACACAGACACGGGAGGTCTCATTCTGAATGAGAACTTCCTGGTGGACTTCGGGAAAGAACCAGACGGTCCAGCATTGGCTCACGAGCTGCGCTATCCAGGAGGTGACTGCACCTCCGACATCTGGATCTGAGCGTTTTCTGGCATATGTCATTTATGTTTCAATATTAATATTGTCAAATCCATCTTAAACCTGTTAAAATCCAGCTTAAACCTTCACAAAAGCAGGTGAACTTGCACTAAAAGCTTTTAAATAGTCCAAAACATTCCAAAACACATTCATATCCAAATGTCATATTATATATGGTGATACTGTTAAAATTAATGTCTGTCCTTCTGTGAATGTGAGTGAGTGAGTGGGGACTACGGATGGAAATTAGCTCTGAACTATAATCCGGTGTATTTACAGCACTAGGTGCTGTTCATTAATACACGCTGTCCCATATAAAAAAAAAAGAAGAAGAAAAAAAAGAATGCCTTAAGCCATTTCATGAATACCAATGAAATATATTTTTACACTTGCAACACACGATTGTGCTTCATGCTTTTCATAATTAATAAACAATACAGCACTTTTTGTGTCATGTTGTTGTGTTTCAACCCTTTTTGAAACCCTTGTGACTTGCCTCAACTTGTAGTCATTTTTTATGCCACATTAGATGGATTAGGCCCTGTGGTGAATGGGCCTTCTTGAAAAGATGGGCCATGGCCCCTCCTGTGGGATTGTCCCCGACCGCCACGCGATGCTGCCCCAGTGCCTTGCCACTGAGGAGCTTTTTGACCACCTCAGTGACTTCTGCTTGTGTTTTTAAAATGAACAGTTAAAAATAACTCTGATATCATCTTTGTAAACATGATAAAGATATCTTCTTTATAATGCTAGAATAATCCTTGAAACAAATTTACGATATAATGTGTGAGTTTCATAAGGAATTTAGGACACTTCAGAGAGGTGGCCACTAGGGGGCACGGGCTCACAGTCACTGGCCACCCCCTAGAACTGCCCCTGGACACAAAACATTCATCACTTAATAATTACAATGTGGGAAACATACTACAACTTTCAGTTATAATACTTGTAACACTGGATGGGGTATTTTAATTAAATTAAATAGATACAGATTTTGGCACCATTATGTGGTAACTGAAATTTATTTGAGATACTTCTGATACTATAGATGAGCTAATGGACTTTATTTAACATGTCCTAGATACATTCTAACCCCAAGTTTCCACTGCAAGCATTGGCGCCACGCAGTTTTGTTGGAGAGTTCTATTTTCCTGCAACCGTGCTCCCAGTTCTTGTGAATCTACGCAGATCAGACTGCACCAAATCAAAGCCTGAACAAGTGCAACATCTGGATTTTCAAAGTAGAAACCAAAACTGCACTTTGCATATCATATTTTTATAATAATATATATATTTGCATATGTGTTTGTTTAAATATGTTATGCATGTATATTTCTCATTAAAAGGTTTTATATACACACGCAATTCAACTCTGCAAAAACAAAACTTTTTCAAATTTTATGAACTCACCCGAAAAAGTCTGTAAAGTGATGTCAATGACAAAAACAACGAAGGGATCTCAAGTTAAACTAAAGTTTTCTGTCCTTCCTCTTGTGATTAAAGATTGTTTTGGTGTTGGTCCTGTCTTTATTGATAGCTATTATCATGTGATCTCGTCATTCCCCCCATGCCTCCCCCAGCTGCTCAGATCTCTGCGGTGCTGCACTGACATTTACAAAACGCTTCCGGTGGCCGAGGATCAGCGCTGTCAGTTGCTGGCACTTCACGTCGCAGCTCTCACGCTTGCAGAAGAAATTGGGGGTTAGCCTGTCCGTCCTGGGAGAAGAGCTCTCCTTCAATATGGTCTCCATAAGGTTTCTTATTTTTTTCCCCGGAGCTGGGTTTTATATGAGTTTTTCCTTACCGAGAAGGAGGGCCTAAGGACAGCAGCAGATGAAACCAGAGGACAGAGGCTCAGTGCACCATATTCTCCCCAGCTTCTAGCTCCTAGAGCAGCCTAGCTTCAACTGTGGAGTTAACCCTGTTCCTAGCTGGCCTGACCATAAGCTTTCTCAAAGAGGAAAGTTTTAGGCCTAACCTTAAATGTAGAGACTGTGTCTGCCTCTCTAACATGAGCTGGAAGCTGATTCCATAAAATAGGAGCTTGGTAACTAAAGGCTCTACCTCCTAACTGTACTTTTAGAAACCCTGGGAACCACTAATAGCCCTGCATTTTCTGAGCGCAGTGCTCTGCTTGGTTGGTATGGCTCTATAACATCATTAATGTAGGATGGGGCCGTACCATTTACAGCCTTGTAACTCAGGAGAAGGATTTTAAACCTAATTCTGAATTTAACTGGAAGCCAGTGAAGCAACACAGGAGTAATATGTTCTCTCCTGTTAGTTCCTGTTAATAATCTTGCTGCTGCGTTTTGAACAAACTGAAAACATTTTAAAGAGTTTTTAGAGCACACTGCCAGCAGAGAGTTACAGTAATCCAACCTAGATGTAACAAACGCATGGACAAGTTTTTCAGCGTCACTTTTAGATAAAATATTTCTTATTTTGGCTATGCTGCACAAGTGAAAGAATGTTGTTTTACAGGCTTGGTTTATATGAGCCTTAAATGATAAATCTTGGTCAAATAAAACTCCTAAGTTTCTCACAGTAGAACTTGAGGCTACACTGACACCGTCCAAGGAGAAGATAATTAATTGTCATCCAGGTCTTTATGTCTCTCACACAGGCGCCAAGTTTCTCAACGCAGTCATTCTGATCAGGTTTAATTGATAAATACAACTGTGTATCATCTGCGTAACAGTGAAAATTAATGCCATGTTTTCTGATTATGTTTCCTAAAGGCAGCATGTAAAGCATGAACAGAATGGGTCCAAGCACTGAGCCTTGTGGCACTCCATAGCTAACTTTACTGCACTGTGAGGAATGTTCATTTACACTGACAAACTGGTACCTATCAGATAAGTAGGATTTAAACCAGCAGAGGGCGGCTCCTCTGACCCCTATGTCACAGTCTAATCTCTGGAGTAAGATGCTGTGGTCAATGGTGTCAAAGGCTGCACTGAGATCTAACAGAACTAGGATTGAGACCAGTCCATTGTCTGAACTTAATAACAAGTCATTTGTGACTCTGACTAGTGCAGTTTCTGTGCTATGGTGGGGTCTAAAACCTGACTGAAAATCCTCAAATAAGCTATTGTCCTGTAGGTGGCGACATAACTGTTTAACTACAACTCTTTCTAGGATTTTTGAAATAAAAGGGGGATTTGATATTGGTCTATAGTTGGCTACAATGTCAGGATCTAGACTTTTTTTTTTCAGAAGCGGTTTAATAACGGCATATTTAAAAGACTGTGGTACATAACCTGTTTCTAGGGAGGTGTTTATTATATTCAGTATAGATTCATTAATTAGGGGAAGAGTTTCTTTGGTAGTTTGGTAGGTATTGGGTCTAAAAGACAAGTTGAGGTTTTTGGAGGACATAATGACTGATGTTATCTCAGCTTGATCTACAGCGGTCTAACGTTACAGATGATTTTATAGAGGCCTCCATTTTTACAGTTTAGCTTGCTCTGAGCTGATTGTAGGGAGAATTTTCATTTAATTTATCTCTAATACTTGTGATTTTGTTGTTAAAAAATTGAAGAAAGTGTTCATAGCTGAGAGTACCAGGGATACAGGTTTCTACTGGGCTGTGATTGGTGGTCAGCCTGGCTACAGTGCTGAACACAAACCTAGGGTTGTTCCTGTTTTCTTCTATCAAAGTTGAAGAGTATCTGGTTTTTGCCTCACGCAGAGATTTTTTATAATTCAAAAGACTATATTTCCAGGCATTCAGCGACTGCTCTGAGCTGGAGTGACGCCATAGCCTTTCTAATTTATGGGTTGCTTGTTTAAGGGAACGTGTTTCAGCATTAAACCATGGTGCTACTCGATTCAACAACCTTTTGTTTTAATGGAACTACTTTATCAAGAGCTGTCTTTAATGAGAGCATGGCGCTGTCAACAAACTGTTCACTTTTACTGGGACTCGAGCTATGGGAGCTGTTCTCAACATACTCACTCAACATTGTACTAAGTATTGGCTTTATTATGTGTTTAAACTTTGACACACAGATTGGTCAGATAATGTTCTAATCTGGGCTTTGTTCATTGGAACAGTAAAGTGACCCTTACATCCGAAACAGTGTGTCTGTTTATTTGGACCCTCTGCAATTCGCATACCAACTAAACATTAGTGTAGATGATGCCCTCATATATATGTTGCGCAGGACATATGAACATCTAGTTACGTCTGATGCATCTGTGAGGCTAACATTTTTTGACTTTTCAAGTGCATTCGATACCATCCAGCCTGTACTGTTGGCTGAGAAGATGAGGAGAATGCAGCTGGATACATCTTTAGTCCAGTGGTGTGTGGGTTATCTCTCCGTCAGACCACAGTTTGTGCGTCTACAGAACTGTATCTCAGACACAATCCTGAGTAGTACAGGAGCTCCACAAGGAACTGTGGGAAGTGTGGGCTCCAGTTCATAGGAAACACTCCAAATCGCTTTACCTCAGCTCAAAACAGCAATAAAAAGACTTTTCTCATTTCTCTGACATAGAACCTTGTAGAAAATTTGAAATGCATTTTGTTGCTCTCGACAAGCTCTACTTGCACGTTTGGTTGTTTTTTTAATTTTCTCACTGTACCATAGAAGAGACTAGTACACGGCACTACTGTCCTGCACATGAACTTATGATAAGCTGACTAATTTTGGACTCCATATAATGCAAAATGAAGTCATTATCACAGGAAAACAAGTGTTGTTTTTGCGTTGTAACAAACAATTAAGTTGTTAAAAGATTACGGGGAAAAAGTTATGAATGCATGTCTGCTTACAACTTCTGTAGAAATTGCCTCATTAAAATAAATGCATATAAAATAACACTCGAGTAAAAACTGAATAAATCTTGCCCCTTTCAAAACTAAACTTAAGATCTATATACACTGGAAAGAAAAAGTATTGGCAGCCCTCGGAAATACTAGGATTTTTGCATGATTTGGTCATAAAATTTGATCTGGTCACAACAATAAACAGTCTGCTTAAACTAATGCTGCAAAAAAAAAATTTTTTTCATGTTTTTATTGAGCATTTATGTAAACATTCACAGTACAGGGTAGAAAAAGTATGTGAACCTTTGGATTTAATAACTGGTTGACCCTCCTTTGGCAGCGATAACCTCAACCAAACATTTTCTGTTGTGAAGATCAGACCTGCCTAGCGCTCAGAAGGAATTTTGGATGATTTCTCTTTACAAAACTGTTTAAGTTCAGCGATATTCTTGGGTCTGGTGTGAATCATACTTTTGAGGTCATGCCACAGCATCTCAAAAGGATTGAGGTCAGGACTCTGACTGGGCCACTCCAGAACGCGTATTTTCTTCTGTTGATGCCATTCTGTTGTTGATTTGCTTCAATGTTTTGAGTCAGTGTCCTGTTGCATCACTCATCCACTGTTGAGCTTCAGTTTGCGGACAGATGGTCTTAGGTTTTCCTGCAAAATCGTTTGATAAACTTGGGAATTCATTTTACTGTTGATGATAGCAAGTTGCCCAGGCCCTGAGGCAACAAAGCAGCCCCAAACCATGATGCCCCCTCCACCATACTTCACTGTGTGGATGGGGTTTTGATGTTGGTGTGCTGTGCCTTTTTTTCTCCACACATAGCGTTGTGTGTTCCTTCCAAACAACTCAACTTTGGTTTCACCTGTCCACAGAATATTTTGACAGTAGTGCTGTGGAACATCCAGGTGCTCCTTTGCAAACTTTAAACATGCAGCAATAGTTAGAGCCGGAAGTTGCAAACATCATTGGCACACTAAAGAATTCAAAGGCCAAGGATGTTCATGGGCTGGATACAAATATCATAAAATTATGCAAAGAATCCCTACTTTCACTAATAACCTGTATGGTTAATTTATCATTTAAACAAAAAGTTGTCCCATCATCCTGGAAAATGGCTACAGTCACACCACAACTATCACCATCTTTAAATCTGGTGATAGTTCAAATATAGCCAACTATCGGCCAATCAGTATCCTACCTGTGGTTTCTAAAGTTGCTGAGAGGTGGGTAACAAAAATTATAAATGAACATTTAAATAAAGACCACTCTCCTTTGCATCCAATGCAATTTGGTTTCCATGAAAATCATTCCACAGAGTTTGCAAACTGTCTGTTTATAGAAAAGATTAAACAAATGTTGGACACTAATGCTTGTGTTGGTGCAGTATTTCTAGACCTGAGAAAGGCATTTGACCCAGTAAATCATGAAATTCTTCTGTCTAAACTAACCTACTTTAACTTTTCCATGGACGCAATTCAGTGGATAAAATCATATCTAGAATTTAGGAAACAGTGTGTCTGTATTAACAGTGTCAAATCAACATTTTTAGATGTCCCTGTTGGTTTACCTCAGGGGTCAATACTTGGGCCTTTGTTATTTTCCATGTATATTAATGATTTGCCAAATTCATGTGTTAATGTTGAATTTCAAATGTACGCCGATGACGCTGTCATCTTCACCAGTGCAAAAAATATTCAAGAAGCAGCCTCTGTTCTTACTTCAGCTATGGTCCCTGTAAATGAGTGGCTTTTTAAATCATGCCTACAGTTGAATACAACTAAAACTGTTTGTATGATGTTCGCAAAGCAACCATTGGACATTGAACACTCAGGGGTATTTTTGGGAGGACAGGAATTAGAAATTGTCTCTGATTTCAAGTACCTTGGTGTGACACTTGATTCCACACTAAGTTTTAAGAGCCACATTAAAAGAATATCTAACACGGTGAAATTCAATTTGAACAATTTTAAACAAATACGACCTTTCATAACACTTGGTGCTGCTAGAATGTTTTTGCATTCAATGATTCTGTCACACATTGAATATTGTATCACATGTTGGTCCCTGGCAGGTGTAAATACAGGCAAAATCATAGAATCAGTCTACAAAAAATCACTTAAGGTCTTTGACAGAAAACCAGTGTCATTCCACGTTTGTAATATTTTGAAAAAGTATAAGTTGTTGAGCTTCGAGAACTTTAAAAATTTTAAATTTGCTTGTTTGATGTACAAGGTGTTACATGGACTTGCCCCACCTCCCATGTCTGACTTTTTTTTTTAAAAAGGGGTCACAGTGGTCTCAATAGGATTCCTCTTCACCTCATTGAGCATTCTACGCTGTGTTCTTGCAGTCATCTTTACAGGACAACCACTCCTAGGCAGTGTGGTCACAGTATTGAACCTTCTCCATTTATAGACAGTCGCTCGTACCGTGGACTTATGAACATCAATGCTCTTAGAGATACTTTTGTAACCCTTTCCAGCTTTATGCAAGTCAACAATTCTTACTCGTAGGTCTTATGAGAGCTCTTTCGTGCAAGGCATGGTTCACATCAAGTAATGCTTCTTCAGAATGGCAAACTCAAAACTGGGTGGCGTTTTTTATTGGTCAGGGCCACTTTAACCCACACCCCCAATCTTCTCACACTGATTGGATCCCAGGTTGGCTGACACCTAACTCCAATTAGCTCTTGAAGAGGTTGAGAGAGCCTAGGGGTTCCAGCACTTTTTCTACCCTTTACTGTGATTGTTTACATAAATGCTCAATAAAAACACACGTGACTTAGATGAAGATCAGATCACATTTTATGACCAAATTATGCAAAAATCTGAGTATTTCCAAGGGGTGCCAATACTTTCTTTCCACTGTATACAGACTTTCCTTCGACACTTAGTATTGTAACACTTTTTCTATTTGTCATAACTTATTGACTGTTCTTGTCACAATAGATTTGGTCAAACGGAATATGTATGTGTCTTTTATTTAACAATATTTGTATATTTTATATATTATATTAATGTTTTATAATGGCACTGGTCTGCTTCAATGACCATACCATAGTTTGCAGTTATATGGTCTTTGCTTCAGCATAAAACTTAGCAGATTGTTTTTGTGATGGTTAGCAGCAAACAGTGGTAAACATTCAGGTGCATTAGGTCTATCATTACTCTTGCGCACATACGCAAACCTGGGGCTGCATCCAGCAACTTTACACACACACGTGCCTCACACACAGCCTCTCCAGACATCAACAGCACCTGGGGACAAATACAGCCGCTTTGCTAACTTTTATTAAGCTAACTGATGCCCGTATCTCTCTGTCCGTTGCTGGACACTGCATGGAGTTAATTTAAATCTGATTCTGTTTAAGTTTAGCTCAGAGTTTGCACTTCTAACCCGTGCGTAATGGAGAGGAGAAGACGCGCAGTGCATCAAGAGAGGGAGATGAAAAGAGAGGAGCAAAGTCACAAAACAACGCATTTATCTGAAGCAAAATTAAAGCTCGAGGTTCACTCACCGCAGGAAAAAGTGGGGAGAGGGAACAGGGTCTGCAGAGGTGGAGCTGTGTTTCTGGCATCCTGTGGTCAGTTGGGCCAACATCATAATAAACCCCCGATAAAGTGTGGCTGGCCCCGGTAAAAATGTAACAAATAACAGCGGTCTTTGATTGAAAGGGTATAAATGTATTTCATTAGGATACGAGCATCATTGCTTTAGGATCTTGTCTCCACTCGTCCCGTCTGCTCATTTTCATTTCGTTTTTATTCACCAAAATGAATTTTATTGACCAAAATGTTAGTGCATGGTTTTAGTCCTCACTGATTTTTATTTAGTTTTCGTTTCGCTTTCTGACGCAAAAATATGTCATTGATGAAAACTATGACGAAATATATTTGTCAACAAAATGAACACTGATGTAATGTAATAACACAGTTTTGAGCAGATACCACCAAATGATTCTGCAAATTACCTAAGGTTGTGAATTGGAGTAATTACTGGAAAAGTATAAATACAGAGCCCGAGGCCTGTGTGTAATACTTCATCATGGCACTGCTGGAGGATCAAGCCAATGGCCAAATACGCTAAGGAAGGATCTTTAGGGACAGTTTTAGATTTCCAACAGCTGTGAAATATGCGGTGAGTTGGGTCCAGCTGTAGAGAGGACAACGCGCCGGAACCATGCGATCCCAGTTGAATGTATTCCTTCCCTATCTCTGAAAATAGTTTTTATTTTGTAGGTCTGGAATATCACAACAATCCTTGTGTGCCTAATTACCTGCTGTATTTGATGGCATTATCTATACGAGCAGTCATTACATCAGGTTTCCCTACACTTTGGATGAACAGGCAAACATAAAAAGGCAATTTGCAGCAATGTCTGGTTTTCCAAATGTAATCGGCGCCATTGACTGGTTGCAATTTGGGCTCCATACAGTAATGAGTTTGTGCATGTAAACTGCGAACACGTGCATACTGTTAATGTGCAAGTAATACGTGACGCACAAATGATTTTTACAAACATAGTTGCACGCTGATCTGGTTGTTTTACCATGACACACAGCAGTGTAGGGAGAAGACTGCAGGCTGGGGCAGTGCGTGATGGCTGGTTGGTAACTTGAACGCGTTTAATTTAGTAATTTTATCAGTGCATCCAAAATGCAAAATCTCGCAGGCAACTGCAGCTACTCACTGCGGCGCCAGTTCTTCACACTGGTGAACCCACAGAGTGCGGAACTTTGGATGCATCTGGGGGAAGACTTTTGTATCACCCTGCAAAGGTGTACAAAATTATCAGGGTATGTACTGTTTTCCACAATCTGTGGAAGGCCCTCACAGGGCTCATCCTTGGAGTTTTCTGCACCCTCTCCAACCAAAGTTCCTGTCCCAACAGTTATCATTTTTATTTATTGTTTAGGAATTACATTTTTATTTTAAATTTTAAAAAAAGTTTGACTCACATCTGTCCTCAGTGTTGTCTGTGTCTCCCTCTGCCTCCAACACAATGCCACACACACTGGCCTCTCCAATTATGGAGGCTATTTTGACCTCAATTGGTGTGAGGTAAGGCGCACTTGGCCAAAAAAAACTAAATATAAACATGTTTTGTTCTTATGTTTAGTTGCATGTACTTACACAACAGACTTTCAAAGTCTGTTTTCTGTGTTAACAAAGCCAAAGGCTCCATGGTCATCAAATGCAACCTGAAAGCCATGAATTTTAGAAGACTAGGTTTAATCTAACTTTATTTTGAGAAGAAATAAACCTTTGGATGATTTCACCTCTCTCAGGCTTTGCCTGGCCATTTGCTTACGTGTCACACATAAACTCAACCCCATGGATGGTTCACTGGTTACAATCTATCAGCAATGTCCATGGAATTGAGGATAACAAATGTCACACACCACTGGCCTTTGTTCAGACTGCATTGACAAAAAGTAGAGAACACATTTTATTGTAGTGTATTCTCAAATGAAATGGATTTTTTTTTTAGGTAATAATAATAATAATGGATTGGATTTATACTGTGCTTTACAAGCTTCTCAAGCTCCTCAAAACGCTTTACAATTTGGTACATTTTTCCTTCACTCAGTAGTGGTGAGCTACTTCTGTAACCACAGCTGTCCTGGAGCAGACTGACGGAAGTGTGGCTGCCACGGCCCCTCCCACAACCACCAAACACAGTCACACTGACACATTCATACATAGGCAAGGTGGGTTAAGTTTCTTGCCCAAGGACACAACGACAGTATGCAGCCATCCTTTGGGTTAGTGGATGAGCATCTCTACTGACTAAGCTACTGCCACCCTATTTAAGTGTAATACACTAGATAGGAGTTTTGTTAGTGCATCTTTATATTTGCTGTATTGCTCTGTGTTTGTATTTGTGTGAGTGCGTGTCATGTTGTAATGCATTTGTCCAGAATGTTAAAGTGATGAAAAACAACAACACAGGTAATGGCAAATGGTAAAATCTTTTTGAACCACATTTAAGTAGACAGCTCCATCTTAATACTTATTAGAAAAAGTAATTCCTCGTGTATAACTGAAAGAGTCAACAGCAATTAAATCAACCTCTCCAATGAGGAGTTGGTCAGTTTTTAAACCTGAATGACATCTTCTGCTTTTTATTTTTAATCACAGCCACCACTCTCTCTGTGGGTTTATGTATTTGCTTCCTGGTTTTCTGGACTTTTATCCTTTTAGGACCCGTAGAAGTTTTTGCTTTTCTTCTTTTTTGGCCAACTTTCCTGGGACTGGCCTATGTCATTTTTTCTACAGTGGCCCAAAAAGGACTCAGAGAGGCTATGGCTTAAGATGCGCTCGCTGTAGCCTCCCTGGAGAGAGCTTGCCTTGGCCTCAGTCTTAAGGCCTAGATACACCAAGGCGACTCCCAGACTGCCACCGATAAGACGGAGCGACAGCTCGTCTCTTCTCGTTCCCTCCCGTTTCCTCACGTCGTATGACCTTTTTCCCTCTTCATACACCGAAGCGACAACTGTCCTAAAGACCGTGTAATTACCCCCCCCCCCCCAAAGTGGCAGATGGCGCTAGCCAGTGAACAAAGATCAACGGAAGTGACACAATGTTTGCGGAAGACATATGCATGTAGCGCGCCTTGGTCTGCCACTGTTCTCAGCTTGTTTGAACATTTGAAAAGCGTGATAATGGCCGGTTTGGACATTGTTTTGTGTGGATTAGGTGCCGCTGCTCTGTTACTTGAAGAAGATAACTTTCTGCACGGAATTGCGAAGAATGCAAAAATGGTGATGGTACGCTGCCACAGCGGTTTTCGCCTCTCGTCACTCCGTCACTTCCGCTAAAATTCCCATGAGCGCTTCGTGCCAAAGACCAAAGACGCCGATTCAACAAGGCTAATCGGCAGGAAACTAGTCAGACGGCCTCCGTCCTGGAGCGATGGGGGGCGACGGCGCATACATATCAAAAGGACTGAAATGAGCGACGTGGAAGAACCGTAAAGACGGCTGCAGACGGGCGATCGTCGCCTTGGTGTATGGAGGCCTTTAGCTTCTTTTGTAGAATAGTGTTCTTTTTGTAGCAGTCTTTTCCTCAAATTCTGGGCAGAAATATTAATGCTGTGTTCATGATACATTGGAATCTCGGACGTCCCGACTTAAAAAAGCCAACTTCCGAAAACAACTGTTCAAAAGTTCAACTCGGAAAACACACGTGGGACCCCACATTAACAAAACCATATTTGCATTTCCTTGTAGTTTTATAGGAAACTATATAAATAGTAAATAAATACCTTATTAGAGCTGATTGGTGTGGTACATAGTTATATTAGGGGATATTTCTATTTCTACTTTAGTCTTTTAGTGATAAATGAACAGTCAAAAATGTTTTTGCAGAGCTATAGCACTAATAACTATTCAATATATAGAGATAAGTACATTTTTGCACAAGCGTGAGATCTCTTGCTTAAAAAACAATTATTTCACCATTAGTAACCACACTGTTCACCTCTCACAGAGGGAGTCCCTATGATTGTGATGTTAACCCCAACACAGTGCAACATTTCTGCAGAGTTTCCAAGCAAAAATCCCAACCCGAGACAGTGTTCAAGGCCATTTTTCCGAGTCCCACGAATTATTTTGGCTGTGGGTGTTTCCAGTATTAGTAATGGCTCACCTTTACAAAGAGCTATTTTCCGTGCTATCACATTAGTAGCAGGTATAGATTTAGAATAATGAAGTGAGTGCATCAGTGGGTCACTGATCTATCAGTATAGATTTATTTACCTAACTTTCTTTGCTTTCTTCCCCATTTGAACTGGTACCTTGCACTGTAGGATATAAAAGTGAAAATTCCTCTGATGGTAGAGACTGTTTTGTTTTTTTCTTTGTTTTTTTTTTTTTTCTGTTTGTTTTAGCAGATTTTATGCGTTGTCTTTTAAAAAGCATGCAACAAGGATTTTTTTTTTCTAAAACAAGCATAGAACACATTGCTCCACAGTGTTGTTAAATTATTAGAATTTGATAAGGTGCAGTTGATTTCTATTCCATTCCATATGTACATTTATTTTCAACTGAATATTTCTCTTATTTTACCTCATCGTGTAATTTAGCATTTAGCATTTAGGCATTTTTCTTCTCCACCAGCACCATCACTGTCTCTTGTCTTTGTTCTTGCGTTGGTTTGTCTACTTTTTCAGAGGCATATCTTTTGTAATTACCCAGAAGTACACTCCGAAAAGGGAAAATGCCAAGGTCTCTCTCAAAAAGGGAGCTCCAAAATTCCTGAAGTTCTTTTCAAATATGTGCTTTGTCTGATCATGTTCAACATCCAACATCCTCCTTCGCTTCTTCTGAGACTTTCCATTAATTGTGAAGTAAATGGTGATCTTTCAATCACTGTCACATCCATCTTGTCTTCCTCCTCATCTTTAACTAGAAGTCTTCTCTCTGGGCTTTCAATCGGCTCCATATTTGATTTTTGTTTATTTATATCTTGCTTCAGGTCTCACACAGCCAGGGTGGCTGGCCTAATCTGCTGAGCTGGGCAACAGCTCCCTGATGCAGTCACTACGCTGAGGTTACACACCCAGTGTGTTTCAGGCCTTATGCTCAAGGTCAGCAAAGCCGCTTGCGCACTTCTCTCTTTCTCCCCACTGTAGTTTTCTCTTCACAACTGTAGCTCATTTTGGTCAAAGAGCAGCTTGTCCCTCGTCAATGATTGGTCAAAGAGACATATATCTTATCTCCTTATCTTAGGTAACCTGTTCTGGAGCAGGTTAGCCGTCCAGTGTCCATAGAGATCTACCTTTCATAGAAAGTGACTTTAGACTCTCTAATCCAGCTTCATAGTAAAGGGCTCGACTGTTACTGTAAAGACCAAAATAATGGCACAGTTGGCTGGACGACAGTTTTTAATAAGCACATAAACAGCCTACAAACTAATCAGGAAACAGATCAGAAACTGCTCTCTTCCGTCCAATCCTACCCTTTCCATAATCTGTTGTGGAGTTTTAGTTTTTGCTGTATTTCCAAATTTGTTTGTGTGTTTCATAATTTGTGTGTTTTAGAATTCATGTGCGTGTTGTAGAATTTGTGTGTGTGTGCGTAAGAATTTTACAATAAAACTAGTGGTTGCATTGGCTGAAAAAGTAGTAGTAGTAGTTGTAGTAGTTGCAAAAGTAGTTGAAGTAGTAGCTTAGAAGTTGAAGTAGAATGAGTTGTAAAGAAGTTGTAGTAGAAGTAGTGGTAAAGAAGTTGAAGTAGAAAGAGTTTTAAATAAGTTGTACTTACAAAGAATTTGTAGCTGTAGTAGTAGTAGTCATAGTACTAGTCATACAGTATGAGTAGAAAAGAAGTCGGAGTAGAAGTAGTTGGAAAGTTATAGTACCAGTAGTGATTGTAAATAAGTTGTTGTAGCAGTAGTCAAGAAATTGTAGTAGTAACAGTAGTAGTTGTACAGAAGTTGACGTAGTAGTAGCAGTTGTAAAGTAGTAGGAGCACAATATCACTAGTAGTACAGTAGTAGTAGCAGCAGCAGCAGGAATAGTAGTAGTAGTACTAGTAAAGTTGCAGTAGCAGTAATAAATAAGTTGCAGTAATAGTAGTGGTAAAGAAGTAGTAGTAGCAGTAGTAAATAAGTTGCAGTAGTAGTAAAGAAGTACTACTACTATTAGTAGTAGTAGTAGTAGTAGTAAAGAAGTTGAAGAAGGAGTTGTAAAGAAGCTGTAGTAGAGGTAGCAGCAGTAGAAGTGTAGTAGTGCTACTAGTAGTAAAGAAGTTGTAGTAGTAGCAGTTGTAGTGTAGTAGTAGAACAGTAAGAGTAGCAGAGAAGTTGTAGTGGAAGTAGTTGTAAAGAAGCTGTAGTAGAGGTAGAAGTAAAGACATTGTTGTTGTAGTAGTAGTAGTAATAAATAAGTTGTAGTAGTAAAGAAGTTGTAGTAGATGAACTGTATTTCTAGTACTTCATGTGTTACTACTTAGTTTACAACTAATATTACTTGTATCTGTAAAAGTAATTTGGCTCTAGTATTCCTAATATTGTGGCCTGTGTATGGAATAGATAAAGTAAAGGCTATAGGTAACAAATTGGTGGAGAATGAACGACTGTTGTGTTTTACAGCACTTTTATTATTATTACATTATAATAAAAGAATGAGAGCAGACTGGATGTAGAGGGCTCTTGATTGGTCAGTTTCCTGGAGTTGGCGGGGGGTTGGGGTTCAGGGGAGAGGCGGAGGTTCGTGGAACTAAGCGTTCTGAGACCTCAGGAACTCAGTGCCACAGAACATAGGATTACTCAAACAGGTGTAAATGAAACAAAACACAACTCTACATACATGTTGTTCCCTCATGTTGTTGTTGTTCCCTCATCTAAAACATACATGGCCTCTGCATCTATGTTTTAGATGAGGGAACAACATTATAACATTGTAGAAAGATTAAAAATAATAATAATAATAATAGAAAGTTAAAATAAAATAGTAATTTTTGCATATTATGTCCCCTTTAAAATAATACCATTATAAATTAAAATATGATAAATGTTGCATTTACCTTGTGAAAAAAACAAACAAAGAAAAAAAACAACAAAAAAAAAAAAACAGATATGTACCAGCTGACACCCACATAAATATTAGGTATAACAAGGGCTTGGCATTACCACTAACCTGCCAAATGCTGGTAAGTTTCAGTTTTGGCTGGCAATGCATTCATTACAACTTGGTCTGGTTGTATTTTACATATTTGTTTTTAGGCCTGACTTCCTGCTGTACTGCTTAAAAGTGTCCACCTAACACAGGACATGTAGTAATTCTTCATAAGTGGAAAAAAATAATGATTGATAAAAGAATTATAAAACTAAAATTTTAGCATCTTATTGTCATCTTATTATGTAATACGTAAAAATAAATTAACTAAATTGTGGCTAATGAAAATGAGTGACTAGTAACTTGAATAACAAGTTAATGTAGAGCCCTGGTTATAACAAAAATGAAAATAAATGTGTAATAAATAAAAATATGCTAACATTGAAAAACACCAAACAATAATTATGAACATTGGAACAGGATTACATAGTGAAATCAAATCAAATTTTGGAAGTAAAAATTAAAGAAATGAAAGTTTTGAGTTTATGATCCAGAAGATTCAGCACAGTTCTTGGAATAATTATGAAATAAATAAATACATAATAAATATTAGTATTTATCATAGTATTTATCATAGAATTGATTGTTCATCAATTCCATCCATCTTCTCCCACTTACTGCCAATAAGTTCATGGATACTGGGCACCCCCCTTCCCTTCCCCCATGTTTGTGCTGTGTAATCATATGACATTACCTTATTCACTGGCATCCAGTAAATACAAATGAATATTAATACTTCATTGTCACATTAATAAATATATTTTCAAACACCATCTACCTTCTACTGCTTGGTGTGATCACATCCCATGGGCCCTTCAGTGGTTCAGCTTTCAACATTAGGTTCAGGAGTTCAGTGTTCATGTTACTGGAACTGGGCTCACACTTATGAACAGGATCTTGGCTGTTTCTTTGCAGGTTTTCTTTTTGAGACAGGTGAACAGGGTGAACAGGGTGAACAGGGTGAACAGGGTGAACAGGGCATCGATAGCTGAACAGTCCACTGGTGCAGCGTTCAAATCCTTCAAGTAAATGAAAAACAAATTCTGTATATTGCACGTAATAAATATGCTTAATATTGATATAATGTATCATTACCTTATTCACTGTTGTAACAGCTCACTGTTAGGCCTGTTTTGGTGAAACAAGTAGATTGAACAAGTACCTAGAGTAAATATTTTACTATAGAGATGAATATTTACTGTGCTAAAAATCAGAAAAGGAGTAAAACCATTTATGGAACAATGTTATTACAAGATGGAAAATGTGTAATTTTTTATTTTATTTTACAAAACTAAAATGTCACAACTTGTTTTAAACAGTTATGATCCAAATAAACTGTGTGCTTTGGTATGAAGATCACACCTTGTATTATTCTACTTACATTAGAAAATAAGAAGAAGAAGAAAAAAACTGGTGAATTGTTAATAAAAACACATTTGGTGTGTTATTGTCTAACATCAAGTGTTTATGTGCATTTCTGACGAATATATTGTGCAGTGTGACTGAAACAAGTAAACTGAACTTGACTAAGCATATATCAAAATGATCCCTAATTCCACTTGGACACACGCTCGCTGAACTGAGTCACTTAACATTTGATGAGGAAAAAATACACCTTATAGATGCTTAGGTCTTGTTCTCTAAACTTTGTAGATAAGTGGAAAAGTTGTACTTTATACTAGTGCTGTGTACACAATGTTAGACCGCTCACTACACAGTGATGTGTTAAAGTACAGTGGTAAGAGACTCTCCTGCTGCACAACACTATACAAACATCACAGGAAAAGTGTAACAACGGTATTACATTTATTCAGTAAAAGATCAGTTTATGTCCTCATCTAGTAAAATGTAAAAACAGTGACATACAATCAAAATAACCTTTCTTTCCTCTTTTTAAATGTAAACCTATATATCTGTTTCAGTGGATTCATATAATACTTTACAGTTTATTTTCATTCAGCACCAACAAACCACTATCAGTACAGTGATAAGAAATACTACTGCAGTATCATAAACCCTTTTTAAGTGTAACAACAGAATAACATTTATTCAGTAAAATCAGATCAGTTTGTGTCCTCATCTAAAACATTGTCCTCTTTTTTTATTTCTTTCAATTTTTTTAGTCCAATATATATCTCTTTACATTGATCCACTTTTCAAACTAGCGTACTTTATACCACTAGAGCTAATAACACTAACAATCTTGTCTAGAATGAAAAAACAAATGAGCCACCACCAAAATATGTTTTCCCTCTATATTATCTCTTTATTTTAAAAAAATTAGGTCTACATCTCTTCACATTGATGTACCCAGTGCCTTACAAACTAGTGCATTTTTGTTTACAACTATAGCCTTTAACACTACTACTTTGTCTAGATTGAAAAAACAGTCTATCACAACATACTATCAAAATAACGTTTTTTTCCCCTTTCTTTTCTTTTCTTTTCTTTTATTCTAGGTTTGTATATCTCTTTACATCGACTTACCCAACACCTTACAAACTAATGTATTCTTTTGTTACATCAGCCATATGGTCAGCTTTTTCTTTAAATCTACTTCTATATACCTGTTTACCTTGCTACACCTTTACAAACTATGGCATACTACACTACTAACTACTAGGTTTAGAGTTTAAACTGATACAAACGAAATAATTTGTTTTTCCCTTAATTATTTTATTTTCATTAGTCCTGCTCTATATTTAAGTGTTTACATTAATTCATCCATCATAAAATAAGGGGGAAGGGGGAAATGAAAGGGGTCAATAGGTCAGCACCTGTTTAAAAATAATAAAAAGATAACATTCCTAACATTCTTTTCAACACCTGTGTAAACATCATAAAATAAGGGGGAAGGGGGGAAAGGGGTCAATAGGTCAGCACCTGTGTAAACATAATAAAGAAATAAACATTCCTAACATTCTTTTCAACACCTGTGTAAACATCATAAAAAAGGGGGGAAGGGGGAAATGAAAGGGGTCATTAAGGTCAAGCACCTGTGTAAACATAATTAAGAGATAACATTCCTAGCATTCTTTTCAACACCAGTGTAAACATCGTAAAATAAGGGGGGAATGGTTAAATGAAAGAGGTCAATAGGTCAGCACCTGTTTAAACAGAATAAAGAAATAAACATTCTTTAGGTAATTAGGTCAGCACCTGTGTAAACATAATTAAGAGATAACATTCCTAACATTCCTGACATTTTTTTATTACAATTTGATTTCAAATTAGCATTTTAATCCGCCCCTCATCCACTCACCCCTCCCCCTCTCACCCCCCCCCCCCCCCCCACACACACACACACACACACCCACCCCCCCAGGGCTTAATGAAATATTAATGTCATAACAGGCAAAATCTAAAAAAGGTATTATATCCCGACTATATGTGAAAACAAACGTATGACGTCACGCTTGTGTAACGGGGTGCCTCATGGCACCAATGTAACGGTGTCACAGTGCAGCTGATGTTTATGGGAGTGATGTCACCGACACAGGACTGCTCTCACACAGGCTCTTTAATGGCTCTAATACAAAAACAAACACACAATCTCCATTAAAGTGTGTGTGGCAACTGCAAGCTCGGGTCTCCAGCTTCTAGCATTTTCTCTGCTTTTTACATGTGATCGTATAGTGGTATATTACATTCATATGCATTTTTACAGAGCATATTTCAAGAGCATTTTAACATTTACGTAAAAATATGTAAAATAATATACCAGTGAACAGTGACTAACAGTATACTGCAAAGCAGTTATAAAAATAAAACATTTACATTTTGAGCCTACCTGGTACAAAAACAAACACACAATCTCCATTAAAGTGTGTGTGTATCCATTTTGCACTTACCTCCAGCTTCTAGCATTTTCTCTGCTGGGGGTACGTAAAGCGCGCCTGAAAGACCCCTTCCCCGCAGTTGCCTACAATAACCAGCAGGTGGCTCCAACTGACAGACAATGACAGCACATCAGTTTTGGTGAAATTCATTAACATTTTCATCTCTGTTACACTTGTCTTGTGTGTATAGAAGGGATAGTAGTGGTTCGATGAGAGTCGGGACACTATAGATAGATTCCGGCCAGAGAATCCCTTTAATCAGCTTTATTTATATTCCAGCATTCCACATGCATTATGTGTGTGTGTGTGTGGTCTAAATGAACAGAAAGAGAAAAGAAATACTAAGAGTGAACATTCTTAATACAAATATTCTACTAAAATAATAACATAAATCAAATGACAGTGTATTAGCATTCTCCTCGTTACTCATAGTACATAAATACACACATATATATAGATTTCTACATTATGTGAAACATAACTAATCAAATATTAATGAACCATTAAGCTACATATAATTAGCAAACAACTGGCTCACAGATCAGGTAAATTGACACAAAAAAAACTAGCAACCCAAAGGGAGGAGCCCAGCTATCAGCACATGCCTAACACAACAAAAGTCCTTATTAATCACCTAAAAGTAAAACATAAACATCAAACTTACATAATTCTTCATATAACGCACACAGAACGAACAACGGGCCTGCTTCTGCTCTCTGCTCTCACGGAGAAGCGACAACCAATTAAGCACCGCGCTGTTCATGCGCTGCTCACATGATGAGGCGTTTAGGTGCACTGTGTAAATTTGAGAGTTAGGCGAATAGGCTTTTGTACATTGTGCTCAGTGCTTCCGCATTCTTGTCCCATCTGCGCTAGCATTTAAGCACCGCACTCGTAGCCACAGGGAGCTGCTCTTCTGTCTAATCCCATTTTACCTCAAGGTTGTCTTGATATGCACTTAGTATGGCTGTCATACTATATACAACCAGCAGAGGGCAATAGATCTTGAATGTATGTAACTAAGGTAGACGGGACGAATAAGAGGGAACTTCCTGTTTGGAAGCGTGACTAACAAATGAGGTTAAAAAAGTTTGAGCATAAGCTCATTATGTTCACAAGACGATGCCTCGTCATTTAAAGATGAACAACACAAAGGTTGCTGCTGTAAGCCGGTAGGTCTCTTGTATTTTTGTATGCCATTCTGTATGCTGTGCTACCCTTTTTCTGTTGTCTTTCTAGACCCGGTGTGATATACCTAGTGATGGGTAGATGAGGCCTCGTGAAGCGTTTCGGCACATTCCCCAAAACTGCAGATTTATAAATGACAAACTTGACTTTTGTGAAATATTTGCAAATTATTTATTTTCAAATTAGAATTATTTGCAAAAGTCACTGCATACAAGTCACAAATGAGAGATTTTGAATAAATCATTCTACTTGCATCAATGCATTTTTATTTTTGCATCAATTCATTTTATTGAGACAAATATAGCTCTGTACTTGTCCTTCAGGGCCACCATAATGCAGTGATCTCCAGTATTATATACTTGAAAATTATTTTAAATGTTCATAAAACAAAATTTATGGTCTTCTCAAAAGCCTGCTCCCCATTAGAGGGTGATTATAGCATCTACCCCTCAGATGGGAAATTAAGAGGGTTCCATTGTATAAGTACTTGGGTATATGGATCGATGATAAGCTTACATTTAGTGTACATATTACCACTTTAGTCAAAAAGCTCAAAATATTTGGGATATAAAGTTATCAAGTCCAAAAGTTCAATGTTTTTAAATCAGGAAGAATTTAAGCACCCACCTGATATCACTCCCAGTTTAAAGATGTTGACTGCTTCACATATATCCAAATTGTACCAACCATAGAGAATATCACTGAGGTTAACTATAACCCAGTGATACAAGGGATTACAAAGTCTTTGGATAGACGGATATCCATTCCAATGGATATCCGTCAATGATAGGGAAAATTAATATTTTGAAAATTAACGTTCTTCCTAAATTGTTGTGTTTGTTTCAAAATCTCCCACTCCCACCACCAGATAAATGTTTCTCACGTCTTAACAAACTTTTTAATAGGTATCTATGGAATAATAGACGCCCTATCTCTAAGGGAGCACCCCTTATTAGAGATAGGGTGAGGAGCTCGGAGTAGAGCCGCTGCTCCTCCACATCGAGAGGAGTCAGTTGAGGTGGCTTGGGCATCTGTTTCGGATGTCTCCTGGACGTCTTCCTGGGGAGGTGTTCCGGGCATGTCCCACCGGGAGGAGGCCCCGGGGAAGACCTAGGACACGCTGGAGGGACTACGTCTCTCGGCTGGCCTGGGAACGCCTTGGGGTCCCCCCGGTAGAGCTGGAGGAAGTGTCTGTGGAGAGGGAAGTCTGGGCATCTCTGCTTGGACTGCTGCCCCCGTGACCCGGCCTCGGATAAAGCGGAAGAAGATGGATGGATGGATGGATGTGGTACTAATAGGAATAATAATAAGCCTAATGATGATAATGGTAATATTCAATATCAATCATAGTGGTGATATTAGTAATAAGGATGATAATAATGATAATAATGATAGTGATGATAATAATGGTAGTAGCAATAATAATAAAAATAATAATTAATTAAACAAATAATATGGGTACTATTGTTTTTGTTATTTTTATTATTGTTTATTTTTATTTTGCTATATTTATGTACTTATAGTTTTATTTGTTTTATGGGTGGTGGATTGGTATGTGAGTGGGTTTACTATTTTTATGTTTGTTTTCTAATTGTTTATGTATTTGTTATGTTGTTGAAAGAAAAAATAAATAAATTCACTGCTGGCAAAAAAAGCTCAAAGTGAAGGTTGTTTTTTATTTCAGACACAGATCTTGCTTTACTTCCAGTGCTAAGAAAAAACTTGTGAATGTTACTTTTCTGTCTGTGATTGATTATGGTGACACTTTGTAAATGCATGCAGCCTCATCCATTTTACATAAATTTGATTCAGTGTATCATGCATCATTACGTTATATAACAAATGCAAAGTCCCTCACTCACCACTGCACGCTTTGATTTTGTAGGTTGGACATCACTGACCACTCGAAGAAAACAACACTGGTGTATTTTCATCTATAAAGCAATATTGGGAAAACTTCCAGGATATCTCTGTAACTTTGTATTACTACTTTGTATTAGCTCCAAGAGGTACCAGCTCCACTCCTCAAATTGGTTGCTTTTCAATGTTCCTTGGTCACTCACAGAGTTGGGGAAAACAGCCTTTTCCTACTCTGCACCATGGGCATGGAACAATTTACAAAAAGATATTAAATTGGAATCACTCAGCTGATAAATTTAAGGCAATCATAAAGAGTGTGGTAAAGGAGACATGTGCTTTTTTTTTCTTGAGAGGCTCACTATGTTTTTAAATAGTTGTTCTAAATTTCTCAATGTGTTTAACTTGCTGAATCTTGCTGTATTTGTTGTCTTGATGACTGTATTGGCTGCTACCTTGGCCAGGTCTCTCTTGTAAAAGAGATTCTGAATCTCAATGGAACTTCCTGGTTAAATAAAGGTATACATTAAAATATATATATATATATATATATATATATATATATATATATATTTAGAAACCTCTCATGCAAAAATGGTCTTTTGAAAGTCTGAGCTGGTTTAGTCCTTAGTCCTGGTTGAGTGACACACACATATTTTTAGAGTAAAAACAGAATAATATGAGGAATGATACATCGACTAGCTTTGGCCTCAAAATACTTTATGGTCCACACAAAACCCTCCCTCCCCTTTACTTTATATAATTCAAAAAAATATTTGTATATGATTGATGATGATGATATGATGTATATGATGTACATGAAATTCCTTCAAAACACTATTAGTAGAATCAGAGTAGAGAGAAGTCTCACAGCTGTCCAGTCTGAGAAATGTTTGGAATATTTACAGAAAAATAAAAATGATCCCTGTTTTGGACCTGGTTTAGTCCAGAGCACGAGTCACATGAGTGAGCAGAACCTGGAGCGCAGTCTCATCAATAGTGGTGTGGCCTGTCTGCTGTCAGGAGTGACGGTGGGCGGGGCCTCTGTCTTCTGGACCAATGACACTTCACTGAGAAACGAGAGGACAGAACATTCAGAAGCAGAAGAGAGGTGGGTGGGTTTCTGTGGTGAACATGTGAGAGGTACCTGTCAGTGTGAAGAACCCGGTCTGACCACGACTCACCTACAACAAACAAAAACACCTTCTTCAGCATTACAGCGGATTAACATGTACATGCTATACCTCATATGAAAGCAAATCCACAATTCAGTCACTGTTGCCAATAAACACTAGATTTGTTTATGAAAAACTAAATCTTCCAAATATGACCATTTACTACAAGAAAAAGCCTTCATTGGGAAAATAAAATAAAAACCCGCATACATTTTCATTGTAGCTCCACTTGAAAAAGGCAGACAATGCTGATGGTCCAAAAATAATGCTCTTTTTGGCAATAGAACTTGTGATACTGACCTGAATGTATGGTACCAGAACAGTAGAAACAGACCGTCAGCTGCCAGCAGTACTTTGTACTGGAAATTAAAATTGGGCTGATGGGAATGGGAATGTGGCAAACACTATTAGACTTACTAAGCTCCTCTCCTTTCTGTTCTTCTTTCTGCTGATTGTGGGGTTTACTAGGACTTGGCGTCATGTCATACCTTCTGTAAGCAGAGCAACAGATTTACAATGATATAAATCAGGGGTCATCAATTAAAATTCAATGACTGTTCAGTTTGTGAAATTTTTTTTAGAGCAAAAGTCCGGAACATCACAAGATTATATGTTGCCTTGAAAAAAGATCATCATCTGAATCTGCAGCAGGGGTCTTCAACTTCATTTGTCCGAGGACCAGAATTTTTCTCGGCAGACACTATATGGGCCAGACGCTCTCATAAAGGCAAGGCATCAAGGCAATCACAATCAAACTTGCTGTGCAAGTAAAGCTTGAGAAGAACTACACAATGCATTTGATTTTTTTGGTCTACAAGGTTCTATGCTAGAGAAATGAGCAACATCTTTTTATTGCAGTTTCGAGCTTTTCAGGCCGAGATAAAGCATTTTTGGATCTTTCCTATGGACTACAGTGTAAGAGCCCAAACTGATAAAAGACAGTTGGGGACGCACTGAGCTCACTGATCTCAGGACTTCCAAAAGTATCTTAAGGTCAAATCTCACAGATCTGTAGCAAGGCTGCTAAAATGGCATAAATTGACAAGTGAGAAGAGTTAAAGATCATATATATATATATATATATATATATATATATATATATATATATATATATATATATATATATATATATATATATATATATTTTTATTATTTTTTTTTTTTTTTTTGAGAAAATAAATAAGGCAGTCTCAATCAAACTTGCTGGGAAGGTATAGCTTGTGGAAAGCTACAAAATGCTTTTTAAATTTGTGTTCTATGAGGTACTATGCCAGAGAAATTAGCAAAACATTTTTTATTGCAGTTTTTTGTTTTAAAAAAATTGCAGTTTTGAGCTTTTCACGCCAAATTAAAGCGTTTTTGGCTGTTTTCTATGAACTGCAGAGTAACACTCTTAGTTGAGTTCGTGGGGGATATTCTGGGGGCCGGATGAAAAGCTTTGGCGGGCCGGATGTGACCCACTGACCGCCTATTGACTACCCCTGATATAAATGATATAAATATAATATAATTACATTTAATGAACATCCTTCCTTTTTGTCTTACCTGATTGGTGGGCTCAGGGGGTGAGGCCTGATTTGTCTGAAGGGGCGTGGCCTCTGTGTAATAAACAGTACATTTATAATAAACAAAATGTTTTGAATGTGAATTTTTAGAGAAAAAAAATTCATACAAAGTAAGAGTGTCATAAATATGTATCTTTAAAGATAATCCCAATTCTTTTTCATTCCTACACAAAGAATTATATCTGTGGATTTGAGTTGAATTATGTGACCAGTGGGATCTGTGACCAGTGGGTTGGTGGACAGACCTGTGCTACAGTGAGACGCAGAGCTGCAGTGAGACGCTCCACCAGCCGATCCCCTATCCCTTCAGAGTCCTGCAAACACCACATAACTGGGTCAGACCTGCTACAGTACTGGTTTTACTCCTGGTTTAACACAGATTCAGGATTAGTTTTGGTCCCACCTCAATCTTTTCAAAGCCCTTTTGTTAAGATATATTAATAATGTCCTCAGTTGTCTATGTATCAGCTGTGTACACTGTATCAGTTGTTCATTATGTATTTTTGTTGTGCCACAGGGAGGCGCTGCAATACAGGTTATGGAGGGCCGATTTGTTATTTTTGTTGTAGTAGACTTGCCGTAGTCTGGCCAAGTTCAGCGAGCAAGAGAAATGAGTTCTGTCCACTGTTCTCAATAAAATACGCCCAAAAATGGCTAAAAGTTTCTCATCTGCTGTCAACTCTGTTCATCCGAACGCAACGCTAGCTGCAACAGAAGCGTAAAGTATTACGTAACTTAACAGGTTATGGGCCCAGGAGTCGTTCGGAAGAAAGAAAAGTCGCAACGGACCACGTGCTAAACGGACTGCTAACTGAGAAAAAGAGTAAGCTAACATGGCGGAGCAACGAAAGACAAGCAGGTTGCCTCGACTGACGTTCGACGGAGATTAGACTAAGTATGAGCTTTGGGAGACCAAAATGTTGGGACATTTTCATTTATTAGGCTTAAAGAAAACTGTGCTAGGAGAACCGGGGACAGACGCTGAAAGAGCGGCAGATCAAGAGAAAAATGCTGATGCTTACGCAGAGCTAATTTTACTGCTAGATGACAAAAGCCTCTCGTTAGTTATGAGGGATGCGCCAAATAATGGCAGAAGAGCTCTAAAAATATTGAGAGAGTATTATGCAGGAAGAGGAAAGCCCCATATAATCAACTTATACACCACTGTTGACGTCGCTTCAGAAGGCAAACAATGAAAGTGTAGTGGACTATATCATCAGAGCAGAAACCGCTATAACAGCTCTGCGGAACGCGGGAGAAACATTAGGGGATGGCCTACTAGTGGCTATGGTCTTAAAGGGATTGCCGGAGAGTTTTAAGCCATTCGCTATACATGTGGCTCATACAGAAGATAACATCACGTTTGCAGAATTCAAGACTAAGCTACGGAGTTTTGAGGAGAGCGAAAAGATAAAAGCAGCTGAGTCCAGCGACAGCGTGATGAAAGCTCAAGGGAAAACCGGACGGCGGCCTAACAAGGCAGGCCTGCGAGCCTGGCATAAAGACGACACAGAGTTAGTGTGCTTCAAATGTGGCACCAAAGGCCACCGAGCGAAAGCATGTAGACAGAAAACATGGTGTAGTGTCTGTCGAAGTGACACACATAAAGACGCCACCTGCAGGCGCAAAGACAAAGACAGTAAGGACAAAAAGGATGGTGTGAGTAAAGTCTCAGGAGATACTGAGGAGGACTACATCTTCAGGGTGGCAGATGGAGGGGCCAGTGTCCAGCAGCAGCCGACGTGCAGTGCCCAGGAGAGGGGTCTGATGGTGGATACGGGGGCTACCTCTCATGTCATCACTGACATCACCATGTTCACAAGTTTCGACTACACCTTCAGGCCGGAGACGCACAATGTCGAGCTAGCAGATGGCACCAGATGCAGCGGGGTTGCTCAGCGGAAAGGGAATGCTGAAGTTTTCCTCATCGACAGCAGAGGACAGCAAGCAACACTGAGAGATGCTTTGTTTGTGCCGTCATACCCCCAAAGCATTTTCTCAGTGAAGGCTGCAACTGCGAATGGAGCTACAGTTGTCTTTAAAGAAGACAAAGACGTCTTGATAACCAGAGACTGGCACCAGGTTTAATATCCATGTATACGGCAGGTTGTATTATTTGCATACTCAAACTGAATCTCATGATAAGTGTAATGCATGTCACGACATACAAACTTGGCATGAGATATTAGGCCATTGTAACTATGATGACGTTCTTAAGTTACAAAATGTTGTAGAAGGTATGCAGATCAAGGGCAAAATACATAAACCTGAACAAGAGTGTGAGGTGTGTGTTCAGGGAAAGTTCGCCCAAACCAGAAATAGGAACCCTGATACCAGAGCAAAGGCTCCCTTACAGATGGTACACACAGACCTTGCAGGTCCTGTAGCCACAGAGTCAATAGATGGGTACAAATATGTGCAATCATTCACTGACGATTACTCAAATGCTGTGTTTGTATATTTTCTAAAGAAGAAAAGTGACACAATACTGGCTATGGAAAAATTCCTAGCAGATGTATCCCCATATGGGAAAGTGAGGTGCATCAGATCCGATAATGGAACTGAATTCACAAGCAATGATTTCCAAACACTATTGAGGAAAAATTAAATCAGACATGAAATGTCTGCTCCCTACTCCCCGCATCAAAATGGAACTGCAGAGAGGGGTTGGCGTACTCTTTTTGAGATGGGTAGGTGCATGCTAGTCGAGAGTGGACTACCAAAGCAGCTATGGCAGTATGCAGTTCAGACAGCAGCAGTGGTACGCAATAGGTGTTTTAACAGACGTACAAGGCAGACACCGTATGAGCTACTGACAGACAAGAAGCCTAATGTATCTAAAATGCAAACGTTTGGGACTCTATGCTACACTTATAAACAGGACAAGGGAAAACTTGACTCCAGATGTGACCAGGGGCGTTTTGTTGGGTATGATAAAAACAGCCCAGCGTATTTGGTGTATTACCCAGATACGAACAAAGTACAAAAGCACAGACTAGTAAAGTTTGTGAACAAGACAGCTGTGGAAAAACAGACACAGACAGGTGAGCCAGACCCAAGTGATGGCGACAGTGTGAGGCTCAGAACTAGTGAGACGCAGAGGGTCAATCAGAGTACAGAGAATGCTCCAGAGCCAAGTGTGCAGAGTAGAAGTCCAAGTAATGGTAGTACAGGTTCAGCAACAAAGTCTACTGACCAGAATCAAACAGAACAGAGTGTGACAAATAGTGAGCCCGAGAGTAAAAGATTATCCAACTAGAGAAAGGAGGACACCAAGTTACTTAGATGACTTTGTAACTGAAGACAATGATAGTGATGGAGTTCATGTCACTGTGGACTACTACTGCTACAGAGCGGTGTGTGGCATCCCACAGACATTTAAGGAAGCAATGGAGTCACCTAATTCAAAGGAATGGACAAAAGCCATGGATGAAGAAATTCAATCTTTAAATGAGAACAGGACCTTTACCCCAACAACACTGCCAACAGGCAAGAAAACAGTGGGGGGTAGATGGGTTTACACAGTTAAGTCTGATGCAGATGGAAAAGACAAATATAAAGCACGATTTGTGGCCAAGGGCTACAGCCAGAGAATGGGAGTAGACTATGAGGAAACGTTTTCACCAACAGCAGACCTGACCAGTGTAAGGGTGATGCTACAGAAGACAGTACAGGAGAATTTACTCCTGCATCAAATGGATGTGAAAACAGCATATTTGCACGCTCCCATGGACTATGAGATCTACATCAATCCACCAGAAGGTTATCAAGAGAAAGAGGGTATAGTCTATAAGCTAGAAAAATCGCTTTATGGTCTCAAACAGTCTGGTCGCAATTGGAATAGAGTTTTACATGAATGTTTGACTGAAAATGGATTTATACAAAACCCAGCCGACCACTGTGTATATGCTCAAGAGTCACAAGAGGGAAAAGTGATCATAATAATATGGGTTGACGACTAGATCGTAGCAGCAAGCAATGTAGAGAGATTGAAAGAGGTAAAAGGGATGCTTGCAGACCAATTTAAAATGAAAGATTTAGGGAAACTCAAGCATTTTCTGGGTATCGATTTCAGTTATTCAGATGGATGTATAAAGATGTCACAGGAAAGGTATACCAACAAGATACTACAGCGTTTTAATATGCAAGACTGTAGGATCAGAGAGACACCTTGTGAGCAAAAGCTAGAGTACACTGAGGATGCTTTAAAGATGAAAGATGTCAGGCTGTACAGGGAAGCTGTGGGAAGTCTTATATATCTGACTGTACCAGACCAGATTTAAGTTTTGTGGTAAGCAGGTTATCCCAGTATTTTGCTGAACCTACAGAAGAGCAATGGGTCACTGTGAAACATGTACTAAGGTATCTCAAAGGTACAGGTGAGAAAGGGTTAAGTTTCAGGAGAAATAACAATGAGAACCTAGGTAAACAAGCCTACAGTGATGCCGACTGGGCTGCTGATACCAGTGATAGACGCAGTACCACAGGATACTGTGTTAGTCTTAGCCATAACAGCTCTCTTGTCTCATGGAAGACTAGAAAATAGCCTACTGTGGCACTCTCTACATGCGAGGTAGAATATATGGCATTGGCTTCAACCATACAGGAGTAACTGAACACCTTTCCCTGGACATTGTTGTTTCTGATATTTTTAGGCCTGTGTTTTTTTAATTTAATCACCCTCTCTCTCAGATATACTGATACCGAACACGTGTTGCTGCCCCTTTGAGGTATGACTTTGAGGTAGACTTTCCACAACACTCCAGTATCCACTATCTTCAAGCTAGAGGTATGCATTAAACTATATTAGATCGTGTCACAGTCTGAACTAATGACAATCTGCCAATCTGGAGAGTTCACTGGATCATGCTTCAGTGCAACTTGTGAAGCTCTATGTTCAGACATACAGACGGATGCAGGCAGTCTATTTTTTTCCCATTCCTCCTCCTGCATGCTCTCTTACCAAGGATGTATAATAAGATCAGAATAAGAATGATGTCACAGCCGCTGTTGTAATGGCTGTTCACACTGTTCAAACTGAACATCTCATGGCTCATTGTCTTATGGACTATCCTCCATTGCAGTCACATGCCCCTCGGATGGCCAGCTCCTGTAGTTTGGCCTTCTTGATCTTGGGAGGTCTTATGCTGCGTTCATGATACATTGGAATCTCGGAAGTCCCGACTTTAAAAAGCCGATTTCCGTAAAACCTCCATTCATGAGTTCAGCTCAGAAAACACACGTGGATTAGCAAAATAACAACAAAACCATATTTGCATTTTCATGTTGTTTCATAGGAAACAAATAAATACATTGATAAAACTGTTTGGTGTGGCACTGAGTTATATCAGGGGATGTTTCTATTTCTGGTTTAGTCATTTACTGATAAATGAACATTCAAAGATGTTTTTGCAGAGCTGTAGCACTGATAACTTTATTAATTATATAAAGATGAGTAAATTTTTGCAGAAGCGTGCGATCTCTTGTTTTTAAAAACTATTATTGCCCCATTTGTAACCACACTGTTTACTTCTCACAGAGGGAGTCCCTATGATTGTCAACTCGGGAACTTAGAGTCCAACACTTCCGCACAAATTTCTGAGCAAAAATTCCATCCCGAGACGGTGTTCAAGGCTGTTTTTCTGACTTGGAGGTCGGAATTTCCGAAATTCTGATGTATCATGAACACAGCATTAGTGCTGTGTCCGGAGCATTGACGTATAAATGGTGGACCCAGTGAGCTAGCCACCCCCATAGCATTCAGCTCCATGAGTGGGAAGCCTATTCAGTTGCCATTTTGAACGGCGCCCTGTTGAATTTATGGAGCCGGAAGTACATATTTGTACAGTAAAGCAGTGTCGAGTCCACGTTCTTATGGCAACTGCAGAGCCACTCAGGAGCGAGCTTGTTGAAGGTACATGCCCCCTGCAGACAATCCCACAATGACGCGACCACTGCCTGAAGTGACTGTAGCCTGGGAGGCTGCTGTCCCAGGGTTAGCACTACTCTTTGGCTGCTGTTTAACATCAGGTAAATGTTACACTCCTCTAGGTTTGGATTTATCCACTTATTCGTAGGTTATATATGTTTTACACAAAGAGTGCATGTTAAAAAATTTGCTGTCTATTACTGTTAACTTTAGCACGCTAAACGATGTTAGCAATAGATTAGACCCTGTGAGATTTTAGTTTGGTATCAAGTTGAACAACTGACTAACTTGGACTAACAATATTGCAGTCAGCAGGGTAATGTCATTTTAAGAAAAAAGTACAGTTGAATGATGAGAACTGTGATATTTATTGAGAAATGTTAAATTTAATAGAGAATGACTTTGCATTTTTTGATTGTGCTGACTGTATTGTATTATTGTGTTCTGTTAAGTCAATGGTGCTTAAACAGTTTGTAAGATACATTTACTTTTTAAATAAGTGCTTATGTTTAGTTCACGTGATTCATTGTTTTTGTCAGCTTACTTACCTATCTGTGCTGCTACCACTTCGTTGACCAGAGCCTCCACATAACACCAACACTGAGTTACAGATTTTGTACAAGGTGTGAAGTGCAGCAGTGTAGTAACACTATAGCTAGATTTATATTTCTTTTGGTTAGTACTGTGTATAGGAGGGACAATTTAAGACATGTTTTCACTTTTAATATTGTCTCCTTCACAGCCTCTGGATCTCCTTGAGAGAACGACATGAAAACAACCTGAATGTTAAAGTAACCAGCTTTGTCAGACTCTCTCAATATAGACTAACAGTTTCACAAAGGTTTGTGATAACACCTGCCTATGATATGTTGAAACATTACAGTTATATTCTGACTGCACTAAACACCTAAAAGCTGCTGCATTATGTTATGCATTAACTTTTTATCTCTCACAAAATAGATATAACAAATATAACACTTACTAACTTTGTACCCTTAAACACTGCATATATAAATCATCTGGTTTAATAGCCATAATCCCTCACCACAGTAGTAAATAATGTTTCAGTGTTATGTCCATGGCACCAGGAGCACACACAGAAAATTACACATATGTTGGGTACAAAGTTTATTGTATATTGGATGGATCAGGCTGTGCTGTCAGGTGAAGCAGGCAGACAGCGCAGAAGTGTGTCAGCTGCAGGACCAGCCCCAAGAACCACAGATGAGCTAGTGAAGAGGCAGGAGACCAGAGCTGGGGACAGGTAAGAGGACAGAACCAGAGCAGGATGACCACCGCGACCTGGAGACAGGTAAAAACAGAATCAGACGGCTCTAGCAGCAGGTGACTGACATTGCACTCTGCAAAACAGGGAGCAACAAAAGGCCTTAAAGACACTGCACCCGTAGTATTTACTGTGGCAGTGTGTGAACACTGATGGTGTGAGTGTAGTAAAGATGTTTTACACTCACATACTGTATAAGAGACCTACGCTGACTGTAGCTAACTGAATAGTTCTGTGTTTAATGTCTTTGTAGGTTGGTCAAACCTGAGCCTTTGTTAAAATTGAAAGTCCACAAAATTAGAGCGACAGATGCAGAGCTGCCATCAGCAGTGCAGCTCACACTGTCGGCTTGCTCACAGAACCACCCTGCTGTAGACGCCGCGACAGTTTACACATGCAGTTTGGGGCCTAAGAGATAAGATGCTGTAACTTTTATAAAGAAGGGATGACTTCTACATAAGAATAAATAGCTTGCAGTCAAGATACAGTGCCCAGTACATAATGCGTGATAGTAGTAGTTTCAAAGATTTAAAGTTATTTTGGTACAATAACAGTTTCACCAAAGTTAATCTAAATCTTTCTTCCAAGTCCTATAACTTTGCTATCTGCTGATGTCATAAGAACATGTTGTTATGTAGAAGTTATAAAGGAATGTAACTTTGTAATTGAAAATATTCTTTGGTTAAATTAACTATAAAACTTCACTTCTTCTTATTGAATGCCTGAGAACGCATGTCTGAACTTTTGCCTGGTACTGTATATACACTCAAGGAAAAAAGAAACGCACCACTGCTTTTTTACCACATTTTTGTTTGGTTACTTATTTTTGATGGAAATATTACATGTGCACATCAACCATATACCCGTCCCTGATATTCAGACCCAATTAATCAGTGCTTTTGACAGTTTCAATAACAATAACATGACCAAACAATAATAATGCAGCAGTTGTGACATGTGGTCGACCAGATCTGGGACGGTCATTGGAGGATCCAGTGGTGTGGAAACGCTCAGCAAGGCGTACAACAGTAGAGTGATGGACTCCAAACTCCCTGGCTACAGCCGTGTGCTCCTTCAGCTTGAAGCAGGCCAATGGCTGCCAATCTCTCTCTGGTTGCAGTAGTCGTGGCATTGTGAACAAATGTGCTTTTTTTTCCATTTTGGTGTCTTTTTATAGGGAATGGTTGTGCACAATTGAGGACAGGTCCAATTCATCTCTGAGTTTTACTCATGACCCAGACATAGGTGATTAATACAAAAATACAGTCATTTCAATTTGACTCAGAATAGTACTAAACTCATTGCAGTCTGTAATTTTTCACTGGCTGTAATATTTTTTGACAAATTGAGAAAATGAAAGTGGTGCGTTTCTTTTTTCCTTGAGTGTATTTGTGCACAGAAGTTACAGTTTACATAATTACCTCACAGCTTCTGATAAACCCTCTTCAGGACACAACCAAGAAGTGAATGGAGTCTCCAGCCTTTTTGCTCCCCTTGGCCACAGCTTCAGCCTCACAGCATCTCCTTTATGACATCTGAAGAAAGAGTATTTTAAAATTAAAAGGCTGTAGGAGGATAAAAATAAACCATTTTTAAAAGGTGCAGTGTTGTACATTTATTGAGATTGGTATGTTACTTCTGAGTAGTCATATAAGATTGATTTTTGTATAAATAAAAAAAAAAGATGATAGTAAGAATTACTAATTCATTCTTATTATCTGCTGAGGTCAAATATATACGAGATGACAAAAAAATTGTTTTCTACTAACACATTTACTGAACAGTTCTAAGATATTACAGACCCAGGTCAACTTTACATATTTTATAATATTTAATATCTTTATGTTAGGAAGTTGTAATAACATTTGGTCAATATTATAACATTAAACTACCATTACATGAATGATAGTAGTGCATAGGGCTCTTTGAGTTAGCTTTGGCTTGCAAATGTTTTCTGAGATAGCAGACTTTACATATTATCATATCCTAGTAAATTAATCAATGTACAGTTTTACTTACCAAAAGCACCAGAGTAGTTTCTTAAGTGCCAGCAGACGGTGAACAACTTTGATTAGGAGGTGAATTTTCCAGTCAAAAGTTAAAAACTTGTTCTCCACTTCTATTGTCGATGCGGCCGTTCGAGCTGTGGCCGTAAGGTCTCTGGTGCTTGTCGTGGTGGCAACCCCCGAACCCGGTGGTGAACACCGGAAGTAAGGGATGCCGTCAGGCTGAAGAAGGAGTCCTATCGAGCCTGGTTGGCTCATGGGACTCCTGAGGCAGCCGATGGGTACCGGCAGGCCAAGCGTGCTGCAGCCCGGGCAGTTGTGGAGGTAAAAACTTGGGTCTGGGAAAAGTTCGGGGAGGCCATGGGGGAGGACTATCGGTTGGCCTCAAAGAAATTCTGGCAAACCGTCCGCCGCCTCAGGAGGGGAAAGCAGTGCTTCACCAACACTGTTTACAGTGGAGGTGGGGAGCTGTTGACCTCGACTGGGGATGTTGTCGGGCGGTGGAAGGAATACTTTGAGGATCTCCTCAATCCCACCGACACGCCTTCCGTTGAGGAAGCAGAGGCTGGGGACTCAGAGGTGGACTTGTCCATCACCCAGGCTGAAGTCACTGAGGTGGTTGGAAAGCTCCTCGGTGGCAAGGCTCCGGGGGTGGATGAGATCCGTCCTGAGTACCTCAAGTGCCTGGATGTTGTGGGGCTGTCGTGGCTGACACGTCTCTGCAACATCGCGTGGCAGTCGGGGACAGTGCCTCTGGACTGGCAGACCGGGGTGGTGGTCCCTCTTTTTAAGAAGGGGGACCGGAGGGTGTGTTCCAACTATAGGGGGATCACACTCCTCAGCCTCCCTGGGAAAGTCTATTCCAGGGTACTGGAGAGGAGAATTCGGCCGATAGTTGAACCTCGAATTCAGGAGGAACAATGCGGTTTTCGTCCTGGCCGTGGAACAGTGGACCAAAGCGTTCGACCGTGTCCCTCGTAGTGTCCTGTGGGGGGGTGCTCTGGGAGTATGGGGTCCGGGGCCCTTTGTTAAGGGCTGTTCGGTCCCTGTACAACTGGAGCAGGAGCTTGGTCCGCATTGCTGGTTGTAAGTCAGACCTGTTCCCAGTGCATGTTGGACTCCGGCAGGGCTGCCCTTTGTCACCGGTTCTGTTCATTATTTTCATGGACAGAATTTCTAGGCACAGCTAAGGGCCGGAGGGTGTCAGGTTTGGGGACCACAGGATTTCATCTCTGCTTTTTGCGGATGATGTTGTCCTGTTGGCTTCTTCAAGCCGGGACCTTCAGTGTGCACTGGGGCGGTTTGCGGCCGAGTGTGAAGCGGCTGGGATGAGAATCAGCACCTCCAAGTCCGAGGCCATGGTTCTCGACCGGAAAAGGGTGGCTTGCCCTCTCCAGGTTGGAGGGGAGTTCCTGCCTCAAGTGGAGGAGTTTAAGTATCTTGCGGTCTTGTTCACGAGTGAGGGAAGGATGGAGCGTGAGATCGACAGGCAGATCGGTGCAGCGTCTGCAGTAATGCGGTCGTTGTATCGGTCTGTTGTGGTGAAGAAGGAGCTGAGCCGAAATGCGAAGCTCTCGATTTACCGGTCGATCTACGTTCCTACTCTCACTTATGGTTATGAGCTTTGGGTCATGACCAAAAGGACGAGATCCCGGATACAAGCGGCCGAAATGAGTTTCCTCCGCAGGGTGGCTGGGCGCACCCTTAGAGATAGGGTGAGGAGCTCTGTCACCCGGGAGGAGCTCGGAGTAGAGCCGCTGCTCCTCCACATCGAGAGGAGTCAGTTGAGGTGGCTCCGGCATCTGTTTCGGATGCCTCCTGGACGTCTCCCTGGGGAGGTGTTCCGGGCATGTGCCCCGGGGAAGACCTAGGACACGCTGGAGGGACTATGTCTCTCGGCTGGCCTGGGAACGCCTTGGGGACCCCCCGGGCCCCCTGGAGGAAGTGTCTGTGGAGAGGGAAGTCTGGGCATCTTTGCTTAGACTGCTGCCTCTGCGACCCGGTCCCGGATAAGCGGAAGAAGATGGATAGATGGAAGTTAAAAACAAGTGCTAACAAACTGCACTGACGAACAGCAGCCACTACTTCAGAGCCTGGGACATGTTTAGTTCGCCTCTTATGACTAAAGTGAGCTAAACTCAAACCTAAAGACTGTCAGCAACTAAAACTATTATAAGGCATTTTCTGCTCTCTAATTTCCTTCTGAATATCTGTAAAATCTGAGGTTGCGTGTCATTCCACTTTTCTGATTGGACGATCGACAATGCAGGGTTTTAAAACCAAAACAAAAAATGTAAACATAATCATGGCCACTATATATATAATTTTTATTGTGAATTAATCAACTGTTCCATTGTTCCATGTAATATTTATATTTCATGTAAACAGGTTTACCTCTTATCTTGTCACATGTGGGTAAGTATTATAAAATATACAATATACTATATATACTGCTCTTAGCACTATTAAGACAAGGCTTTAGATATTCTCTAATTGGAAAGCACAGTGATTTGGTGCTATATAAACTGATTTGATGTAGGTTAAATTAATTTACCTGGATAATTTACTAACCAATACACAAGTCATGTGAAAAACCCTACAGATTATGCCTTTAAAAGGAAACAACACTATGGGAGACAGTGTTGAAGTCAGAAATAGTCAGTCCTGATTTATACCTGGCAGTGGCTGAGTGACAGCAGAGCTTGTCTATACAGCTGAATGGCTTTGTGCTGCTTCCTCTGCTTCAGATAGACATCGGCCAGAGACTCACAGACCTGGACCTGAGCACTGTGCTCCTCTGTCAATATCAACACACGGGAGTTAACAAATGCGCAAAAGGAACAGATACATACACACATACATTCAATTTAATTCCACTTCATTCATTCATTCATTCATTCATTTAAATGAATTGGTTCAATAGTTTATCTGCCAGACTCATTGCTTCACTACTTCAACCAGAGTCTCTAAACTAACACTTATATTTAATCCCACTCTATTTTTTTAAGTTGACTAAAATATTTTTTGAGACTGTCCCCTCAACAGACTCCTGCAAAAAAAAAAAAAAAAAAAAAAAAAAAAAAAGCATTATAAACTAGAAATTGCAATGGCAGAAGCCATTGCGAGTGTTTGCGTAAGCTAAAAAATTTATGGCATAAAATAGCATAAATTGCAAAATCGTTAAAAAGCAGAATTATTTAGCAGAAGCAGAAAGAGCATAATGACCAAAAACGGCAGAATTTGCAGAAGGAAAGGCAGAAATAATGAATTTGCATAAGGAAAAGCAGAAAATTTGAATTTGCAGAAAGATGGCATAAAATGGCACAATTTGCAAAATCGTTAAAAAGCAGAATTATTTAGCAGAAGCAGAAAGAGCAGAATGACCAAAAACGGCAGAATTTGCAGAAGGAAAGGCAGAAATAATGAATCTGCATAAGGAAAAGCAGAAAATTAGAATTTGCAGAAAGATGGCATAAAATGGCACAATTTGCAAAATCGTTAAAAAGCAGAATATTTAGCAGAAGCAGAAAGAGCAGAATGACCGAAAATGGCAGAATTTGCAGAAAAAAAGGCAGAAATAATGAATTTGCATAAGGAAAAGCAGAAAATTTGAATTTGCAGAAAAGTGGCATAAAATGGCACAAAATGCAAAACTGTAAAAGGCAGAATTAAAAGGCAGAAGCAGAATAAGCAGAAGAAGCTTCAAAAAGCAGAAAAAGTTGAAAAAGCAAAAGGGAAGGGCAGAAAGGCAGAATGGGGCAGAATGGCATAATATGACAGGTGGCACAATAGAATTGAATAGAGGGAACATGGCCTGAAATTGCACAAATCACTAAAATGCTGGTTGTACCAAAAAATGTATAAAAAGTATATGGATAGACAATAAATTGCAAAATTCCCATTAGAAATGAATGGAGCAGAAAAGTGGCATAAAATAGCACAAAATGCAAAAACTGTAAAAGGCAGAAGCAGAATAAGCAGAAAAACCTTCAAAAAACAGAAAAAGTTGAAAAAGCAAAAGAGAAGGGCAGAAAGGCAGAATGGGGCAGAAAAATGGCATAAAACGGCACAAAATGCACAAATTGTAAAAGGCAGAACTATTGGTTTAAAGTAGCAGAAGCAGAATAAGCAGAAGGGGTGTAAAAGTGCAGAAAAAGTTTAAAAAGCAAAAGGAAAATGGGAAAGGCAGAATGGGGCAGAATGGCATAATATGGCAGGTGGCACAATAGAATTGAATAGAGGGAACATGGCCAGAAATTGCACAAATCACAAAAATGCTGGTTGTACCAAAAAAAATTATAAAAAGTATAATGATAGACCATAAAGGCCAAAAGTCCCATTAGAAATGAATTGGGCAGAAAAATGGCATAAAACGGCACAAAATGCAAAAACTGTAAAAGGCAGAATTATTGGTTAAAAGTAGCACAAGCAGAATGACCAAAAATGGCAGAATTTGCAGAAAGAAAGGTAGAAATAATGAATTTGCATAAGGAAAAGCAGAAAATATGAATTTGCGGAAAAGTGACATAAAATGGCACAAAATGCAAAAACTGTAAAAGGCTGAATTAGAAGGCAGAAGCAGAATAAGCAGAAAAAGCTTAAAAAAGCTGAAAAAGTTGAAAAAGCAAAAGGGAAGAGCAGAAGGGCAGAAAGGCATAATGGGGCAGAATGGCATAATATGGCAGGTGGCACAATAGAATTGAATAGAGGGAACATGGCCTGAAATTGCACAAATCACTAAAATGCTGGTTGTACCAAAAAATGTATAAAAATTACAAGGATAGACAATAAATTGCAAAAGTCCCATTAGAAATGAATGGGGCAGAACAGTGGCAGAAAATGGCACAAAATGCAAAAACTGTAAAAGGCAGAATTAGAAGGCAGAAGCAGAATAAGCAGAAAAAGCTTAAAAAAGCAAAAAAAAGTTTAAAAAGCAAAAGGGAAGAGCAGAAGGGCAGAAAGGCATAATGGGGCAGAATGGCATAATATGGCAGGTGGCACAATAGAATTGAATAGAGGGAACATGCCCTGAAATTGCACAAATCACTAAAATGCTGGTTGTACCAAAAAATGTATAAAAAGTATAAGGATAGACAATAAATGGCAAAAGTCCCTTTAGAAATGAATGGGGCAGAAAAATGGCATAAAATAGCACAAAATGCAAAAACTGTAAAAGGCAGAAGCAGAATAAGCAGAAAAACCTTCAAAAAACAGAAAAAGTTGAAAAAGCAAAAGGGAAGGGCAGAAAGGCAGAATGGGGCAGAAAAATGGCATAAAACGGAACAAAATGCACAAATTGTAAAAGGCAGAACTATTGGTTTAAAGTAGCAGAAGCAGAATAAGCAGAAGGGGTGTAAAAGTGCAGAAAAAGTTGAAAAAGCAAAAGGAAAATGGGAAAGGCAGAATGGGGCAGAATGGCATAATATGGCAGGTTGCACAATAGAATTGAATAGAGGGAACATGGCCAGAAATTGCACAAATCACAAAAATGCTGGTTGTACCAAAAAAAATTATAAAAAGTATAATGATAGACCATAAAGGCCAAAAGTCCCTTTAGAAATGAATTGGGCAGAAAAATGGCATAAAACGGCACAAAATGCAAAAACTGTAAAAGGCAGAATTATTGGTTAAAAGTAGCACAAGCAAAATGACCAAAAAGGGCAGAATTTGCAAAATGAAAGGCAGAAATTATGATTTTGCAGAAAGATGGCATAAAATGGCACAATTTGCAAAAACTGTAAACGACAGAATTATTGGTTAAAAGTAGCAGAAGCAGAATAAGAACAGGCAGAATGACCAAAAAGGGCAGAATTTGCAAAAGAAAAGGCAGAAAATGTGAATTTGCAAAAGTCCCATTAAAAATGAATGGGGCAGAAAAGTGGCATTAAATGGCACAAAATGCAAAAACTGTAAAAGGCATAATTAGAAGGCAGAAGCAGAATAAGCAGAAAAACCTTAAAAAAGCAGAAAAAGTTTAAAAAGCAAAAGGGAAGGGCAGAAGGGCAGAAAGGCATAATGGGGCAGAATGGCATAATATGGCAGGTGGCACAATAGAATTGAATAGAGGGAACATGGCCTGAAACTGCACAAATCACTAAAATGCTGGTTGTACCAAAAAATGTATAAAAAGTACAAGGATAGACAATAAATGGCAAAGGTCCCTTTAGAAATGAATGGGGCAGAAAATGGCATAAAATAGCACGAACCACAAACAATTTAAATGGCTGAACTGCTGCTTAAATGAAGCATAATGAATGGCAGAATAAGCACAATGAGCATAAAGGGCATAAGTGGCAGAAAAATGTGCAAAAAACATGAATTTGTACAAGCCCCATTATAAGTCAATGGGAAAAATATGGCATAAAATGGCATTTTGCACAAAAACCATAAGTGGCAGACCTGCCAAAAGTAATAGCAGAATTCTCCCAATGACCATAAACGTTATATGTGAAAATGGCAAAAATTGGTAAAACTGTTGAAGAGTTGAAACGCGCCGAAAAACGGGAAAAATCCTGAATAATAATAATAAAGAACTTGCAAAACAATTAGTGTTTGCGTAATGCTACGCAAACACTCAAATATTTAAAGTAGGTAAAAGAGTAGGCAAAAGAAAGAGGTCCTGTCTTTATTTGCTGTATCATTGGAGCAGTTCTGAATGTGACAAGACTCTACAACTCCAATTCAAAAAAAGTTGTGACTCTGTGTAAAATGTAAACAAACCAAACACTATGATCTATAAATCTCACACACCCGTTTGTTATTTACAACAGAACATAAAGCAACATAAGTGAGACATTTTACAATATGTGAAAAATAATACAGTCACAATTTGATGGCAGCAACATATTGAGAATTAAGTATGTATGGAGCAACAAAATGCTGGAAAAAGTTTTCCTATGAAAAAAAATAACAACTGGAGGAGCATTTTGCAACTATTTCTATCAATTGGCAACATTTCAGTAAGATGTCTAGGCATAAAAAGAGCATTTTAGAAAGATAGAGTGTGTATTTTTAGTATCAAGTGTACTAGATTCTCCTGATCTTCAGGTCCTGTCCAGGTCAGTGACACTGCATTAAAACCAGACATTCTTTACTCTGGACCAAAGCTCATTTAAAATGGACTTAGGCAAAATAGAAAACTGTTCTATGGTCAGAGGAATCTAAATTTGAAATATACAAACCCAGTTGGTCTAGAGCAGACAGCAGTGTTTCTGGGTCATCTTCTTTACATGATTCAGCTGTAAGCTGTGGGCTGGCTAACTGTGTTCAGAGACAATGACTTCTGGAAGTGTTCCTTATCCATGCTGTGATTACCATTACAGAATATCTGTACTGGAATCTCTAACTAATAGCCCATATGAACCATATGCTATAAAGGTAACTTTACCCAACATTAGTACTAGTAAACATGGTCGCTTCAACATCAAACCTAAAACCTGCAAATAATTCTTAATATGGCTACATTGGGCTAACCCGGCTGCAGGATGTAGGAAATAGCATTGCCATAAAGAGGACAAAATGAGTTGATGTGCATAGGTCATGAGTTAGTGCATGGTAACAGCAGGTGTGGACAGAACTAGTTCAGCTCCTAACACAAAATCAGAGAACAAATGAACAAAAGAATGTTAAAATTAAGAAGTTATAAAACTCCTTACCTGAGTCGGTGAAGCCTTGTAGTGCATGGTTGAAGCTCTCAATGGCCTCCTCTTCATTTCCGAGGTGACGACAGGCCAATGCCAGGTTATTGAAACACTGTGCCTGTTCTCTGCGGAAACCCAGGGTCCCTGAAAAAGTAAGATATAACTGACTCCATGACTTTACTCGTACAGACATGGCTGCTGAACATTAAACTGACCATAGAGTTTGGCAGCCAGACGGTGGTACTCCAGCGCTGCCCTGAACTCTCCTACTGCGTTCAGAGCCGCACCCAGGTTCAGCATCACTTTGGCCAATAGGAGGCAATGCTGTTGCTGTGAGGCAGGGCTCAGAGCCTTCTGGAAACACTGCACCGCTTCCTGAAATGAGCCCACTTGACAGAAGACTACACCCACCGACAGGAACAGATCACCTGAAACACAGGAATTTTGCCTTTTTGTTTGTTTGTTAACTAAGCCGTTTGAATATTGCTGATTTAGAACATCACTCCTTGTTTAACCCTGATTATTTATTTAGTTCTGGTTTAGTTGTGGTTTTGGCTCCATACCCAGAATGCTTTGGTCTGTGATGCTGTCGGTCAAGCTGAGGCACTCGGACAGGACGTTGGTGATGTCATTGGGGCTGAACTTGTCTGACTGGACCATGTGACCTGCGGCTTCTTTCAGAGCAATGGCGGCAGAGTGCGGCATGTTAGCCACACGGTAACTCTCTGCTGCACGGAGGTAACCGCCCACAGTCAGCGAGTATTCCTGAAAACACACACTCTTGTTTGCACAGGAGACACAGTATGTTTTCATGAAATGTGTTTTACAACGTTTTGTTGTAGTATGTTGTATGATAGTTGTATGATAGTTTTTGAGCTATTGCATAATGGTAAGCCAAAGGAAAATTTTCACCACAATGCAGTCTGGTGACAATAACAGCGCTCTTTCCCATTTATTTGTACGAGGGAGCAAATTAAAGCCTTAAATTAGACTTCTTTAGAGGACAGAAAGAATGGTTGTGGTTTATATGTTTATAAGAAATGACTAAACACTGATACACGGGTAGTTGACATTTGGAGGTTTAACACCTCACCACATCTGACTAGTGTGACACAACTTTGAATTTGAATGCAAAGGATAATAAATAATAATTTCAAATCATATAAAAAGTGTAAAGAAAGTTTTTTATAATTCATAATTCTTCATAATTTTTAAGCGTAACTCTGTTCTATGTTTTTATATTTCTACAGTGTTTGACATTGTCCTGCGGTGTGACTTTTTCTGTCACACCACAGGACATTCACTAAAATTTGGCCGTTTGAATTCTTGTTATAAATTGTTCAACATGTTTGTGGTGCTAACTTGATACATATATCCTTGTCAAATCCTAAAAAATATTTTTAACATTCTGAATTTTATTTTGTAAAATAATACAGCTGTGACCCCAAACAGGTACATGTTCACAATTTGTGAGAAAATTAGGATTTTACAAAAATAATAATATTCATTTTAACCTTTAGCTCACAGCCTTAACTCCAAAGCTCTGTCTGGTCTATATATGATAGATGGCGTTGTTGCCCATGCCAGCTATTTTGAGACCTGTGGCAAGCATCAAATTTGAAATTAACTCATTTTGTGCAAAAAACCTTTCTCAGTGTAAACATTTGTTATGTTATCTATGTTCTATTGTGAATAAAATATTGACTCATGTGATTTGAAAGTCTTTTAATTTTCATTTTATTTAAATTTAAAAAATGTCCCAATATTTCCAGAATTTCCAGATGTTTGAAAATGCTTAAAGGGGCTATACTATGTTTTTTCTGTGTCTTTTAAATTAATTCAGGACACATCTAGATCAGCAGATTGCTGGTCAGAAAACACAATATTATTAAAAAAAACAAAAAACTTATTTGAAGAAACTCATTATTTGACTCTGTGAGAAACACTCAGTTTAGGTCCCTTTCACTTTAAGAGCCCTCGCTCCCCGCTGGCCAGCCTCTGTCACGTCCCTTCAGTGCTCCTCACAACATGTGTGATTAGGTGTGCTTGAGATCAACTGTGCCTCGCCTGGATTGCAGGTGAGAACAGGCGCCCGCAACAGGGGGCAGGGGAAAGCGCCTGAAATCAAGTCAGACAGTTCATGAGCCGAGAACAGCGTGGAGAGCCTCAGATCACGCAGCGTCTCGTTGGAAGGACAGATCTCGCGTTTGTTTGAAGTATTTTCTTTTCTTTTTTTTAATGATTTATTTAGAGGATTTTCAAGTTTTATAACAGAACACATATGACCAGGAATCACAATAATCCGATATTACAGAAAAAAAAAAGCCTCCCACCCCACCGCACCAAACGACAAAAAAAAAAAAAAAAAAAAAAAGCATATGAAAAAAACATGGCAATTAATACTGTGAAATAGGAATACAACGGGACAAATGGGAGTATAACAAAACTAACAACATCGAAGATGGCAAACAGTCTTAGAAATGATTTAAAAAATAAATAAATAGATAAATACATCACAAAAATAAATAAATAAATAAATAAATAAATAAAATAAGATAAAAATAAAAAAGCTGCTTGCTACATTCATCACAAAGAATGGTAACTACAAGTAAGTGGCATACAAGGACTTGCAAGGCGGTACCCGTCTTACGGGGCTGCATCAAAGCCCACAGAATTTACATGCTCCAAAAAGGGTAACCAAACTCTAGAAAACGTATCTCCTGAGAGAGCACCATATTTTCTCAAGTTTCATAAAAAAGAGCGCATCTTTTATCCAGTGGGTATGGGTGGGAGGATGGGGACTCTTCCACATCATCAAATAAGCCTTTTAGCCAACAATGTCAAAAACGTGACAAAATTTGCAAAGTGTGCCGGAAGAGAGAGGCCCTGGGGTAGTACCCCAAATATAGCAGTCACCGGGGACGGCTGGAAATTGACAAATGTAATGGCGGAAATAGACTGAAAAACAGATTCCCAAAATGGCGTCAGAGATTGGCATAACCAAAACATGAGTGATATTTGCTGGGCCTAATTTGCACCGAGAGCAGTTAGAATCAATACCTGGGTAGATCCGAGCCAACCTGCTCTTGGACCAATGGGCCCTATGAACTACTTTACACTGAATTACTGCATGACGGGTCCAGATTGAAGATGAATGTACCTGCCTCAATATGGACTGCCACATTATATCGTCAATCTCCAAATAGAGATCTTCAGACCAAGTAGCACGAAGGTCAGCACTTGAAACACAAATTTGAAAACAAAACATTATATAGAGTTGAAATGATGCCTTTCCGAGAGGGGCTAGAAGCAAGGATCGAGTCCAATGTAGTGGCACTTGGAATATCAGGAAAGTTAGGGTAGTTTTTATGGATAAAATCTTGAGCTTGTAAATACCTAAAAAATGTGTTCCAGGCAAGTTAAAGTGACAGGACAGCTGAGCAAAAGATGCTGCTTTTCCGTCTATGTAAAAGTGCTTCACAGAGATAAGCCCGTGATTAGCCCAAGCGGCAAAGCCTGCATCCTCAAGCGAGGGCGGGAACAAAGGGTTAGCGTATAGTGAAGTTGAAAGAGGCAAGGCTTGAGCACCTAGAAATAGTTTAACTTATGCCCAGATTTTGAGAGAATTGCGGACCATGATGTTGTTAGAAATTGCTGTAGGAGACGAGTTCAGCGGAGAGCACAAGAAAGACCGTAGAGAGCCTGATGCACACGAAGACTCCTCTATTTGCAGCCATTTGGGCTTCTCACCAACAGAACCATACCAGAACAGCAGGGAACTGATGTTTGATGCCCAGTAGTAAAATTGAAAGTTGGGTAAAGCTAAAACACCTGAATCCTTGTTCTTTTGTAAAATCAGTTTACGCAACCTAGGTGGTTATTTGTTCCACAAAAACTGGGAAAGCAAACTATCGAGTGAACTAAAAAAGCATTTGGGTAGATATATCGGGATGGATTGAAATGTATACAGGAATTTAGGTAGCACATTCATCTTAATACAACTGGCCCTACCTGACAAAGACAGAGGGAGCAAAGACCAGCGAAACAGATCCTGAGCTAGCTGATCTAATAAAGGTGCAAAATTGTTTTGAAATAACTCAGAAAAGTCTGTAGAAACACAGACACCTAAATACTTAAAACTTTTTGATGCTTTAAAAGGCAGACTAGTGAGAGCATAAGCTGCAGCTGCAGAATTAATTGGAAGCAACTCACTCTTGTTAAGCCTGGGACACACTGGGGCGATCATCAGCCGTTGGGCGTGGTCGGATGGTTTGACGCGGTCGGTGACGTGAGTCTGTTTGGTGTGTTCCACACCATTGGACGTAGTAGGAGACAGTTGGACGTAGTTCTGGCCGATTACACATGTTGAATTGGCATCGGGCCATCGTGCTCAATGACGGCTCTGATTGGCTGTGTGTCCCGTTCAATATTTGTCAAACAGCTCGAGTTTAACATCAAAATATAAGTAACTTTCTGTTCTACAACTACTTCATTATGTTTCCCACATCTGTGTCGGTAATGTGCTGCAGTTAGCTTACCTTAGCTTGTAGCCTCGTGCAGATAAAAATATAATCCTCCTCTGAGGCAAACAGCTGCAATAATCCAGTCCCTTTTATTCATTACTGTCATCAGACGAGTTTAATCTAGTGCGTATAATTATTACTGACTGATAAATACTTGAGTTAAACACGTGTGTGTTGCGGAGTTTTATTTACTAGAGTTTAAATAACTGCGGAGTTTAGTGACTAGCACCGCCTGCTGTTGTAAATCGTTATTATGTTTTGCACATGTGCACTGCTCGGTCGTGGGTCTGAATCGCTCCGGTGTGTCTGCAGCTACTTTCAGTGGCGAAAAGGGGAGACGTGAGGAGACGAGCAGTCGCCCCACCTCTGCTGACAGTGGTCCAGCGTTGGGTTGGTGTGTCCCAGGCTTTAAGGTTGAATTTGTAACCAGAGATATCGCCAAATTCCTTCAGCAGGGATAAAACAACAGGCATAGAGGATACTGGGTCAGAGACAAAGAGTAATAAATCATCCGCGTACAAAGATACTCTGTGTTCGATGCCACCTCTGACAATCCCATGCATGGGGCAAGATCTGAGGGTGGCCGCAGAAGAGGCTCAATGGCGATAACAAATAGAAGCAGCGAAAGAGGGCAACCCTGTCGAGTGCCGCGACCAAGGGAGAAATACGCAGAATAATCATTATTTGTGTGCACCTGAGCAAGAGGACAGGAGTATACAAGTTTAATCCAAGCCATAAAATTTTGTCCAAAACCAAAGCGCTGCAGGGTGTAAAATAGAAAGGGCCATTCCACCCGGTCAAAGGCCTTCTCTGTGTTCATAGAAATCAAAAATTCAGGGAGAGTGGTCAAACTATCAGAGTAAAGAATGTTAAGCAGACGTCTTACGTTATGGAACGAGTGTTTTTTTTTTTTATAAACCCTGTCTGGTCGGAATCGACGATACGAGACAAAACAGACTCGAGACACCTGGACAATATTTTGGCTAAGACCTTAACATCAGCCCCAACTAACGAGATCAGACGATAGCTACTACAGAGGTGTGGATCCTTGTCCTTCTTCAGGATAAACGAAATAGTCGCTTGGCGCAAAGTAAGAGGCAGAATGCCAGTGCGGAAGGATTCACTGAACATGTGGGGCAAGTTTGTCAGCAAAGGTGTTAAAAAAATCCACAGGAAAGCCATCAGGGCCTGGACATTTGCCTTTTTGCATAGACAATAAAGCCATTTTGATTTCAGTGAGAGTGAGGGGCGCATCCAAACTAGAAGCTATATCAGGATCTAGGCGAAAAAACCTCTCAAAACAAGATTCTGGAGATGTAAATTCTGACGAATATAGGGAAGAATAGAAGTTTTTAAATTCACTGTTTATAGCCTGAGGATTTCAGTGATCTGTTGAACAGAGGATGATTGGCGGATCTGATGAGCAAGCACATTGCTCGGTTTATCCCCAAACTCATAATAATTATTGCGTGACTTTAACAGTTGTTCCGCAGCAGCATCAGATGACAAAATATCAAATTCAGCCTTCTTTATCAGCAGTTTTTTAATTAGGTCTGCAACAGGAGAAACCTCACATTTTGCTTGCAAATCTGATATGGCAGTAGAGAGAGCTTGACTGGACTGGATAGACCTCTTCCTCAAATGAGCAGAGTATTGTAGGAGTATTGGACCACTGCTGAAATTCTAAAAAAAATGGACATTCCTTTAGGAGACGAGAAGTCTGCTCTTACCCACCAAGTACTGCGGAACAAAGACATATATCTGTCCCTATACGAACTGCAGACCAATAAATATGCCAGAAGAGGTCTCCTCTCTTCTCTGATAAGAACCAGAGACCTGGCACATCTTATCTGTTTAAAAGACTTTATATGCATTAACATGTTACTTTACAGGAAAATGTCATAGCTATGTTTTGTGCAAACTGTTAAATGTAACATGTCTTTAAAGGTATGTAAATTGAAGTGGAGTAAGACACATTTCTTTTTATGACATTTACTTTGTGTCTAGCAGAGGTAATTTGAATCCTCTCCACTATCAGTTCAGGGGGGGCCGTACCAGAGACACCCTTCCAGTCTTATCTTGGGGAGCGGTCCACATTCCTTAGTCTTTGTCTTTGTCTCGTCTTGTCTCCGTCTCTCCTTCGTCTTCTAAGTCTAATTTTTCTTTTCTTCTCGTCATTTTTGTTGCGTTAAGTTCACCTTGTGATAACATCTTTTCACGATAAGTCGCCAAACTTTTGTTCAAGTATCATTTTTGTAGTTTATTTTGAAAAGCCTCACGCCGCGCAACATCTGCCAGCTTTAACAATCGCTGCCTTGACCAAAGCAGCTATTTTAAGAAGTTATACTTCTAAAGTTTTGAATCGCTGTGAAAGGATTTTTATTGAATTTTTCATTTGGCATTAAAAGGGACATTTGCCATTCTCTGAGACTTTGACGCAGCCTTACGCTGACAACAGCTAAACTCTCCCTGAGCGGCAACACGCTCGCTGTGAACGGGACACCTGGCGACTGGCTTGTGGAGCAAACCACAAACCGCTGTTTGGAGCCGGGAACACCAGCCCTGCTACACCCCGCGGCTAAAGGAAGGACCATCATCCAGCCCCTGGCTGAACCCGGAGGCTGGCTGTCGTCACCACCCTTACCCTCCTGCTCCGAAGTACGGTAGACCAGTGTTATGTGACAGAGTTGGCGCTTATAGTCTCATAGTCTATTCCCTTATTCCTAAATTTCCAATAATTTAATAAGTCAATTTATAACTTATTTTATAACTTTATTTATAACTCCACTGCAATTCATCATTAATTAATCAGTAATTCTGCATAACGGTTCTGTTTAAAATTACATTCCTTTCAATATTTACCTGTGCCTCAGTATACTATTCTGTCTAGTTGTGTAAATAAATGTTATACTTAATCTAAATTAAGTTGAGTTTGGTGATCTTTATCTATTACACTGAGTCAATCCTGGTCAATCCTTCCCTCTTAAGACATTAGCTTAGGTGTTTTAATCTGCACGTTAGCGCAAGGTTAACTGGTACCAATGTGGAGTTATTACTCTTAACCTTTGTCTTAGTTCAGTGTATATATTTTTATATATGTACGCTACAGTATTTTGGCGCCCGAACAACAGGGACCAGCGAAACTTGGTTAATAGAGCAAGATCAACCAAACACTAAAAATAGGTAAATACAAATCAAAGGTGTTGTTTGGCTGGGATGTTTAATGCACTGTTTACTGCTGTGATGCTTGATGCTTGCTGACTGTGAAAAGACCAAATGCGCTAATGCTAATGCTAATGTACGGATCCATGTAAGTCTATGTGGTAGAAATCACCCATAGCGACCATTTTAATTGTTAAAAGGCCTTGAGACGTTTTACTGCTGCGCTGAGCCAGAGTTTGATTTCGTCTCTTATATCGGTGAGAAAAATTAACTTCGCGAGATTCCGGAGTTGATTCCCCGATTAATTCAGATATAACCGGATAAACCCGAGCCCGGAATCTGAACACTTGAATTAACTGCAGCATGCTAAGTGCTAAGCTAGGCTAAGCTAAAATAGTTTGCCTCAAGCTGTCTGTAAAGACTTATGAACTGCTCCCATTGCTCTAGTGGAGTGAATTGTCTGCTACAGGACGACCTGTTGCTTTGTGGTCTCTGTGAAGAACTGCTAAAAGTTCCGTTAAGTGAAGTTGTTGCAACTTGTTGCTCAGGCCGAAGTCAGAGAAACTGACGCCATTTTGGCTAAACATGGGTCCACCTTAACAGGGCGGACCTAGACGCATGACACGTCTCATGACGTATGACACCCTCCCACCAAAGGGAAGGGCTAAGCAAATTGTTTGCACGAGCCTTGGCACCATCTAGTGGGTACTTTGAGTAACCGCAAGGAAAAACCCAACTGTGAATAAAAATAGTCTAACAAATTAGCGTTTTATTCATAATTAGAGCAAAATCAATGTTTGAACACTGATTCAAAATTCTTTCCTTAATCTACAAACAATACAATGACATTTAACTAATTGACTTAGCCATTTCAGTCAATTTCAGCTGCAATTTAAATTAAAGTTGTATCTTTCCTGCCCATTATCTGCAGTGCTGGTTAATCCTGCTGCCGCTAAATTGCTCTATTTTGACTCATTGCTATAACTTCAATTTGCTAGTAACCTGATCAACTTCTCCTACTCTGCATATTGTAGCTTTGATGTCATTACACTGCAATGTCCAGCTTTGGCCTTGTGTATGACGGGTAACTTGAGTCTCACATGCTGATGTTTAACATTTATTGCCTCAAACAATAAGTGTTAATACTAATACTTGTCACTTTGAGCTGCTTTGGTTTCATTTGCTTTGCTGAAAAGTTTTGTACCTCTGCACCTCACATGACTGACAACTGTTTTTTTCCTGCATGACTACTGTTACAATACCAGGCCCTACTCACTCACTAATAACATTTAGTAACCTTGTTTTACACCACTGTTAATTGATTGCAGATCTGATTAACATTGAACTGCAAGGATTGCTACTGTTATTAGCTCATTTTCTCCTCTCACTATTTAATTACCAAATAATAACAACAATAAAACAAAACACTAATTTCACTACAGCCTTACTTCACTCAGTTTAAGGCTAGCCAAACAAAACCACAGTATTTCAATACTGCGCGACACATAACCAACGCTTTGGTTATGTTTGGAGCAAACCACAACCGCTGTTTGGAGCCGGGAACACCAGCCCTGCTACACCCCGCGGCTAAAGGAAGGACCAACATCCAAGCCCCTGGCTGAACCCGGAGGCTGGCTGTCGTCACCGCCCTTCCCCTCCTGCTCCGAAGTATGGTAGACCAGTGTTATGTGACAGAGTTGGCGCTTATAGTCTCAGAGTCTATTCCCTTATTCCTAAATTTCCAATAATTTAATAAGTCAATTTATAACTTACTCCACTGCAATTCATCATTAATTAATCAGTAATTCTGCATAACGGTTCTGTTCAAAATTACATTCCTTTCAATATTTACCTGTGCCTCAGTATACTATTCTGTCTAGTTGTGTAAATAAATGTTATACTTAATCTAAATTAAGTTGAGTTGGTGATCTTTATCTATTACACTGAGTCAATCCTGGTCAATCCTTCCCTCTTAAGACATTAGCTTAGGTGTTTTAATCTGCACGTTAGCGCAAGGCTAACTGGTACCAATGCGGAGTTATTACTCTTAACCTTTGTCTTAGTTCAGTGTATATATTTTTATATATGTACGCTACAGTATGCTATAATCTCGCCACGCAGGAAAGCCTTACACGTTTCCTACACTGTAACAGCGGAGATGTCAGGAGTAATATTGGTTGAGATAAAGAGGTCTATGCGGTCATTCATAACAGAAATAAACTCAGGATCCCTGATCAACAAAGTATTATGGCGCCAAGGGGAGCGAGTAGTGGGCCTGCCCGGGAGGGCTAGGTCCAGAATAACTGGTCCATGATCTGATATCACAATGGGACCGTAAGAACAAGAGTGAACATAGGGAATTGTCAATAAGGAAGAGATCTATTCGCGTGAATGTGCTGTGAACTGGAAAAAAAAAACAAAAAAAACTGGCGAACAGCCGGATTAAAAAAATGCCAGACATCAGACACTGCATATTGTTTCATGAATTACTGAATAGTCTTAGCAGACTTTTTTATAGAATAGGACCTTGTCGAAGAGCAGTCAAGCACCGGGTCAAGATAACAGTTAAAATCCCCTCCAATTATAAGGTGATGGTTTGTCAACTCAGGGAGGGAAAAGAAAAATTTATTTAAAAAGTCCTCGTTGTCCCAGTTTGGGCCATACACATTTACCAGTGCCAACGATTTATTGCCACACCTACCCAAGACAATTATAAAGCGGCCATTAGGATCTGACACCCTAGAAACCGAAAATAAAACGGATTTCTGGATGAGAATTGCCACCCCCCTGGATTTTTTATCAGATGAAGAGATATGATTGTCCTGCCCAGCCTTTGCGGAGTTTAAGGTGATCAGAAATACATAGGTGCGTTTCCTGTAAAAAGGCAATCCTAGTAATCATTTGCCTCAGATGATTTATAATTTTGTTATGCTTGATAGGAGAGTTAGCTCCCTTCACATTCCAGCTGACAAATCGTAAGGCACCACTTGGTCCCAATGACTCAGTGGGTCCTGACATCAAGTACTAAACAGACCAGCATTCATAGCAGGCGGGCCCACCAAGCGTGCACCCCGCAAACCCCGAGACACACACCATCCGCGGTCAAGTACGAAAATGTAAGCAGCACAAGCACAATAACAAAAATGAAAAGGCAACACCCAGTCAAATGAAGAAAAAAAAAACAAAAAACACCTGAACATACACAGTAAAAAAAAAACCAGCAGGAGAGTCCTTGACCCAAAACTCCACACCCAAAATGTTGTTACAAAGAACAACCAAAACCTTGATGCGCTAATCAGCATAACTTCCTAAACATGTCTGTGAAGACTCTCACTCGTCCAGGGTAATTGCATCGCAACAAAAAGTTTAAAAAGCAGTCATCTGGATTGGATTTTTAAAGTTGAAGACGTTTCAGATGACTGCTTTTTTTAACTTTTTGTTGTGATAACTTCCTAAACTTACCCACCCCACTACCAGGTTGTGCTCTAACTATGAGCAACTTAAACAGCCCCCAGAACAAGTTTTCAAACCTCGTGCATTAACAGGTTAAGTCATAGCAATATGCTAATAAAGGGCTTCAACGAACCATATTATAGAGCAGTGGTCCCCAACCTTTTTCGGCTCGCGATCTACTTTTAAAGTAATCCATACCAGGAGATCTACCTTTATTTATTTATTTATTTATTTACCCATTATTTCTATTAGGCACAGTGTGGTGGGCATTTATAAGAGTTATTATTGCAGTGGTTAAACATGAAAATAAAAATTGAAATAACCCCGTAGCACCCTCTGTTGCAAATATGCAGCATATAATTCAAAGGTCATGGCAAAAAAGTAGGAGTCTTTTTTTTTTATGTATTAACAAATTCATGAATGCTGCTTACCAAAAATATTGACAAATTTTTGTTCTTATCCATCCCCGTTGACTAAAATTTAGCACGGATGATTTTTTTCCAACAAATATTTCTATGTCTGGGTTCTACGGGGTTAATAAAGTCACATTTTCTTAAACTAAAATTTATAAATGTTCATTATCAACTCAACCACACTTCCGCCACCAAGTGTGACTGAGGAGTGAATGAATAATGCACCAAATTGTAAAGCGACTTTGAGTGTCTGGAAAAGTGCATTATTATTATTATTATTATTATTATTATTATTATTATTATTATTATTAGGCCAATTAAATAGTAAATTGCAGTATCAATGCAGTTCATCACCAAAGCTCAGTATTATTTTAGTAACATTGGTGATTGACAGGAGCTCCATGGTAACGCTCAGGGGAGGAGCTTGTGAGACTTCGACAAAGTCAGCTTTCCTCACGGCTCAGAAAAACATAGGCCATACCGCCTTGTGGATGCCCGATCCCGTCAGACCTCGGAAGCAAAGCAGGGTAGGGCCTGGTCAGTACCTGGATGGGAGACCGCTGGGGAACACCAGGAAGCCGGTGTGAATGTGAGTGTGAATGTGAGGGTTAGTGTGGGGACTACGGAATGGAAATTAGCTCTGAGCTATAATCTGGTGTATTTACACGGCACTAGCCGTTCATTAATACACGCTTCGACTTTGACATGACGATACAGAGTATGGTCGACGAGGCACAAAAAACCAAAGCACAAGAAACAATAAAGGAAAACGAGGTAGAAAAAAGATGAAAATACCACAACCACAGGAGAGGGTCAAATGTGTGTCTACTCCACATGCGGCATAACCGGAAGTCGTGAAGTATTTTCTTAATAAAATAATTTTAAGAGTTAACTTTAAGAGAGAACTCTGCTGTTTCCTTCAACTCTCCTGTTTCCTTCACACTTTACTTCACTTTTATTATCAAAGCAAAGAGATGAGGCTGCTCTTGTTGCAGAGTTTTCAGCTTAGGCTTAAAATATTAAATGAATCTTGGATCATGAAGCTATTCTCAAAAAAGATAATATATTATTCATGTGATCCATATCTGGCAACACCCTGGACACTTTCAGTCACATTTAAAGCATTTGTCAATATCAAATCTGGAGCACTACTTTGTGTAAAGTTGGGAGGAGGAGGCAGCCGAGTGTTGGGACATCACGTTTCTGTTCAAAACACAATTCGGACCCAATCAGCTCTCAGCGCGTGTGTGGACAGGACACCATTTCCCATCATGCACTAGGTGTATTTGAGATGAGCAAGGCGGACGCAGATACGACCGCCGTCGATCGATGTGTAGTGCATGCCGGTTAGTTTTGTGTCCAAGATGCCAATAGGTGCGTTCGAGATGAGACAGACTTGCGCAGTTTTCGATCGGCGTCAGTCTGTGCGCAGTGCACGCCGGTTAGGTTTGTGTCCGACTTGTTCCTGACTTCATGAGTGCGACGGTCACCAAAAGCTCGTGAGATCCAAACAAGATCAGCCATTTGAGCCAGCCGCCGCAGTTCATCAGGAGCAACTGCGGAGGCTGCTTGGCTCAGTGCATGATGGGAAAATGTCCACCTGCCAGCGGTGAATGGACAGGTGATTGGATCTGAGTTTAGTGCTGATCAGAAACGTAACGTGCAACACTTCACTGCCCTCCTCTCCCCCTCCCCTCCCTCTTTTTTAAAAATACAGACTAAAGTTACAGTTTTGACATGGATAAACTTTTTGCCCCACTGCTCAGTGTGAAGTAGAATATTATTTTAAAAAATGTGCACAATATCTGCTGTTATAGGAGGCTGTTTAACTTTTATAATGTGTAAACTTAGACATAAAAGCTAATAACCACTGCTGAATGTGCCTCATGTTGTGTGCTCCAAAAGAGCACCTCATTAACACACAGACTGTGGTCAAGCACGGGACAGAAAAGTTCTTACAAATCAGTTTAATGCATTTATTTTCAAAATCATATCCAACACATGCAATAAGTGGATTTCAGGCGTGATGGCGCTTAATCTGAGCCACAAACTGTCCGACGTCAGTACAGGAGTATTTCCCCTCCTCCTGTTGCGGTCGTACACTCTCGTTCACAATCCAGGCAAGGCGCAGTTCATCTAGAATGAGCCTGGTGTTTCTGCGCAAGTCTGACTTGTTTCGATCGGTGTCGGTCTATGTGCAGTCCATAAATGAATTATGGATATCTCTAATGACGTCACCCATAAAAATGAATGGAAAACACAAATTTGTCCTAGGCGAAATGACGATGATATCCTTAATCTAAAGTGCAGATAAGTGGAATGTTATTGTGGATATCTTTTGTAGTTTAGACAAGGAGAAACTAGGTTGTAGATATCCGTATTACATATCCAGATTTGCTATTAAATGTTAAAATGGTGTCATGTGATTGTTTTGACTAGTCTAAATGACTGTTGAAGATATCTTCAATCTCAGTTCTGCCTAGTCAAAATTCAGTTAAAGATATCTGCTGATTTGTGCAGGATATGTGAAGAGTTGAAGGTAAACATTGTAGATATCTGTAATTCAGTCAAAACTGAATTACAGATATCTCTAACTGCCATTTTGACTAGTCTAAATGTCATCATGACTAGTCAAAATGACGTCAGTGATATCTTTATTTTGAAAACCATATAGTCAAGCCTACCGACTTGATCTGATGTAACCTGTGTTGCCGGTAACGGAAATCTCGTGAGAGCAAAGCGGGCGCAGTTGCTCTCCACCAACGGCGGCCGTCTGTGTTGACTACAAAAGCCTAATGCATGATGGGAAATATTGTCCTGTCCACACACGCACAGAGCTGATTGGGATTCGAATTGTGTTTTAAAGAGAAACGTGACGCCCTGATGCTCGGCTGCCTCCTCCCTCCCAACTTTACACAAACTGGTGCTCTACATTTGATATTGACAAAGGCTTTAAATAGGACTGAAAGTGTTCAGGGTGTTGCCAGATATGGATCACATGAATAATAAATTATCTTTTTGAGAATAGATTCATAATCCTAGATCCATTTAAGATTTTAAGCCTAAGCTGCAAACTCTGCAACAAGAGCAGCCTCATCTCTTTGCTTTGATAATAAAAGTGGTTCTTAGCTTTTATGTCCAAGTTTACACATTACATAAGTTAAACAGCCTCCTATAACAGCAGATATTGTGCACAATCTCTTTAAAAATACTTTACTTCACACTGGGCAGTGGAGCAAAAAGTTTATCCATGATGACTAATGCCAAAACTGTGGCATTAGCCTTTATTTAACAGAAAAAGAGGCGAGGGAGGAGGAGAGGGGAGTAGAGAAGTGTCAGTGTGTTACGTTTCTGATCACCACCAAACTCAGATCCGATCACCTGTCCGTTCACTGCTGACAGGTGGGCGTTTTCCCATCATGCACTGAGTTGTGCAGCCTCCGCAGTTGCCCCTGATGAACTGCGGCGGCTGTCTCAGATGGCTGGTCTCATTTGGATCTTGCAAGCTTTCAGTGAGCGTCGCACTTGTGACATCAGAGCAAGTCAGGAGCAAGTCTAACCAGAGCACTGCACACAGATCCACACCAGTCGAAACTGCGCAAGTCTAAGTCATCTCGAATGACCCTAGTGCTTCCTAAACAGGACAGGGCCGTGACAGGGGAGAGGCGTGGTCAGGTGGAAAAGGCAGACTCTAGTGAAACAAGCTGTTTTAACCTCTTACAAACTCAATCTAAAAGAATAGGGGATTACTCAAACATGTGTGAAAGAAACAAAGCAGAACTCCAGCCATGTTTTTGACGAGGGAACAACATAAAAGGAAAGTCGATTCTGTATAAGATAGCCCCTTTAATAACAAGTCCTGTGCTCAAGCTGGACTTGGTGTATAACTGACAGAACAATGGTTTTGTGTGGTACCTATCCTGGTCCTGACCTTGTCTGCGGCATGGCAGAGGCTCATCTCACAGCAGGCATCACCCTCCTCTCGGCTGTTTCCCTGAGAGCTGTACAGCTGCGCCGCCTGCAGGAAGTGACCCACTGCCTTCTGCCTCTGCCCCAGTGCATTATGGGCCAATGCCAGGTTGAACTGGAGGTCAGGGAGCCGCTGGGACTTAGGTCCAGGCTGCGCTTTGTTCAGGTAGGCCAGTCCAGACTCAGGGTCTCCAGCTTCTACCAGCGCTCCGCCAAGGTTCAAGCAGCAGGCAGACACTGTGCGGGACTCCCCCAGCTACAACATATACAGAGGTTTAAAAAAAATGAATGAAACAGCTTTTGGGAAGTGAAAAGAGGGGGACAAGGCTCTGAACACAGAAAGAACTGTTTTGAAAAACCTGGCTGGCTGCTTTCAGAGCTTGTCTGAAGAACTTGAGTGCGTTGTGGGTGTTTCCGTGTTTCAGTGCCTCATGTCCCATGGTAGTCAGCTCCTCCACTTGCACTGCCTTCTTCCTCCGCCTCCGCTCCTTCCTTGCCTCCTTCTCCCTCTCCTCTTCCTCTTCTTTCTCCTGAAGTCAATGCAAAATGTTACTTTAAATGAAAAATAAACAAAAACTTCTTTGTAAGGACAATGTAAAAAAGGCGAATCTCTCCATTGTTAGAACTCTTTAGTGAAGGTGGCCACACTCACTACAGTTTATGTGGTTGAATTAAACCTGTGGTAAAATCCTTACAATTATTGTGAAAAATTCTCTGTTAAGAGTCTAAATCTGAAACAGAGCTTTAGAAAACCATAGTCAGTACAGTTGTTGTGTTGTAAAACTAGTAAAGTGAGCATTGTCTTTTGTCCTGTCACCAGGGCTGTACTATGATCCTATAGATGAGCTAATTGACTAACAGTCCTAGATACATATAGCCTATCCGTCCTGGGACAAGATCTCTCCTTCAATATCCATATAGGTGTGAGATTAATGCGAAAATGCAAACTGGGTTACAGTAGTGGAAGAAGTGCTCAAATTCTTTACTTAAGTAAAAGTACAGATAAAGGAGCAAAAATGTACTCAAGTAAAAGTAAAAGTATCACCTTAAAATTTCTTCTTAAGTAAAAGTATAAAAGTACTCACTTTCAAATGTACTTGAAAGTAAAAAAGTAAAAGTATTTTGCACAGACTCGACAACTTATGAATGTGTTAAATGATTTTGATTTTGCTGAAGAATTGTGCTGAACAAACTGGTGCAGTAGAAGAGACTGAATCTGTCGCTGAGGTCTTCTGTAGTTATTATTCTGATGTTTCTAAAGGCCTCCATACACCAAAGCGACGATTCGCCCATCTGAAGCCGTCTGAACGGTTCTTCCACGTCGCTCATTTCCGTCCTTTTGATATGTATGCGCCGTCAGCCCCCATCGCTCCAGGACGGCCGGCCGTCCTGGAGCGATGGTCTTTGGCACGAAGCGCTCTGATAGGCCTAGCACTACAGCTGCTGTGCCAATCAGCTCACGGGAATTTAGCGGAAGTGTGTGCATTAGTCTTATATAACACTTTTCTAGACACTCAAAGTCACTTTACAATTTGGTGCATTATTCATTCACTCCTCAGTCACACTCAGTGGTGGAAGCATGGCTGCCATTGTGTGCTTACGGCCCCTCCGACCACCACAAACACACAAGTCACACTGACACATTCATACATTCATATGCAATTGCTGGGAGTGGGGCTTGAACCACCGACCTGCGAGTTAGTGGGCAAGCATCTCTACGAATTGAGCTACTGCCGCCCTGTACATAAGGAAAGTAACTAAGTAACTGTACTTCATTACATTCCACCACTGCTGGATTACTATAAACCCGGCACTTCTTAGTTATATATTTGAGCGCAGCGTTGGGGGTTTGGGGGGAGGGTCAGTGTGGTGGCTGACAAGAGTCAAATTAATTTATTAAGAGAACAATTTAATGCTGTTGTCAAAGCAAGCTTTTTCTAGCTGTGTCTTTTAGCCAAAGCTTTCTCATTTGCAAGGATCTAGAGAAGGCTAATAATGCTTTTATCAGTTCATATTCTGACTACTGTAATGCACTTTATTTTGGCATCAAACCATCACCATTCTTTCCTCTCTCCTCAGGCTCCCGGTCCTCTATCACATTGATTTTAAAATGTATTTTGTTTTTTTAAATCTTTTAATGGTCTGTGTATGATCACTGACCTTTCCCCTGATTAAGTCCAGGTTACAGACTGACTTTTAACCCCACTGAGACACCTTAAGGCTTTAAGTCATAGGTTCATTGTGTGTTGTATCTTGTTACAATCAGTCTGATTAAACCTGATGTGACATCTCCAATTTCTGCTCTGTGAGGGCTGTTACATAAAACTCACTCAGAAAGGAGTGGATTATGACCAGACTTCTGCCTGGAGCTAGTGTAATTACAGGAGTTGGTGCCATTCAAGCCTCAGCAAAATTACATTAACACATTTGCATTTACAATATGTATGATAAATTTCACTGATCATAATATTACCATGCTAGAGCCAATTATTAGATTAGCATATAATGGGTAGCAAATGTTAATTTATGCGCACATTTGGAGTGTTGGATGAATTTGTTCTCCTAGATGTCTCTGTGACTTTATTATATAAAATATCAAACTTCAATTCAGCATTCGAGAGTGTATTTGTGGAACAGAAGGCCATGCTGCAACACTTTGGTATTGTTGCAAATGTTTTTTTTATCCCACAGTGTAATCAAATTTTCAGGACAACCACAATCTTCACGTATCAAGAGAGCTATAGATCCCTGTATGCTAGGCTAAGTTTGAGTGCCACCACCGCATCCTATGTGCAAATGTGAAGGCCTGGGTAGAAGTAAAACTGTGGACTGGATTTGAATAACTAGCCACTACTCAAACTTGCAATGATCACTTCCTGTTCTGTTTGTGTAGCGGCTGTGTCCTATCTGAATTTCATAATGACACTAGAAAAGAGGTTTGTCAGAGATTTGTGCTGTATAGTTCTACTGGTGTCAAAACACCAATAGATGTGCAGACTAATGAAGAGGTGAAGGTGGACTCATTTAAATTAAGTCATAATTACTAAAGAAGGAACAATTTAATAATTTTACATCTCATTGTATAGTCAGTGGAAAAAGCTCTGAGGAAAACACAGTGTGATATACACAGGCGTCTGAGTCTGTTAAGTGAGTGCTTACAGACTTCACAGAACCCACCAAGCTCACATTTGATAAACTGATAAAATACCATTCATTTTAATGTATAGGACTGATGCAGAATAATATACCCTCTCATCCTCAGCATTCTCCTCTTCCCCTTTCTCCTCTTGCGCTGATGTCATCCCTCACTTGAGTGTCACCTGGGGAGACAAGTAAGCAATTCATTTAAATGTCTTTGGACTCTTGGTCCCAGTCCTCCTGCCATTAGCCCTTTGAAAAATATTTTCTGTGGTGATGTGGGTTATTTTTAATTTCTGGCTCCAGGTGAAATTAACAATGCAATGGCTAATGAGATGCAGCAACCAAGTTCCAGTTCAAATATTTATTGATGATTTGCCATTGAATTGTAGTTTTGAGAGTGTAGTGGAGTGGAGTGGAGTGAAGGAATGAAGAAGTGGTAGTTCTATAAGACAAAGAAAGGAAAACAAATAGTAGTGTTAGATGACATTAAATATTCATGTTTTAAATCAAGCCAGCCTTAGAGGAGAACAAAAGGGAAGAACCAGGTGAGCCATCCATCCATCTTCATCCGCTTATCTGGGGCCGGGTCGCGGGGGCAGCAGTCTAAGCAGGGACACCCAGACATCCCTCTCCCCAGACACTTCCTCCAGCTCCTCTGGAGGAACCCCAAGGCGTTCCCAGGCCAGCTGAGAGACGTAGTCCCTCCAGCGTGTCCTAGGTCTTCCCCGGGGCCTCCTCCCGGTGGGACATGCCCGGAACACCTCCCCAGGGAGACGTCCAGGAGGCATCCGGAACAGATGCCCGAGCCACCTCAGCTGGCTCCTCTCAATGTGGAGGAGCAGCGGCTCTACTCCGAGCTCCTCCCGGGTAACCGAGCTCCTCACCCTATCTCTAAGGGTGCGCCCAGCCACCCTGCGGAGGAAACTCATTTCGGCCGCTTGTATCCGGGATCTCGTCCTTTTGGTCATGACCCAAAGCTCATGACCATAGGTGAGAGTAGGAACGTAGATCGACCGGTAAATCGAGAGCTTCGCCTTTCGGCTCAGCTCCTTCTTCACCACAACAGACCAATACAATGACCGCATTACTGCAGACGCTGCACCGATCCGTCTGTCGATCTCACGCTTCCATCCTCCCCTCACTCGTGAACAAGACCCCGAGATACTTAAACTCCTCCACTTGAGACAGGAACTCTCCTCCAACCTGGAGAGGGCATGCCACCCTTTTCCAGTCGAGAACCATGGCCTTGGACTTGGAGGTGCTGATTCTCATCCCAGCCGCTTCACACTCGGTTGCAAACCGCCCCAGTGCACACTGAAGGTCCTGGTTTGATGAAGCCAACAGGACAACATCATCCGCAAAAAGCAGAGATGAAATCCTGTGGTTTCCAAACCGGACTCCCTAAGGCCCCTGGCTGCGCCTAGAAATTCTGTCCATAAAAATTATGAACAGAACCGGTGACAAAGGGCAGCCCTGCCGGAGTCCAACATGCACTGGAAACAGGTCCAACTTACAACCGGCAATGCAGACCAAGCTCCTGCTCTGGTTGTACAGGGACCGGACAGCCCTTAAAAGAGGGCCTTGGACCCCATACTCCCAGAGCACCCCCCACAGAAGGCTGCGAGGGACACGGTCGAATGCCTTCTCCAGGTCCACAAAACACATGTGGACTGGTTGGGCAAACTCCCATGAACCCTCGAGCACCCAATAGAGGGTGTAGAGCTGGTCCACTGTTCCACGGCCAGGACAAAAACCGCACTGTTCCTCCTGAATCCGAGGTTCAACTATCGGCTGAATTCTCCTCTCCAGTACCCTGGAATAGACTTTCCCGGGGAGGCTGAGAAGTGTGATCCCCCTAGTAGTTGGAACACACCCTCTGGGTCCCCTTCTTGAAAAGGGGGACCACCACCCCGGTCTGCCAGTCCAGAGGCACTGTCCCCGACTGCCACGCGATGCTGCAGTGACGTGTCAGCCACGACAGCCCCACAACATCCAGGGACTTGAGGTACTCAGGGCGGAATCTCATCCACACCCGGTAGCCTTGCCACCTGAGGAGCTTTTTAACCACCTCAGTGACTTCGGTTTGGGTGATGGACAAGTCCACCTCTGGGTCCCCAGCCTCTGCTTCCTCAATGGAAGACGTGTCGGTGGGATTGAGGAGATCCTCAAAGTATTCCTTCCACTGCCCGACAACATCCCCAGTCGAGGTCAACAGCTCCCCACCTCCACTGTAAACAGTGTTGGTGAAGCACTGTTTCCCTCTCCTGAGACGGCAGACGGTTTGCCAGAATCTCTTTGTGGCCGACCGATCGTCCTCCTCCATGGCCTCCCCGAACTTTTCCCAGACCCGAGTTTTTACCTCCACAACCTGCCCGGGCCGCAGCACGCTTGGCCTTCCGGTACCCGTCGGCTGCCTCAGGAGTCCCACAAGCCAGCCAGGCTCAATAGGACTCCTTCTTCAGCCTGACGGCATCCCTTACTTCCGATGTCCACCACCGGGTTCGGGGGTTGCCGCCACGACAGGCACCAGAGACCTTACGGCCACAGCTCCGAACGGCCTGCATCGACAATAGAAGGTGGAGAACATGGTCCACTCAGACTCAATGTCCCCCACTTCCCCCGGGATCTGGTCAAAGCTCTCCCAGAGGTGGGAGTTGAAGACCTCTCTGACAGAGGGCTCAGCCAGACGTTCCCAACAGACCCTCACAACACGTTTGGGTCTGCCGAGTCTGTCCGGCCTCCTCCTCCGCCAGCGGATCTGCACTGAAAAGGCCCACCAAGATGGAAAAAGGACAGAAAAGAAATTCGACGTGCAGCTTGAATGAAAGGACTAAAAAGAAGAAACTTAAACATGTAAAGTTTTTCTTTTATTTGCACAGCCTTGTTAAATGGCTGACGTGGTAAGCACTACATTTTTAAAATGTAACTCAATTAAAAAAACTTTCAAGTATAATAAGTCTTTTATTTTCATTTAAAATGGTGGACGTCTTTTTAAAGATATTTCTCTTTAACATTCATCTAACAAAGACATTTTTTCATTCTGTAAATACTATGTCTCTGTGTAATAATATAAAGAGAAAAGAGAAAATCAAATCTGCTTTGGCCTTCTTAGAAAATAGAAAGAAGTATTTTCTAATTACGAGGCAAAAGTAGATTTGATTTTCCTTCAAGAACACCACTCCTGTTTATGAAAAATGTAAAAATCAATGGGGAAAGGACTTATGGCTAGTGCATGGCTCTAACAAATCTTAAATTTCTCAAATTTTAAAGGTAATATTAAAATTTGAGAAGTAAAACATACAAAATAAATAAATAAAATAAAACATCACTGGATTCTAAAAGTGGTTGAATTTCTCTTGTACATTTTTGCTGGTAAATATGTATGGGTACAACTTAACGTTAGACTCTTGTTATATTTGTAAATGCAATTTTACTCCCCTTAATTAGAAGAACCTTAAAAAAGTGCTTATTTTTTCTTATAGTATACTGTTGTGAAATGTGATAATAATTTTTTAAAATTCTATATATAATAGGTTCAGTTGTAAGAACTTTTGTATTGTATATGTCACAATTGTTAAATAAAGTTGCAAGTTAAAACAATCCAGCATATTAACCACTAACTGTTTGATGGTGCATCAGAGTAACGTTATATTTAAAGGCAGTTTCTATAACGTTACTATATTTGTATGTACTGACTGAAATGACATTTGACTTACTGTTTTCGGCTTGTTGGTCTCCAAAAGACGTAGAGGAACACCATTAACTGGCATTCTCTACCACAGCTGTAGTCTTACGTTCATTTTAATATGGAATCTTTTCTTCCTTAAAAAGTAGCTTTATACGGTTTATGTGTTAGCTCCACTGATGTATAAGAAGTACAAGTAACGTTATAGTATAAGTTAAGTTCCTTATATATTTACATTGGTTAGCTTATAGCAACCACCAGCTTAGTTCTTACGTTTTGCCGTTCCCATGACAACAATGACCGATGACAGGAAGCAGAGCCGTTGAAAGAGAAGATAACGCACAAAAACAAAACAAAACAAAAATACACACACACACGCACACACACTTCTTTAAGTTTATTCAAAGCGTAAGACTTTTTTGTTTAAAAAAACCCTAAAATGCAAGCGGGTTTGTTTGCTGTGACAAAACAAAACTCCATAGACCACAATGCAGCGCGGTGACGTGTTTGACGTCGTTGAGCGCAGTGTTGCCAGATTGGGCGGTTTCCCGCCCAATTGGGCTACTTTTGCTCTCTCTCGGCGGAAAAAAATAGCGTTGGGCGGGTGTATAATATTTGGGCTATTTTTAGACTTATGGGGCGGGATTTTGAAAATGTAAAATAAACTTATTTTAATAATATTTTAAAATTTCCTGATCAATAATTGTATATATTTGCTGGTTATTGATGAATAAAATTAATTTGTAAAATAGAAGTAGTAATATTAGTGTCATTAGTTGTCAATCACATGTCTAATTATGGACCTCTGATTGGTTGAAAAAAGTAAACACTGCAGCCCCGTGAGAGATATTTGTTTTTCTGATTACACTCATTGTGGAGACTGTTTATTACTTTTTCCATTGGCAGTTGTGAAGTTTTGTGTGCTCAAAATATGCTATTTCATATGTATTACAGTTTTAACATTAAGATTGTAGAATGGTTGTGATTTGGGCGGGTTTTTATTGCGTTTGGAGGGTTTTACGTTATATTTGGGCTGGAAAGTGTCAGTCAGATCTGGCAACCCTGGTTGAGCGGCGGGAGCATTTCAAACTTAAGACCGGAAGGAGCAGCAGAGCAAAGCAGGGCGCCACTTGTGCGCACCGCTTTATTTAGACTAGGTTTATTATTTAGCCTGAGAGGAAAGTTTTCTGTAATAGAACTAATTGGGGAAGCCGAAAGTTGCTGGAGGAGAAGCTTTTTGGGGGGCAAAATGGCGGATTCTAATGGTCAGAGCCGAGGAGGCTGTAAGTCAAATTAACTACTAACTACTAACTACTAAATTAACTAACTACTACTCTGAGGACATATTAGTAGACAATAATGCTACATTGTTCACGTTACTTATGTTCACATGCTAGCTATGAATTCTGGCTGTAGAATACCAACAAGGTAACAAAATTCACTTTATTCGGGTAGCTTGGTTTTAGCTAACATTAAATGACATTAGTACACTAGGCTCCTCTAAAGGCTGCTCTAGACCTTTTTCACGAGTGTGTTATAAAACAATGGATGTAACAATGGATCTGTTCTAAACAAAGGTACGAAACTATATCCAAGTATGTGAGAAAGGAAAGGGTATTGTCCATGCTGGACTACACATAAAACAACCCTCTTTCCCTTCCACGGTCTCCCCAGCAAGTTATCTGCCTCCTGTCGATCATCTGGTGATTTGTATCCCAATGTTGGTATAGGTAAAATAACATCGAATGCCCTTCCTGACACTGCCCTCTTCATATACCTGGGCTTGGTATTGGCACAGAGTACACTGGCTGACCCCTTGTGGATAGATTTCTGTAATAACAGAAACACTAACAGCCATGTCACAAGAAATAATTTGCAATAATTGAATGTCAATTTATGCTTCAGTTTCAGTACAGCAAAATAATCTTCCTGTCAGGGCTTTTTGGGGCAGCAATAGTTTGGAGAAGTTGGTGTGTGGCTGCCACGTCTGTGTCTGTGTTCTCCAGTCTGTCCCAGGGCAACTATGGCCTTTTTTAGCCTCTATGGTAGCTACAGAAGCAGTACCTTATTACGACTAGTGTGTATGACTGGGGAGTGAAAAATTATGGACTTGTTATAATAATAATAATAATAATAGATTTGATATTTATAGCACTTTACAAGCATCTAAAAGCGCTTTATGTTAGTCCTTTATTCATTCACTCAGTGTTGTGGTTATCTATAAATGTGAAAATTAAAATGTATAAGTATAAGAGTATAAGTCGCACTAGCCAAAAAATGCATAATGAAGAAGAAAAAAACGTATATAAGTTGCACTGGACTTTAAGTCGCATTTTTTGGGGGAAATTTAGTTTACAAAATCCGACACCATGAACAGATATTTCATCTTGAAAGGCAAGTTATAGTAAAAATAGAATAGAGAACTGAATAGGTGTGTGGTATGCTAACGTAACACATTGATGGTTATTCAGCTACATGAAGCATAAACAACGAACTGAATAGGTGTCTCGTATGTTACTGTAATATATTAACAGTTATTCACATAACTATACCATAAAGAACATAATATAACAAGTTCACCAAACTCACAATCTCATTCCTAATCGCTAAATCCTTTAAATTCTTCATCCTTGGTGTCACTTCTGAACAACTCCGCCAACTCTGGAGGTAGACGAAGCGCCGCTTCCTCCTCTGCGTGGCTGTCGTCAGACTCAGCATCACTTCCATTTCCAATTATTCCGGTCTTTCTCAGTTGTCTTTATAGCCTAAGTTGTTACCAGTAATGTTTACATTTTAAATTGTCAGTGGTACAGGTGCAGCAGATGCTGGTACACAAGCCTAGAGTGCCCACTAACGAACACGTGAAATATTTTAATATATAAGTCGCACCTGATTATACGTCGCACCCCTAGCCAGACTATGAAAAAAAAAAAGTGTGACTTATAGTCTGGAAAATACGGTATAATATCTCAATTCCATGTTTCTCTGATGTTATGGGTCATATACAGTAGTTTCCAATTACAGTATTCCAATTATAGTATTGCAATTACATTATTGTGCTCTACGTGATTATATGTACAGTAAACAACATAAATCCAAATGTGCATGCGAAAAAGTTTCAATTTCTAGGGATGCACCGATACCACTTTTTTTTCAAACCGATAGAGTATTTCCATTTGAGTATTTGCCGATACCGAGTACCGATACAAGTACTTATATAGGGGTTACTTTAGAGTTTATACAGTTACACAACTGTATCTCATTCATCCCATACCGTGGTGTCTTTTTGCCATCTATCCCCTGCTAAGTTATTTTTACAACAGAGTGCTTTGAACACATCTAACCACAGCTAAACCTTGCTCAATATGGACATTATACCTCATTTTAAAGCTTAGATTCACTAGCTTTACTGTTAGAGCTAAAGTGACTACAAGGCTACAGCTATGCCATGCACTGTTATTCAGGTCAGTAGTCTCCTCTCTGATCCTGTTGCAAATAAACCATTCACACTCACTCTGTAGACCAGTGGTACTAATGTAACTATGATCATCAGCTGCTGGCACTTTAATAATAAGCAGTAGGGATGGGTACCGAAACCCAGTATTTTTTTGGCCCCAGTGCCACGTCATCAATTTTTACCGGACCGATAAGTTTCAGCCTTAACGGTATTGTTAACGGTACCGGCGTAGTGGCGTGGCAACAGCGCGGACACGGCATGCACTACTTTGTTTCATGGAGCAGGCAAGCAAGTGTTGTTTATCAAAGATAAGTGCATGAACTTTTAATAAAAAGGACGGGGAAAATGAATACGACTACCAGCACTGTAAAAAACAATTATCATATAATATTAACAGGCTGAAAGTTCATATTGTGCCTCAATAATAATAAATTACCCGACATACAATGTAAAACTAATTAAAATACAACATTGTTCTAAAATAAAAGGTTTTCATGTACATAGTTTGTTATTTGTCTTCTCCCTCCTTGTTTTCACACAGAAAAGTATCGATAAGAATACCGATAAAATACCGGATCGAAAAGCAGTATCAATAAGAGGAGTAGTATCGATAAAATCTTAACGATACCCATCCCATAAGCAGTTTACACACTTCACGCTGTATTCTGTGGGCCATTACTAGGTAATATATATCAATATTCTGATCCTTAAGTTGTTAAAGTATCTTATTGTAGCTTCTTACGTCTGAACTAATAGCTTCCATCTTAAAGCAGCTACAACAATCCAGAGCTTTTTGATTGTGTGAAGTAAAGTATTTACTAATATAACACAATGTTTTTAACATATCTATAAATAGCCTACTCAAATAGCACCAGTTTATTACAGAAGCCCATAATTAGTAGAGTTTATGAAACTTTTTTTTAACTGACAAATACACCAACATCACGTGATTAAAAGCATCAGAAAAATAGCGTCAGGGTGATTTTGAGCTTTCAGAGCTGAGACCATTGATAGTCATGTCCCTTATACGCTCGGGGAAAACGGTCATTTGCTTCCCAAGATGGCGACAACGACCCAAAATCATGGCACCGGCCCCTCTCCCCTGATGCCAAATTTCCTAGTGACCGCTCCGCAGAACTAGTGCAGCAAAAAATCCAATGCGGCCCAGAAAGCATTTTTCCAATAGAGCACAATGTAAAAATAAACGCCTGGTGCTTGGCTGATAGGCCACCTACAGTTTAGAAAATGGCCTTATTTTGTAGTGTTTATTATCTATTTTCACACCATGGACTTTTTCCCTCTTTGAAATATTTAATTTGGCTAAATAATAACTTTTTATGATTTGTGACGTCACTGCTCTAGCCCACCATCGCGCCCATTGGTCAGAGCCAGTCACGCAGTATGCGGAGCTGCACCGTGCTTGCTCGAGGGTCGCAGTGCGCCTGCTCTATGGGCCGCACAACGTGGAAGTTAAAAACTTATTTGGCATCATGCGCCAATGAGCACGGCCATTGAAAACAACGGTGGTCGTGATGTCATTCATTATCCAGTTTTATAATACATCCATGCCCAAAATACACACGTGACGGCACCTGGCCTTAACCGATTGTGTTAGCTGCTGTATGGCTTGGCGAATCTCCGCTGGTTATGCTTAGATGCTCAATCTGTCTTTAAAAAGCGACTGAATAGAGGATAATGTAGGATATACGCACTGTTCAATACGAAACCATGGTAAGTCAAGCTTGGAAATTTTGGGAATTTTCAAATTTGGAAACCATATATAAATATTCCAACAGATTTAAACAACTTTGTTGAAAATTTACAGAAGAGGTTTGTCTTTGAACAATAAAACATTTCTTAAGTAAAATATTACTTCACAAAAACACCACATTACATTAATTACATCAAAAAATGGCACCAGCCCCAGTGGCCAGCCTGAGAACTGCAACCAAACTATTGTTGATAGGCCTGCCACCAGAACAGATGTAGCTCATTAATTATGCACAAATGTCACAAATGTATTGGTACCTATAAATAATTATGATGCTTACTATTGTGCCCCCAAAATATCACAATATACCACAAAACACATTTTTACAACCCTAATTGTTGAGCTAACCAGAAATGTGGAGCCTGCAGTCTTGAATTTTGTAGTGTTGTGGAGATCAGCTGTGGAGATCAGCTGTGCATGTGGAAGGGGGATCCAGAGTGCATAGAAGTGTATGCAAAGCAGGTTACTACATGTACCACATGTACATGTGACTGAGGAACAACACAGATATTGAAGTGTGTTTGTATTTTTTATGCTTTAGTATATTGCCCTGTCATGGGTCAACTTCGAATTGTGTAAGTTCCCAATTTATTCCCATAAATTCCCGTTTATTCCCATGAAAAATGTTCAACTTTGAAAATTCCCGGAATTTTGCAACCCTAATTGGTACCATCTCTAGCAAATTCATTTTAAAATCCAGAGCTATAATATCTTGAATGAGTATGTGTGATTCTAGGTGACTGGAAACCATCAGTCACATAATGGTACAATCACATGAAAACTCTTTCTTTATAACTTGCAGGCTAGTCTATTTAAATTGGCTTACCATGCTGTAATGCTTTTGTGCTGCTTGTGTGTTTTCAGATGAGCGTCTGACCGCAGAGCAGATGGATCAGCAGAGGATCAAGGGCGTGGCCTATCAGTACCTGTGTCATCTGGAGGAGGCCAAGAGGTCAGTCACACACTACATGCCTCTTTGGGACAGGAGAGACAGGGCAGCTATGGTGTTAAGTTAATCTTTTGTGAGCTCAAGACTCCAGACTCATGTACTACAGTAGTGGCTAAAAAAGCACCAAGTAAAATTTGGTGCTTTAGATCTTTTTGTCAGATATTACTATGGTACTGAAGTAAAATTAAAAGCATCACAAGTATCGAAGGCTTTTATTGACAATTACATTCATTTATAAATAGTCAATATTTGCACTGTTACTCTTGGAGGATATTTTGATCATCTTAACTCATGGCCACTACTGTTAACAAAGCTAGTTAAATTTACCCTGAATATTTCTCTCATGGGCACGCCCATGTGGAAAAGGCAAAGTCAGTGATAACTGACCTGTCCAACAGGAAATGACATTACATTCTGTGTAATGAGCTGCACCTCAGAATTAATGAATTGAACATATGGAGCAGGTATACAGCCATACAGAAGTGTGGAGTTTTATCATGCTCATTTAAATTCATTATAACAGTCTATAAATTAATTTCTCTTTAAGTCTCTTCACAATTGACATTAAAGTCAGATTAAATGTAAAATTTTATCAAAGTTTAAATCTTTAAAGAGCCACTTTGTAAAATTTTACAGTCCTAAATATATATATTTTTTTGCAGCACCAGAGTGCCGTTTTTGTGCACTTTTTGCTCACCACCAGGGGGTAGTGTTCAAATTTGTTCAGCTGATAATGAGAGGTCAACCAACTATGTGCAGATCATTCCTCCCAGTAAACACAGTATTTGCTGCTGCAAACTGCAGCTTTATAAGCATGTACAAGTGTTTTTTTCACTAGGAGGTATGGCACAGGTCATGTGTCAGTATGGAACGGTTTTGTTCAGGTAATCCCAAAACAGGCAGGCATTTTCCATTCTTCGTCACACATGGGCAACAAAAGTTGTGTTAATGAATAACAAGTAAATTGTGTTTGAAGCTGACGTTGAAAACATCCATGTGTTGCCAATATTTAACATAAAGACCTTAAGACTTAGAAAAGAAAAGGAAGAAAGGTTTTCTTTGTCTCAGAGTATCTCTATGGAGGACCGTGAGCGCCATGTGAAAAGGATTATTAAAAGAGTTTTTAAAAGAGCATTTAATAAATAGATTACTAAATGCTTTTGTTAAAAGAGTTTTTAAGAGGATTTAATAAATGGATTACTAAATATTTTTATTAAAAGAAGAATTAATAGCGTTATTCAATAATCCATTTAGAAAACCAATTTCTAAATGTATTTACAAACCATTTTAGGAAAAGCATTTGCAAAACGTATTAGCTTCTGCGATTAGCCTCTCCTTTTAGCTTTTTGTGGGGTTCCTGGTCCTCCTAGCTAAGTAAAGTTAAGTTAAAGTAAAGTTAAATAAAAAGCAGAGTGATGTAACAAGCTCTCTGATTGGTCAGGGCCACAGACATCAACACGTAGCCAGCAACACCGCTAGCGGCTAGCCTTAGTGACTTTTCAGACTGCCTTAGTGACAATTTTCTAACAAAGTGACTATCGACAAATCTTGCGACATTTGGGCGACCCTTAATGACTTTAAAAAGTTGCCAGAAGTGTTTTCGGAGAGTGTGAGCCGTTTCCCCTCTTTTCACGCACACATTTGCTCTGTTTCATTCTGCCTCGTGGTAAGACCGAGGAGCAGCAGACGGAGTCACCGAACTGTCAGCTGGCTCTGGCCATGTCAGAGAGCATGTTACATCACTCTGCTTTTTATTTAACTTTACTTTAGCCAGGAGGACCAGGAACGCCACGAAAAAGCTAAAAGGAGAAGCTAATCGGAGAAGCTAATATGTTTTGCAAATGCTTTTCTGAAAAGAGTTTGTAAATACATTTAGAAAATGGTTTCCTAAACAGATTAAAGAATAACGCTATTAATTCTTCTTTTGATAAAAGATTTAGTAATCCATTTATTAAATGCTCTTTTAAAAACTCTTTTAATAAAAGTATTTAGTAATTCATTAACTAAATAAACTTTTAAAAACTCTTTTAATAAAAGTATTTAGTAATCTATTTACTAAATAAACTTTTTAAAACTCTTTTAATAAAAGCTTTATTTGTTTTCGCATGCCGCTCACGGTCCTCCATATAACTCTGAGACATCACGCAGCAGAAAGACCGACAGATCATTGTATTGATTTAGATTGCAGTACCATTTTCAAACCAGTATGAGCACATAAACAACAAAATACCCAAGGCACTTTCTCGTAAAGTTAAAAAAAACTTTTATTATTTAGGGCACTGACATAATAGACTTTAAAGAGCCCCACGCGTTTCGGCCTAACAGCCTTCATCGGGGGATAAACAGAAGTTAAAATGCATCATGTGAGCTTTATATCAATAGGGTTTCTCCACCTGTATGAGGGAGTGGTACAGAGTGACCACACCAATGTGGACATGCATACAAAGAGCCACTAGATGGCAGTGTTAACCAAAAAAACATTAACAGTATGGCAGATTAAAATCAACCAAACAGTGGAAACGTACAGATAAAGCGGAGAAAACAGTCTATAAAAACACAGCAAAATCCAAGTCTTTATTTAATCCAGGGTGTTTTGTGGCCTGTAGTCTATAAATCCAGGAGGTTTTGTACTCGTTAAAGTTTTTTTATTCTATTTCCTTTTTGTATGGAGTCTGATATGTGGTCTATCTCATGGGCTTGTAGACTGGCTCAATTACTGTTGTGGAAGTCAAGAAAAATGTCTGACTACAGGATAGTTAAAATTGCCTGTACAGTTAGCATATTTATGCTCTACCAGTCTGTCCTGTAGCCTCCTTTTAGTCATCCCAATGTAGAAAATCTGCTGGGCTTTTACACCCATAATGCTCTAAATACGACTACAAATAAAAGATGGGCAAAAGCAATGCTAAAACAGTGCACTGATTTTTTGGTTAATATTTTAAACATGAATTAGAGTAAATGAATTTGAACAATTAATTGTTGAACAATTGTCATGAACTTTCACCTCTTTACTAGAACGCATTTTAACCGAAGTGCAGAACAGTTACCTTGTTAATTCTAAACCAGCCACATATTTCAGGACTCGGCTGCATGAATGAGTTTCCCTGTGGCTTACTTGTGCAGGTGGATGGAAGCGTGTCTGGGAGAGGAGCTGCCCCCTCCCATAGAGCTGGAGGAGTCTCTGAGGAATGGGGTACTGCTGGCCAAACTTGGGCACCATTTCAAGCCTGAGACAGTCCCTTTAAAGAAGATCTACGACGTAGACCAAGCCAGATACAAGGTCTACTTTAATATAACTCCCAAAGCTGTTAGGATTAGCTAAGATTATTTAAAATATCCTTTTCTTTCTCCTTCAGGCAATGGGCCTTCAGTTTCGTCACACTGACAACATTAACCACTGGAGGACTGCCATGACTTCACTGGGCCTTCCCTCGGTACAGAGTCATTTAATCCTACTTTACTCATCTCTGATTGGTTGGTTATTGACTGATGTTGATGTGTTTTTGCAGATCTTTCATCCAGAAACTACTGATGTTTATGACAAAAAGAACATGCCTCGTGTGGTTTACTGCCTTCATGCTCTCAGGTAAACTCCCTCTCTGTTTAAGAGAGACATTATTTCACACGAGTCAAATGTGAGAAGAACTAAGAGTTTTATCTGCAGCAAAACAATAATCAAGTAATAATAAAAATGCACCTATTTATTTCACACTGTCCTTATCAGATTCTACTCAGTTATACCGAATACTGTATTTCAATGTACAGTTGCAATCAGAAATGTCCAGATCTCATCTCATCTCATCCAGATCTCAAAAGACAATAAAGTAATGTGAATGAAAGATTATGAGAATAAATGACAAAAAAAAAAACATTAAACAACAAAAAATATTTATTGTTACACTTCTGAGTTCTTTTCTAAACAGAAGTTGACTTAACTTTGAAATTTAAAAATGCCACATGGTCATCATTGGAACAGGATTTCTTTTGAATTTATCCAAAACTGTCTCAAAATGCAGAATGTCTCAAAATAATCCGAATGTGCAGAAGTGATGAATGCACAAATTGAGCAATTCTTAAGTACAGATTCAACAGTTTACTGCAAAACTGCATAATTATAAATGAAATATATGATTAATTTTTTAATTACTAGAATTTATTTGCAAAAATCACTTTATTCAAGTCACAAATTGGGGATTTTGAACAAATCATTCTACTTGCATCAATACATTGGATTGTTGCATCAGTTAATTTTATTGAGACATATATAGCCATACGAAGGCCACTCCAGAAGATTCATCTTTGATTGATAAATCAAGGGTGATAAATCGAGGGTTCAATATTTCTGATTGCAACTTTATATTATTGCAAATTTACTTCAATATTGTGATTTACTTAAAGCTATATCCTCTTGCCTTCTTAGAAAGATAGATACAAATACATTCAACATGAATGATATGGATGAAAATAATACTGTAGGTATCAATTGCAATGCAATTACCCTGGACGAGTGCATCTTCACAGATTGTAGGTTATTCTTGCAATCTGACTTAAAAAGGCTACTGCTGCTGAGACTGTATTTAAGCTGCTCTGGTCCTAGCAACAGCATTAGCCATAACACAGTGAACAGTGCAACACTTACAGGACTGATGGGGTCTCTCAGAATTTTCTGTTTTGGATTAATTGGTACCACCAAATAGGGCTGCTCGATTATGGAAAAATTCATAATCACAATTATTTAGGTCATAATTGGAATCACAATAATTTAAAACGATTATTCATGTACTGCCAAAATAATAAGCTTTAGAGGAAGAGGAAGTAGGTGTATCTTTTATTTGTGTTAATTGATTCATAAAGTACAAGACTTTGGACGAGGTTCTGGACAAAGACAAGTGTGCATCTAGGCACCGGTGCCACGTCATGACGATCCATGTGGACCGATAAGCTTCAGCCTCAACGGTGCTCTTAACGGTACTGAGTAGTCGCGGTAAATGCCATGTTGTCAAATACGTGCGTGAAATCTTTTCACTCCTCTCATAAAAGACGAGACATCGCGGTTCCCTCAGTTGCTGGTATTTGTGAGTGGGGCAGAGCAGCCGGGGCTGCCGCACGCACAGCGCAGTGCTGTGCGCTCTCTGCACACAGAGAGGAAGAGTGATGCGCTAAAGAAGTTGCCGACACCACGCACGGACACAGCGGGGTCAAGCGCTGCATGACAGCAACAACACAGGCTGTGTCCGAACGTCCTCCCTAATCCCTATATAGTGCACCATATAAAAATAGTGCACTCAAAATTTCCCACAATGCATTTTGAAAAGTAGTGGACAGCGATGGGCTGTGTCCGAACGTCACCCCTAGCCCCTAACCCCTCAATCACTATATAATCCAGCACTGTATAACGGACTATATAGTGCACTCATTTTGTGAATGATTCGGACAGTCGCACACTATTTTTAACTCACCGGTGATCACGTGACTCTGACGTTTGTGTAAGAAAAAGAAAAAGAAAAAAAAAAGAAAGAAACTCCGCTGATAATGTTCTTCTGTGGTAAAGTCTGTCCAGACTTTTAGTATTTAGTATTTTAGTATTTATAGATAAATAATAGTCACACGTGTGATATTTAACATGAATTATCGCTATAATGAATAAAACGGACTGAATTATTGCAGCTTTGTGCTTTACGTGGGGAGGCTGAATGCTGGGTAAGCTAACGTTAGCAATTTACACTGCATCTGTTTATTTAAGAGCTTTTTATTTCTGATTACGACGTGATAGAAGTAAAAAAAAAAAAAAAAAAAAAGGCGTTTCTAACTGGTTTCATTCAGGCGTGTTGTGTACAGTTTTAAGTCCTGTCGCAGTCCCGCTGTTCTCCGAAACTCGCAAAGCATTCTGGTCTATACTGACCTCTAGTGACCACAGAACATGGATGTATTATTAGACCTGGATCGGGCACCGCCCCCTCTGCCTTGATGCCAAATTTCCTAGTGGATGCTCCTTGGAACTGCAGCGCGGCTCAGAAAGGATTTTTCCCATAGAGCACAATGTAAAAAGGTGCTCGGCTGACAGGACACCTACAGCTTTCAAAATGGTCGGATTTTGTAGTGATTATTATCTATTTTCATACCATGGACTTTTTCCCTCTTCGAAAAGTTTAATTTGGCTAAAAAAATAACTTTTTATGGTTTGTGACATCACCGCTCTAAGCCCGCCATCGCGCCCATTGGTCAGAGCTGATCACGTGGTACGTGGCGCTACACTGTGCTTGCTCGAGGGCCGCAGTGCGCCTGCTCTATGGGCCGCACAACGTGGAAGTAAAAAAAATTTTTGGCATCATGCGCCAATGAGCACGGCTGTTGAAAACACAACGGCGGTCGTGATGTCATTTATTATCCAGGTCTAATAATACATCCATGCCACAGAACGATGATTAGCTAACGTTATGCTAGCAGCCCACAGGTGCAACAACTAGTCTGTAAGAACCAACTAAACCCAGCGTTTATCAGAGTTCACTCGTAAAGTTCCCTGAAAAACAGCTGTGACTACACACAGTTTATGCATTTATTTAGCCCATATAAATGGTAAATAAATAAATGGTCACATTTATGTAGCGCTTTTCTACCTCCTTGGATACTCAAAGCGCTTTACATCAAGGAACCATTCACCCATTCACATCCTGCCAACATGTACGCATTTTGCGTACCAGGTACGCATTTTGACATCAAAGTACGCTGGTACGATTTACTGCTCTAAAAGTACGTGAAAAGCTGATGACCCGCTGTTGTTTTGTGCCGGTGGCTTACCGGACGGCACTACCGAATTACACCGGTGTGTACTCAACATAAGCGGTAAAGTAGGCTCGCTCATACAACTGTTTCTTCGGTTAGCAATATTCGACAGAACACCAGCAGCTTTCTGTGAGAGAGGCGGGTCTGGGCTACCTCTCTGGCGGCAGGAGACTCCTCGCCAGTGACAGATGCACTCGCACACAGGCAAAATAAACAAAATATGGTGAGTGACAACACGTGGTAGAGAATTTTAAGTAAAAAAAAAAAGAGCAGTGCTAGTTATTGTGAGTCAATGTCCAATAAGTAGGTCCAATTTTATATAAACCCATGCCCCACCTTGTTCATTGAGCAAGAAAAAGTATGTTTTGTCCGCCGTTTTTTCTCATAGCCAGTGCTTAAACTAGGCGCTGAATAATTTTAACATGATGCATAGTGCCAGGTAATCAAAAGAGCAAAATAACTTGACATTAACGATATTAATTAGTTCATCTTGGACTGAAACGAGAAGTACAATCTTCTTTCCCAGTCAGTACATAGGCAAGAGCGGTGTGTGTAGTAGTTTTATCGTTAAATAAAAGCATAAATACTGTGTCATGCGAGATCGATGTTAACATGAGTAGCTTGAGGTAAATGGCTAACAAGCAGACTGCAAAGCGCGCCACACTTGTAGGTCATTTTGTAGACGCAGGCTTTGTCATAATGCCTTTTATAGCTTCATTCAGTGATTCGTAATCTCGTTTGCAGAGAATTAGTGAACATATGGAAATATTTTGCAGTATAAATACATGACTATGCATGGAATATCACAATTTCTAATATATTGTTGAAAATGGACTGCATTTTCTTAACAAATAATGCAGAGTGCAAATGAAGTCCATGCTGATAATAAGTTACTTTAAGGATATTATTTGCATTTATTTGGGGAGTTCTGGGTAGTTCTAAATGGAGCTAGTTTTATATACGTGGGCAGTTATGTTATAATAAAATGTTACTTTAAGGTGTTTGTAGGTGTACCTTGCAATTAGGAAACATGGCATCAGAAGACATATATAATTATATCATATCAAATGCACCAGAATGCAGGAAATTACATATATTTTCTTAAAAATTTCCTGGGGGAGGGCCCCCAGACCCCCCGTGACAGATGCATAATCTTTATTTGTATAAGTAGGTCCACTTTTACATAAACCCATGTCCCACCTTGTTCATTAAGCAAGAAAAAATAAATGTCAACAATGAAATGCCATATACTGTATATGTTTCTATGTATTCCTTCATGGTCAAAATTGAATGTTAAACTTGCAGATGCAAAGTGCGAACGGGTGCGACGCTAATGTGGTACTCAAAAAAATTTCCCAATGTTGGCAGGTCTGCTTTCACACTCACATACCAGTGTGCACAGACACCGGAGGCAAGGTGGGTTAAGTGTCTTGCCCAAGGACACAACAACAGTATGCAATCATGGGTTTGAACCGCCAACCTTCTGGTTATTGGACAAGCGGTTCTACCAACTGAGCTTCTGCCGCCTGATATAAGAATAGATTAAAGCTTTTTCTTAATTTATACTCATATTTTGATTTAGATTTTTATTAATAATATTTTAGAAAAAAAAATCAAACATAAAGTAGCCTTGTGAATAAAAAATATCTGAAAAGGTTTAAAGACAAAGTAATTAATGATCTTTATTAGATTTTTAAAAAGTATCGATAAGAGCACCGTTTAAAGACCGGATTGATAAGCAGTATCAATAAGAGTAGTACTATCGGTAAAATCTTAACGATACCCATCCCTATGTGCATCTAGCTTTGACAGCACTGTAAAGTCCCTACATATGGACATAAAGAGCATGCGCATCATTCGGAGTCCAATTTCATTAATATTTTTTTCTTGATTATATTGATTATGTAATTGTTGGGAGCCAAAATCATAATCACAATTAAAATTTGATTAATAGCACAGCCCTACCACCAACTAATGAATATATAGAAATTATACTTTTGTAAAAAAAAAAAAAAAAAATTCTTCTTTTATATATATATATTATATTTATTTATATATATATATATATATATATATATATATATATATATATATATATATATATTATATATATATATATTATATATATATATTATATATATATATATTATATATATATATTATATATATATATATATATATATATATATATATATTATATATATATATATTATATATATATATATATATATTATATATATATATATATTATATATATATATATATTATATATATATATATATTATTTATATATATATATATATATATATATATATATATATATATATATATATATATATATATATTTTATTTTATTTTATTGAATTTTATTATTAATTTTAATCAATATTATATTATTGTACCTCTTTAGTTTATACCTGTACAGACTGGGACTTGCTCCTCAAATCTATGACCTCTACGGGAAAGTCAACTTCACAGGTGACCTGCAGCTGTCAAACTATAAAAAAAAATTCTGAGTTTACTGATTTTCCTCTGCAGATTTGTTTAATAATACAATATTTGGCTGTATTTTTTTTAGAGGAGGAGATCAACAACATGAAGCTGGAGTTGGACAAATATGGGATCCAGATGCCAATGTTTAACAAAATTGGAGGAATTCTGGCCAATGAGCTGTCAGTTGATCAGGCTGCAGGTCAGTATGTTTGAAAAATTTTACTAAATCTTGTTTACATCCATTCAAAAACAAGTTTAAAACTTGTGCTGTTTTCAGTCCATGCTGCTGTGATAGCCATAAATGAGGCGGTGGACAGGGGGCGAGTGGAGGTAACAGCTCAGGCTCTGCGGAATCCCAATGCTATGATCGAATACCTGCATGAGCCACTGATGAGTGTATACCAGGACCTACTGCAGCAGACAAAGAGGCAAAAGGCGCTCAATGCTAAGAACTGGGTATGACAAAAAATTGAAACTAATGCAGTTTTACAGTTTAGATTTTAGTAATTTCACTGGTATTTTGAAGAATGTTGTACTGTCTATTGTAAGGACACCTAATACAAATATAACAAAATTTGTTTAGTTTTTGTTAGATAGCAGCCCTTGTGCTAAGGGCACATATGCGTCTTAGTAGGAGCTGTTGGCAGAAGTTTCATGTTGTTATTTTATAGTTTGCTGCTTTCAAAAATGTTGCTGTTGTGTTGGTACATTTTTCTCAACGCTGAATTCACCCCCACTGACCACCAGAGGGAGGTGTTGAACGCACTAAATGTTCTGTTTGTGCATGCACAATTTGAGTACACTGAAAAAATCCAAATGACCCACAAGAGGTAATATACTGCGCTGATCTCTAGAGGTTGACCAATATATCGTCAGCCAATTTTTGTATTTTTTAGTCAATTGGCCACCGGTTCATTCTTGCACTTTAATGCCAATTTTTGGTCAGGCACATGTCAGGAAACTATGTGACTGAAGGACCCCAGCTTCCCCAACCATCTTGTAGCAGTTTGGGCAGCTTACTATGCAGTTCATAGGAAACATCCAAATTAGCTTAATCTCAGCCTGAAAAACTCAAATGGCAATTAAAGGATTTTGCTAATTTCTCTGGCATAGAATCTTGTTGAAAAAAAAATCCAAATGCATTTTGTAGGTCTACCCAAGCCCTACTTTGGCAGCAAGTTTGATTGAGATTGTCTTAATGGTTTTCTCAAAAAACAATAAAAAAAACAAAAAAAAAATCATCTTTAACTCACTGTCAATTCATTAGAGGCCATTGTGGCAGCCCTGTTACAGATATGTGAGATTTGGCCTTAAGATGCTTTGGGAAATTCTGAGAAGCAGCTCACTGTGTCCCAACCATATTTTAGCAATCTGGACATCTAAAAGCCCTCTTTTCACAGAATTAGTATTACCTAGGGACCTCCAGTAATTTATAATAATTGCTGAGGTCGTCTGTAACTTTTATCCTGTGCGAATCTGCCATGTCTGTAAAAATCAGCACTGTCTGGGAGTTTTACAGGCCCCTCCCTCTGAGCGTCACCCTCCAGACAGACCAACAGTGTCTTTTCTCACCAATATTACTGTATTTTATGTAAAACTGCTTCTCTTAGATGCACCGCCATTATACTTTATCTGTTTTTGGAGGATAGTAATAATTATGAGTTATAAATAAAAGCAATAAATCTTTAGCTAAATACAACAAATGTATGCCATCTTCTCAGTTGCTTTTGTAGATTTATACTTCGGTTCAATAAGGTGTTACTTTAGGAAACATAAAAAGAGCTTTTTTGTTCTTTGAATTTTAATCTGCACATGTAATTACAGGCAGACAGCTAAAACAAACTCTAATGAAAGAAGTGTCATTTTCTCATCTGTGACTGTGATAGCTCAGATTCAGAATCTGTCAGACATTTATAGATATTTAGTTTGACAATGTTTCTATAAAAAACATTTTCCTACTTAAAAAGTTTTTTACTGTTAATTTCTGGCTGTTGTAATCTAAAGAGGGAATGTCCTAAGAATTGGAGAGACTGGGTCAGTCAGGTTCACAGTGGAGGAAAAACTGAACAATTAAAACTAAAATATGCTTTCATATGAATATGTGAATCTATTACACTGGTCTACAAATTTTTGGACTCAATCTGCTTCTGAGATAAAAGTGGCTAAATCTCATTTATTTTGATAAGATGAACTGAAAATCAATTGATAACTGTGCTGGTTAGCTAATGTATTCAAGATATTTAATAATATTGTTTCACATCAAAATCACATCTGTTTATACAATAGATTTAGGCATTTTTGCTTAAAAATATTTATATTTTGAAAATATTTAATTTCTCTACATGCATGCATTTTGTCCACTTCCAAGAGAGAGATTTCTGCAAATAAAAACAAAACATTTTATATCAAAACACTAGACATATTAAAATGAATGTATTGGAATGTGCAGACAGGCTTTCAGATAAACTGGTTGCTTGTAGACACACTGTACCTTCTGATAAACTACCGTTTTTGCCTTATTTTGCATAAATTTCCTATTTTGACCCAATACTATTTCTTGGAATCTATAGCCAATCTGCACTTCTGACTTACTTTTTCTTTATTAGTGACCTAATCCAAGAAAAATTTCACTACTTTTGTTCCGGGAGCATTTTGCTTGTAGACCAGTGTTATCTCTGACACAGATAGACAGTTTGAGAGTGTGGTATGCATAACTACAGCTAAATTTCCTGAAGAAAATTGTATTTTGTATTTACATTGATTTCAGAAAGAAGAAATAATAAAAAGAGTTAATTAAATATCCATACATTAACAGGTTATTCAATACATTTTATGTCAAGCCCTTTATTATATCGTCATTTATTGTTATTGTGATAAATACCAAATATATTGTGATATAATTTTAAGCCCATATCGCCCCTCCCTAATTGTGACTAGATTAAGAGTGGGCACCTGCTGTTTAAGAAGAGAAATCACAAAGATAATGGATGACATACGTCGTAGCGTGAGGCAAAAATATTTTTTTGTCAGTACACTAAAGCAACTAAAAAGATAGTAGCTTAAGATTAAGTAGAGCTAGAAACATAAACGAAACAGGGGATTTTTATTATAAATCTTTGATTCTGTGTGAATGCCCTCCTAAAAGTGTCTACAGACAAGAGAAAGACACGCACATCCACAAAAAACCTTACGATTGTGTGCTGGATCAAGACAGGTATATCCAAAAAAGTTATAAACAGTAGGATCCGCACAACACTGCTTTTTTTTTTAGCAGAATTATATCGCATCTATTTCTCTATAAGCCTAAGAAATGACTGACTTTGCTATGTACTTCTACCACCATTACCTCTGGTACTACTTTCACACCATGAAATACTTTTTTCATGAAGTTAGTAATGACTAAAATTAAACTCATTATGTACTGTATCATACTGTATTTGAGATTGAATATATATAAAAAAAAAAAGGCAAAAAAGTACACAATGAAACCCACTTATACCTATTAAGTATATCCAGTACTACTACCAATGAGAGCATCAAGTACTTTTACTGTGTACTTTTTGTGTAGTTGTACTTCAAAGTACAGAGTAATGCGTACAAATAGACTCAACATTATGATTTTGAAGTTGAATAAAAAACTTATTTAAAAAAAGTACACAATGAAACCTGCTTATAGTTATTAAGTACATCCTGGTCTACTATCACTGAGAGTATTAAGTAACTTTACTGTGTACTTCTTGTGTAATTGTACTTCAAAGTACCGAGTAATGCGTACAAATAGACTCAATATTATGATTTTGAAGTTGAATAAAAAACTTATTTCAAAAAAGTACGCAATGAAACTCACTTATACGTATTATGTACATGCAGTACTACTACCACTGAGAGCATCAAGTACTTTTACTGTGTACTTTTTGTGTAATTGTACTTCAAAATACCTAGTAATGTGTACAAATAGACTCAATATTATGATTTTGAAGTGGAATAAAAAACTTATTTCAAAAAAGTACACAATGAAACTCACTTATACGTATTATGTACATGCAGTACTACTACCACTGAGAGCATGAAGTACTTTTACTGTGTACTTTTTGTGTAATTGTACTTCAAAGTACATAGTAATGCGTACAAATAGACAAAATATGCTAAATTTGAAGTTGAATAAAAAACTTATTTCAAAAAAGTTTTTTTGAAAAAAGATTTTTATTATTTCTATTTGTACACATTACTATGTACTTTGAAGTACAATTACACAAAAAGTACACAGTAAAAGTACTTCATGCTCTCAGTGGTAGTAGTACTGGATGTACTTCATAGGTATAAGCAGGTTTCATTGCGTACTTTTTTGAAATAAGATTTTTATTCAACTTCAAAATCATAATATTTTGCCTATTTGTATGCATTACTAGGTATTGAAATACAATTACACAAAAAAGGACACAGTACAGTTACTTCATACTCTCAGTGGTAGTAGTCCTGGATGTACTTAATAGGTATAAGCAGGTTTCATTGTGTACGTTTTTTATTTTTTTAAAATATATATTCAATCTCAAATACAGTATGATACAGTACATAATGAGTTTAATTTTAGTCATTACTAACTTCATGAAAAAAGTATTTCATGGTGTGAAAGAGGTACCAGAGGTAATGGTGGTAGAAGTACATAGCACAGTCAGTCATTTCTTAGGCTTATAGAGAAATAGATGCGATATAATTCCACCGTATACACTCACCAGATTTAGTTAGGTAATAATTCATACAAAATATCCATTACATAATAAATGGATATTTCGTTAAATTAGGGAAAAAGGTGTGTAAATGTGCTTCTAAACTCTCGCTGTGGTTACTCCCCCCTGGCAGCGGCACGACCACTGCCGTAAAGAATGCTATATTAGCGCACTCAAAATTTAGGAGCGGCTCACTTGACCACGGAAAAACAAACGCCGGCTGGCTTGACCGCAGTGCAGTGAGCGCTAATTGGCAGAAATGTAAGGTAACGCATTTACAGCTCAGCTGATGGAAATTTTAAATGAAACTGCCTATTCTCCAGATAACAACACTAGTTAAAGCACCGTCTGCTGTTTCTGTGACAAAATGATCCACTCATCAACTGTTATTAACGTTCAGATAAATCCAGCAGCAGTTTAGCAAACACACTACTAAAAGACAGTGCTCTTTATTCTATTAAATGTTTTTACCTAGCACAAGTGTCCAAGAAGTGTGGACTGTCCCAATTCTCCTTTTTAGCCCCCCTGCAACCTCGTGCAATCACGCACTTCATGCGCTTTTAGGAAATGTGCACTTCAACAAAGTGTGTAGTGCCCTGACTCTGCTCTTGTCCTGAAGCCTCTCGAGGCTCTGAGCAGTGTGACTGGGCCTTTTTAAAAGCTATGGATCATCATTCACAAGGCTGTTTACCAAGCTGAAAACGGAACCGCTAATGTTTATTACCGCTTTTGTTGGCGTCTGAATGCACTGTGCGATCGGATTTTCACACATTTCTGTCTCTTGCCCTCTCTAATGTCAGCTGTTTCGAGCCCACCAAAATAGTTTTGCCATTTAGTGAGAAAGTTTAGCATCTGATCCACCGCTCCACACGGGGGTTAAACCATTCGGCCCACACGAGCGATTGACAGGTCAGGTCCGTGCAGGTGAGAGTGGACAGGTGAGGGGCCGAGGATAGTCCGTCGGGCAGGGGCTGTCAAATTTCAATAGCCCGAGAGAAAAAAGTAATTGCCCCGGGACGTTGGGCTACCGATTTTACAAGTCCTCTTATTGTTTTCTCAAAAAATAATCATCTTTAACTCTTTTCACTGTCCAACACATTTAACATGTAACACAATTGTTTGCGTTTTAATAAGCATTACTATAAAAAAAATGGCTATATAATATTCATTTCTTTCATAAAATTAAGAGAATCAGTCCTACAAAAAATCAGCAGTTTATTGGCCATCAGCTGCTCTGAAAACTAAAATTAGGTATTGGCCATAGAAAAATCCATACACTATATTGCCAAAAGTATTCGCTCCTCCACCCAAATAACAAAATTCAGGTGTTCCAATTACTTTCATGGCCACAGGTGTATAAAATAAAGCACCTGGGCTACAGCTTTGTGGTAAACTTTGTGGAAAAGTTTCGGGATGGCCACTTCCTGTTCCACTATGACTGTGCACCATGTCATCGAGACTGAGACATGGAGCATCGAGACATGGATGAGTGACTTTGGTGTGGAAGTACTTGACTGGCCTGCACAGAGTGCTGACCTCAACCCCTTAGAACACCTTTGGGATAAATTCTAGCAAAGACTGCGAGCCAGGCCTTCTCGTACAACATCAGTGTCTGACTTCACAAATGCGCTTCTGGAAGAATGGTCAAAATTTCCCATAAACACTCCTAAACCTTGGGGAAAGCTTTCCCAGAAGAGTTGAAGCTGGCCAACATTATATTAAACCGTATGGATTAAAAATTAGGTTTATATGCGTGTAAGGACAGGTGAGCAAATACTTTTGGAAATCTAGTGTATTGGTCGACCTCTAGTGTTATTGGTGGACAATGACACAGTGAAAAGTCATAGCCTGGTCTGTTCTTATGTTATTGTTTTCCTTACTGAAGTAAAGAAAAACACCTCTGTACTCTGTACTGTGTTTCAGACTGGAGCTGAGGAGAAGGACATCTATGAAGAGTATCTAACTCAAAAGGAGATCCAGCTGAACATCAACATGGTCAACAGTGAGAACTGTGTTGTAGTGTAGTGTTTTGTAGTGTATTGTTTTTGAATAAGTTCTGATTTCTCAACTGGTATTTTTCAGTGCATTGGGCCGTGGAGCAAGTAGACCAGGCCTTGGACTCCTCTGATGAGCTGGCTCTGCTGTCAGCTCTCAGCTTGTCCAGTTTGTCCCTCAGAGGCATCCGTCCAGAGCTGGGACTGTGGTATATGGAGCAACTGAATGCAGACAGACAACAGAAAGCACTGGTACAGCAAAGTTTTTTTTTTTTTTTTTTTTTTTCATTCTGTGAATTAGGTTTTTTGCTTTATCTTTTGCCTCTTGAAATGTCAGTCAACCTCCACATACTTAATGATAAAATCAATTCAAATAAAAAAGAATATTCTGAAATAGTGGGTGAATAAATATGAGAATCATAAAAAAAGAAAACATAGATAATAATAGAAAAACAGTTTCAATAAGTGTTGCATAAAAACATTACATGTATTTTAGGGCTGCTTGATTATGGAAAATAATAATAATTATGATTAATTTAAACATAATTGAAATCACCATTATTCATTAACATATTTTTTTTTACAAACCAATGTAAAATATATGTTTTTATACACAAATAAAAACTTGCAAAATATTAAATAAACCAAGTTTGTTTACTTTTGTAAACAAATGGAGTGAACTGTTATAGAACTGCTATAGACTGATATCAACATAACTATATATAGTATAGCAATTATTTAATAAATTAAATAATTCCTCATTTCAAGTAAGTAGCCTATATTATTTTTAATTCCAGTTACAAGCATTATTATTATTATTAGAACCTTAAATACATTTTGCTGGTCCACCTTCGTAGCATAAAAACATCAGGTTTAGGGCAGCTGAACATAACTAATAATTTTAAGTTTTTTTGCCAGAAACACCAGCCTGTTTACATGACCTGGCTTGAATGATGACCGCAAACATGAGTTAGTTGGCCTTTTTATTGTCATTAACGCGGTTCGTAACTGCATTTGAAGCATGCGTTACCCCTCTTTAATTGCACACATGCAAACACATACACACTGTTATCAGCTCTGTCTCATGGAAGCTCACAACACCAGCGCTATTTGAGCTGGATGAGACCGCGCGCTTTCTTAGTGTCCAAGTCTGACTCCAGTGCTCTGAGGCTGGGCAGATTTGCTGCTGAGACACCACTAGAACCCTCGGTACACAGACGTGCACATGGCCTGTTGATCTCTTAGTGCTTGACTTTATCAGCTACCAATGCGCACCTGAGCGCTGTGGGTGTGTCTCAGGCTGGTGCGGTCACAGAGCAGACCTAGTGGTCCCTATAGGCAGAGCAATAAAACGGGGCTAGAGAGTATGTGCACTGGTCTCCGCCTCCTGTCAACCCGTTCAGTGCGTCCTGGTGCCATGGGCTTAAACGTGCATTGTAACATAGTTAAAAGCAGTTGAAAACCCTGTTAAGCTGAACAGGCTCACCTGTACATGTACAACATGTAGACATAGAACCAGAGCCAAAACTCTAAGTAAACATGAAACAACTGCACTCACCGTGTTGTTACACAACCATCCTCTCCTGTCAAGTAGGGGATAGAAATGGTTTCCACAACCCCAAAGCACACTGTGCACACAGTGGGCCCTATTTTGTGTGTGGCGGTGACGGAGATGGCCGAAATTTGCTATCTTGTGCAGCCCGTCTATGTCTACGTCTCTGCCAAGACCGTGGGGAGTGGTGGTCTGAACAAGAGGCGGCCTGGTCTAACACCAGGGCGTGGTGTAGGGCAGGGAAACTGCTGTCACTAAAGCAGTTTCTTGTATTTGAATCTTGTGATTTCAGTAAAGCACTGCACATGCAGACATACTCACATTAAAGTCATTAAAATATTACAAAAACATGGCTGAACTACTGCACACTGTCACATTGATTCTACCGCCTTTATTCATTTATATTCTGCGCATGGACCAGTCCATGTGACAGTAGGGCTGCTCGATTATGGAAAAAATAATAATCACGATTAATTTAGACATAATTGAAATCATGATTATTCAAACGATTATTCATTAACTTAACAAAACAATGTAAAATATATTTTTTGCACATAAATAAAAAAGTGCAAAATATTAAATAAACCAAGTTTGTTCTCTTTTGTAACCAAATGGAGTGAACTGCTATAGAATATATAGCAGCCTGTTATGAACATAGAACTAAAGCAGTTATTTAACAAATAAAATTATTTCTCATTTTAAGTCTAGTAAGTAGCCTATATTATTTAAATTCCAGTTACATGCATTATTATTATTATTATTATTATTATTATTATTATTATTATGTGTATTATTATTGTCAGTAACGTAAATAAAACATGCTGGTCCACTTTCATAGCATAAAAGCTGAATATAGACTAATGTTTTAAAGGTTTTTTTGCCAGCAACACCAGTCTGTTTAAATGATCTTGCTTAAGTGATGATGATGACGCAAATAGGAGTTAGTTCACCTTTTTATTGTCCTAAACTAATGCAGTTCTAACTGCATTTGAAGCATGCGTTTCCCCTCTTTGACTGCATGCATGCAAACACATACACACTGTTATCAGCACATACACACTGTTATCAGCACTGTCTCATGGAGCTGACAACACCAGCGCTGTTTGAGCTGGATGAGACAGCGCACTTACTCTATGCCCTACGCCCGACTCCAGTGGTCTGAGGCTGGGCAGACTTGCCGCTGAGACACCGCTCGGACCCCAGGTAGTTTAACAAGGTTTTAAACTGCTTTTAACTATGTTACAATACGCGTTTAAGCTCACGGCATCGGGGCGCGTTGAACGGGTTGTCAGAGGCGGAGACCCGCGCACGCAGTCCTGTTTTATTGCTCTGCCTGGGGACCACTGGCTGTCCTCCGCAGCCTCACCAGCCCAACGCCATAACAACAAAACCCAACTGTAAACAGCCATGGGGCATTGTTTAGCTATGAACTGGAGAATAATGGTACGTTCACACCGGACGCGAATCAGGCGTCAGGCGCAAGTGATTACCATGTTAAGTCTATGGAAAGCTGCGTTCAGGCGCGAACAAGCGTCCTGCGGCGCGAAGCGAATCAAGCGAATCGCGTGAATAGCGTGGCGCGAATGACGCGAATGAGTCCTGCGAATAGGCGAAGACGCAGCCTGCAGCAGCTCTTCTACTTTTATGAAGACAGGAAACAAAAACAGCCCTGATAGAAAACACTATAAAAATAAAATAAATATGGCTGTTTAGGATTTGTGTGAGTGTGGTTATAGCTGTTATATGTGATACAAGCCTGTGACAGAGGCTCACTCTGATCATCGTGACCTCAAGAACACACAAATAAATACAAGTAAATATAAAGGGGGGTAACTTTACCAAAATAGCCTATTGAGATGTGCTCGTTATATTTAGCAGTTATTGCACTCTCCAGAACAACAGAAAATACAGAGCCTGGGACTAGACCAGACCCCAAAACCACTAGAGAGAGCTAATGTACAAGAAATAACCCCAGACTGTCTCAGCTCTGTCTCTGGGGTTAATGCTGCTGTACAGCAGTAGTGTCCTAGGGAGAGGTCCTCGTAGACACAGGTGATCAAACCGAGACAGGCTCATTTGGGAGTAGCCCTAGCAGCCATGCCCCTCATTTGACGCGAATGAAGCGAACAATTCGCCTCATTCGCGCGAGTGAATCCGGACGTGAATTTGACGCCAGATTCGCGTCCGGTGTGAACGTACCATTAGACACACCCACAGCGCTCAGGTGCAAACTAGTAGCTGATAAAGTCAAGCGCCACAGACTAAACCATACATGCACAACTTGTACACTTACAACCAGAGCCAAAACACTAAGTGAACATGAAACCACTGCATTCACAGTGTTATTAGACAACCATCCTCTCCTGTCCAGTAGGGGATAGAAACAGTATCCACAGCCCAAAGCACGCCTTGCACACAGTGTGTCTTGGCTCAATGTCTTTCTCTTCAAACCCAAAGTGCTTACAAAATTGTCTTGTCTTTTCTGCTAACCAAAGCGTCTACTGTTTTCGTTCTGCCAACATCTTTCCACATTTAGCCTAGCTTGTAGCTATCAGAGCGCAAGCTTTGAGAAGTGAGGGGCGGAGCGTGAGCGCGCATTCAAAACACACTTCAGAGTTAGTGTTATTAATTGTTTTTTCTCGATTACATGATTTTTGTAATTGTAGGGTGTAATAATCGAAATTGTAATCGAAATTCGATTAATTGCACAGCCCTATGTGACAGAATACCTGTTTACAATCTATGCAAATCGAAGATACAAATTGCTGTGCATCACCTCATGAACATATTTGTTTTCAGTATATAACAGTTGAAAGGAGTAAATATGGCACCTGCCTCTGGGCTACATGTGGATACAACATGAAACTCACTAGTGGCTGGTCATTTCTGTGCGTAAAAGCGTCTCCAGTACACATTTCTTTTAGCAGCAGCAGCGCTTCAGCCCGAGGTCTCCAGCACAACTCCCCCCTCTTACCTTTCCCCTTTGGCCAAGTTAACAAATGTAGCGTAAATCCAACTGAAAAATTCTGTGGACCAAAGTCCCGCTGTACTGTTCTAACCTGCGGTACAGTTTGCGCTCACTAAGACGCAGTAATTAAACACGCGTTCCTTGGATGAGAGAGAGAGAGAGAAACGCATCTAGTTTGCATAAAATGGCACAGTTCTTTTGCTTGCTGTAAATTACACTAACTTATTTTGTGATTCCTCACTGTAAATGCCCCAGGACTGCAAATAAAACTGTTTCTTTTAAATCATCCTCATAGCTTATTATTATTAAATGCCCCACTGAGGTGTATTAAATGCTACATAAATGTTTACATTCTCATAGTACTGATCCTCTCTTCATGTGCTGTGAGTGACACTGTAAGAGAGCTCTGATTAGTTGAGTGCAAACACGCCTCTCACACTGAAGTGCAGCCTCTTTGAACTTTTTCCCAGCCCAAGTTCAGCCTCTTCAGACCAGCATCTATACCATTTAAGTAGGGACAAGATCGCTCTAGACACGCCCCCTGACGTACCTCCATCTACGCCACTGCCTCTGCCAAGATCATCTATATATGGCCCAGAGTGTCTTGGCCTGACGTCTTTCTCTTCAAACCCAAAGTGCTTCCAAACAACAGAATCTGTCTTGCCTTTTCTTAAGTTCACCTTCAGAAGAGGGGATAATATATTTTTTTACAATGTTTTAACCAGACAAAGCAATATATAAAAATTAGCTGTAGCTACTGTAGTGCTCTTTGTCTGCAAAATAAGGATTTTTTTTTTAGATTATTCTTATTTGGGTGTCAAGCATGTTTGAAATAGTATATACTGTAGGCAACCAAGTCAAAACTGCACATATTGGCTGAATTGTAAAAGCTACAAGTTATCAAATAAAGAGCCATTTAGGAGCTGGAAGAGCCCCAATACATTATTGATTAAATTTTATAGCAAGACTGCGATTAATTGCAAAAAAAAAATCATGCAATTAATTGTGATTAAAAAATGTAATTGTTGCCCAGCACTAGTTTTTAGCTCTTGAAAAGCAGGACAGCATCAGCAATTACTCAAACATGAGTGAATGAAAGAAATTACTACTCCAGGTATGAGGAGGAAACAACATTATTACATGGTTAAAAGCTCAAATATGTTGATTTAGCATAATAAGGGACTTTTAATAATCTTTACAACCAGAAAAATGTATCCATCAATGGCAGGAAGGTGGTGAGAGTGCCCTATGGCCACTAAGATTAAGAAAAAACTATCACTCTAACTGCTATGCTAACTTGGGGGCTAAGAGGACAATGTTGTTTGTGTTATGTTGCTGTTTTGTAGGACATATGTTGTGAACTTGATAAAAAGGTTTTCCTAGAGGGTTTTCTCTGTTGCATTACGCTGGTGCTGTCTTTATTTGCACGCATTTCTTAATTGACAGTGCATTGAGTTTTCATGGCCACTGTTGTGTATCTTGTCAGAACATGCACAACCCCAACAGTCCCTTGGGGTTTACAGCAGTCAGGCTGCCGCTTTACTTAAGTTAATGGTCCGCAACTGGCCTGACTGTTATTATTCTGTCTATTTTGACCCACTCAAAAGTAGTTAGCAGGTGTGTGTGCACACTGGCTTAACTCTGTTGTGCATGAACTCTGTAGGCGCAGGGCTGCGTGGACCCTCTGGAGCCTGAAGAGCTGCAAGAAGGAATCTCTACAGCCAACCGAGAGGCTCAGAGACGGAGCAACAGTAAGTTCAACCTCTAGTTTACTCTAACAGCCAACCAAGAGGCACAGAGACAGGTCTGTGAAAGCGGATAGGGGCGGGGCGGAGAGAAGCACTGCAGCTCACAGGAGAGGGATGGTGCTATCTGGTCACACAGAGCCCAGATGGCATCCTGCCACAAACACCAACACAATGTATTCTGTGTTTTTTTTACACGGAATACGTTGTGTTGGTGTTTACAGCGGGGCGTTGTTTGTGCTGTGTCTGACGCCGCAAACCCAAACCAATTCCACACAACTGACAACACTGTGCCTTTCTTAGGAAGGCGTTCTTCCCTGCTCGCTGTCATGTTGTTTGTGTAACTCTAGCGCATGGAGGGAGGGATGAAGGGTGGGCCTAGCCCGCTATGAACTACGGGATCCCAGAGCAATGTTTTTTTTATTTTTTTATTTTTTTTTTCATTTTTTTATTGATTTTTATTAAAACAAGTCGACCTACACCACAAATTCGAATTAATCAAAAAAACTGATTTATCGCCCAGCTCTAATTATTATGTTGTAATGATGCAAGAACAAGGGGTCACAAATCCAAGCGGGGTTCCAAGTTTTTCCAAGTGTAAATTCCTAATAAATGCAGAGGTGGATATTGAGTAGAGAGAGATGAGAAAAGGCAAGAGCGTAGGAGAAAGTGTAGTCTGTCTGATGCTTGAATTCGAAGGTGTACTGTAACATGTCAGTGATTGTGCCCAGAGCCGGATTAAGGATTTTGGAGGCCCCAGGCTACTACATTTTGAGGCCCCTTTCTGAAGTTTTAAAGTAACCAAAACCTAAACTCCCTGCATCATTCAACAGCATTATAGGCTATGAAATGAAGTGTAAGTATATATACTTTGTTGTCTAGTATTTTGTTAGTATAAAATAATTCATTAATAGACATAACTATTTTTATTACATTTACTTTAATTTAATAGTAGCACACTTTTGTTATTGACCAAATACTTATTTTCCACCATAATTTGCAAATAAATTCTTTAAAAATCAGACAGTGTGATTTTCTGGATTTGTTTTTCTCATTTTGTCTCTCATAGTTGACGTATACCTATGATGAAAATTACAGGCCTCTCTCATCTTTTTAAGTGGGAGAACTTGCACAATTGGTGGCTGACTAAATACTTTTTTGCCCCACTAAAAAATAATAAACCGCCCTCCGCGGGCGGTTTCATCCATCCAAGCTCGGGTCCTCTACCAGAGTCCTGGGAGCTTGAGGGTTCTGCGCAGTATCTTTGCTGTTCCTAGGACTGCACTCTTCTGGACTGAGATGTCTGATGTTTTTCCTGGGATCTGCTGTAGCCACTCTTCCAGTTTGGGGGTTACTGCCCCGAGTGCTCCGATGACCACGGGCACCACTGTTGCCTTCACTTTCCAGGCCTTCTCAAGTTCTTCTTTGAGGCCTTGGTACTTCTCCAGTTTCTCATGTTCCTTTTTCCTGATGTTGCAATCGCTTGGTATTGCGATGTCAACCACAACAGCTTTCCTCTGCAGTTTGTCCATCACCACAATGTCTGGTTGGTTCGCCACTACCATTTTGTCTGTCTGGATCTGGAAGTCCCACAGGATCTTAGCTCGGCCATTCTCTATCACCTTTGGAGGTGTTTCCCATCTTGACCTCGGGACTTCCAGACTGTACTCTGCACAGATGTTCCTGTACACTATACCAGCCACTTGGTTATGACGCTCCATGTATGCTTTCCCTGCCAGCATCTTACAGCCTGCAGTTATGTGCTGGATTGTCTCAGGGGCCTCTTTGCACAGTCTGCACCTGGGGTCTTGTCTTGTATGGTAGATCTGGGCCTCTAGTGCTCTGGTGCTCAAGGCCTGCTCCTGTGCAGCCATGATCAGTGCCTCTGTGCTGTCCTTCAGTCCAGCCCTTTCTAGCCATCTGGTAGGATTTCTGGATATCAGCCACTTCAGTTATCTGTCGATGGTACATCCCATGTAGGGGCTTTTCCTCCCATGATGGTTCCTCCAGCACCTCGTCCTCTGTTTTCCACTGCCTGAGGCATTCACTGAGCACTTTGTCCATTGAGGCCATCTTCCTGATGTATTCAAGGATCTTGGATGTTTCATCCTGGACAGTGGTTCTGACTCTCACCAGTCCTCTGCCACCTTCCTTGCGCTTAGTGTACAGTCTCAGGGTGCTGGATTTGGGGTGGAACCCTCCATGCATGGTCAGGAGCTTCCGTGTTTTCACATCTGTGGTCTGAATCTCTTCCTTTGGCCAGCTTATTATTCCCGCAGGGTATCTGATGACCGGCAGGGCATAGCTGTTGATTGCCCGGACTTTGTTCTTGCCATTGAGCTGACTCCTTAGGACTTACCTTACTCGTTGGAGGTATTTGGCTGTGGCTGCTTTTCTTGTGGCCTGGTCCAGGTTGCCATTTGCTTGTTGGATTCCAAGGTACTTGTAGCTGTCCTCAATGTCTGCTATTCTGCCGTCTGGGAGTGGGACCCCTACTGTATGGACTACCTTCCCTCTCTTTGTCACCATCCGCCCACACTTCTCAAGTCCGAATGACATTCCGATGTCATTGCTGTAGATCCTGGTTGTGTGGATCAGTGAGTCAATGTCTCTCTCGCTCTTGGCGTACAGCTTGATATCATCCATGTAGAGGAGGTGACTGATGGTGGCCCCGTTCCTGAGTCAGTACCCATAGCCAGTCTTGGTGATTATCTGGCTGAGGGGGTTCAGACCTATGCAGAACAGCAGCAGGGACAGAGCATCTCCTTGGTATATCCCACATTTGATGGACACTTGTGCAATTGGCTTGCAGTTGGCCTCAAGGGTGGTCTTCCACTGCCTCATCGAGTTTGCAATGAAGGCTCTTAGAGTCCTGTTGATGTTATACATCTCCAAGCATTCTATGATCCATGTGTGTGGCATTGAGTCATAGGCTTTCTTGTAATCAATCCAGGCGGTGCACAGATTAGTGTGTCTGGCTTTGCAATCCTGAGCGACTGTTCTATCTACCAGCAGCTGGTGTTTAGCTCCTCTGGTGTTTTTACCAATGCCCTTCTGTGCTGTGCTCATGTACTGATCCATGTGCCCACTTATCTTAGTCGCTATGATGCCTGACATGAGCTTCCATGTGGTGGGGAGACAGGTTATTGGCCGATAGTTGGATGGGGCTGTTCCCTTCAGGGGATCCTTCTGGATCAGGATTGTCCGGCCTTCAGTTAGCCATTCAGGGTGGGTCCCATCCTTTAGCAGCTGGTTCATTTGTGCTGCCAGGCGCTCATGGAGTGAAGTTAGCTTTTTCAGCCAGTAGGTGTGGATCATGTCAGGCCCTGGTGCTGTCCAGTTTTTCATACCTGAGACTCTTTCTTGGATGTCTGCCACTGTGATGGCTACTGGTTCTTGTTCAGGGAGGTTGCTGTGGTCTGCTCTTAGATCCTCCAGCCACTGTGCACTGTTGTTGTGTGACGCCTCCTTCTCCCATATGCCTTTCCAGTATTGTTCAGTCTCCAGCCTTGGTGGGTCTGCTCTGTTGTTATTACCTTGCCACTGAGAGTACACTTTAGCTGGTTGAGTTGAGAACAGCCGGTTTATTCGCCTTGCTTTGATTTCTCTCGTGTACCTCTTTAGTCGGGTGGCCAAGGCTTGGAGTCTTTGCTTGGCAGTTTCCAATGCTTCAGGTATGGACATCTTGCTGTACCTCTTGGGTGCTTGTTGTTTCATTGCACCTTTCTGGAGCTCTGACAGTTGGCTCACTTCTCTCCGAGTTGCCTTGATTTTAGCCTCTAACCTTCTTTTCCATGGTGGATATGGATCTTTATGGTTGCTCTTTGGTTGATAGCCAAGCTCCTCAAGGATCACTGCTGCTGAAGTGTATATCAGCTCATTGGTTTCAGTGATGGTCATCGTAGGTATTGTTCCCAAAGCTGCATTCACTTCTTCCAGGAGACCTTCTGAAAGTACTTCACTCAGCCTGTGTAACTGGTGTCGGGGTTGCCTGGTCTTCATTTTAGCCATGATCTTATCTCTCAGGTCAGTTGCTGCCTCGCTCAGCGTGATGGTGCTTATTGGGGCTTTGTACCCAAACTCTGGATGGAGAGTTGGTGTTAACTCCCCTCTGACCTTGCGTCCTGGCTCCCCCTTGCCGTAGCATATGTGTTGTATCTCGTCAATCTCAAGTTGTGAAAGCAGGTGCCGCCTGTGGATGTTGGAACACTGAGCTACTAGTTGTTTAGCAGTGAGTGTTGATTGTGGGTTTCGAAGTTGCCATATTTCCCACATTCTCTTCATGTAACCCCTCTGACTAGGGTTACTGGAGTAGTAGCATTCCAACAGAGCCTTGTTCTCGCATCTCGTCTATTTCCGTCTTGTTCCAGTAGCCCACTTCTCATCAGGCTGCTCTGGTTCCCCAACACCTGACGCAGACCTTGTTTGACCGGGCGACGTCTGAGCCGGTATGTCTCGTATTTCTGTCTCTCATCATTAGGCCGGGAATTGATTAAAAAAAAGAAAAATTACTAATTAATCCCAAATCTGAAAAAAATGTATCACGATTAATCGTGTTATGAATTCACGTACAAACACAAAATTGTAAATTTAGAACATTTATTTTGAATTAACCTTCACATACTTTACTGTAAACTTGTGCAATGCAAACAAAACTTGCAAAGAAAATAAATTAATAGTCTCTTTGAGACCTGTAACTCAGACAAAGCTTGCCTAAATAAGGTACAACCAACAAATACACAAAACTTACCTAAAAAAGCATGTGTAATCTATTTTAGAACTTTAACAAAAATAAGTTTAATTCTTCAGTTAATAACAATTGTGGTTCACAACAGTGTAAATACTATGAACTGTGTTACTCCAGTGGTAATTGAACTCATCCTTGCGTAGACTGCACATAACTTTTGTTTTGTCTATATTGCTGTCTGGTGACGATTTGAAGCAGAATTGTCCATTTAGCAATATGTTTTTTTGGTCACTCATGTTGCTTTAGCTCGTTCACTTGTTGTATTAGGCTCATTCCGAGATGAACTGCCCTGGATTGTGAACGAGAGTGCACGGCCGCAATGAGAGGAGGGGAAATACGCCTGTACTGAAGTCGGACAGTTTGTGGCTCAGATCACGCACCATCACGCCCGAAATCCACTTCTCGCGTGTGTTGGTTTATCCATGTCAAAACATGTAACTTTAGTCTATATTTTTAAAAAAGAGCCGGGGTAAGAAGGAGAGGAGGGCAGTGAAGTGTCGTGCGTTACGTTTCTGATCAGCACTAAACTCCGATCTAATCACCTGTCCGTTCACCACTGACAGGTGTGCGTTTTCCCATCATGCACTGAGCCGTGCATCCCCTACAGTTGCTCCTGATGAACTGCGGCGGCTGGCTCAGGCGCTGGTCTCGTTTCTCATGCATTTTACAATATCTAAATGTCAGGATCAGACAAATCATTTCAGGCCCAGGAAAATTCTAAGCCTAAATTCTAAGTACCTAAAACAGCAAAAATTGACCAAAGTTGTGGAAAAGTTGCGGAGTTTGAACAAAGTTGCAGGGTCGCGCTGAATTCGCAGGGTTTGCTTGAATTTGTGTTAATAGTTGCGTGTGGACGCGGGAAGGGGGGGGTACTGGGGGGGCTGCAGCACCCCCAAATTTGATTCCAGCACCCGCAACTGTTGGGGACGTTGTAATTGCAACCCCAAAAGGGTTACAAAAATAAATTATATTTTATTACACATTTTCAAATGAATTGTGTTCTCTTCATTAGTCATAAATATTGTAATTTTCCAACGCTGTTTAAAGCCTTGTTGTTGTTGCTGAGTTATTGAAGAGTGTTAATGTTCTCCAGCTTTGTCTCAAAAGACAATGGGCCGGATCTTCCACATCTTAGCTCAGGAGGTGGATCAGACAGTGGCGTAGAAAGGGGCCTTATCCCAATCCCTGCTCTTTAGACTGGATGCAAAACTTTTTCTTAAGAGCTTGGATGTGGGCTGGGCTTGGGCGAGGGAGGAAAAGAAGTGCCCTGCTGCCCGCCTCTCAAATGAGGACACAATGAGGCTGAGCTGGTGAAGCAAAGCTTCTGCTCAGGAGTTCTGGTCCCATGTGGCAGAACATGCGCAGCTGTGCTTAGAGCAGTGCCCACCTACTCTTGTCCGGTGCGCCAGGATCATGTAGAGTATGCGCCCCAGCTTACCGCAGCCTCTCAGCGCTGGCTCAGGCTCTGTCAGGGCGCCAGGCGTGGCTGACATACAGGCGAACAGTTTACAGTATATAGTTTACATCTTTTTATTTATTTATTTTGTCTTTTGCTATGCTCTGCCAGTTGCTATGTGATGACTTTCTCAATAATTTTAGAGACTACAGGTAATAGACTAATAGGTCTGTAGTTACATACTTCGTATCTGTGACCTGATTTATGTACTGGATTTATGACCGCTGATTTAAACACACAGGGGAACACATTCTCTTCTTTTGATTTATTAACAATATGAGTTATAGATACTGTTAATGTCTCTTTATGTTTTTTAATAAGAGAACTATCAAGTCCCCAGGGGTCTTTTACTTTTGAATTTGATAAAGATAATATTATTTTATCCGTTTTTTTCTTATGTATACTTTTGAAGCAGAAAGCATCACTGTCAGATGGTAAAGCAGACGGTGCACAATGATACAAGGAATCGGAGGCTTGCAGAGTAATTTTCTTTACGGAGTCTAAGAAATAATTACTGAAATAATTTGCAACTGACAGACATAGTTCACTATTCTCAGAGTCATGTGCCCTCAGTGATGCATGTGTCTTTAACGCTTGTGTTTCAGTGGAGGCTGCTCTGTTAAAGTTGAACCATTGTCTGCGTGGTTCAGACCCCACACTCACTATGAGCTCTCTGGTGAGCCCAGCCCTGGACCTGCCCCCAGTGCACCCCACTGCTGCTAGGCTGTACCACTCTGAGCTGCAGCAGATCCAGATGCAGAGCCTACAGGTCAGCATTACACACACCAGAGCCCACAGGTCATCCAGTGCACACACCAGAGCCCACAGATCATCCACTGCACACACCAGAGGCCACAGGTCATCCACTGCTCACACCCAAGCCCACAGGTCATCCACAGCACACACCAGGGCCACAGGTCATTCCCTGCTCACACCAGAGCTCACAGGTCCAGCTTTGCATACACCAGATCCCACAGGCCAGCCACTCCACACACCAGAGCTCACAGGAGACCCACTGCTCACACCAGAGCCCACAGGTCATCCACTGCACACACCAGAGCCCACAGGTCATCCACTGCACACACCAGAGCCCACAGATCATCCACTGCACACACCAGGGCCCACAGGTCATCTACTGCACACACCAGAGCCCACGGGTCATTCACTGCACACACCAGAGCCCACAGGTCATCCACTGCACACACCAGAGCCCACAGATCATCCACTGCACACACCAGAGCCCACAGGTCATCTACTGCACACACCAGAGCCCACGGGTCATTCACTGCACACACCAGAGCCCACAGGTCATTCACTGCACACACCAGAGCTTACAGGTCATTCACACCCTGCCAACATGTACGCATTTTGCGTACCAGGTACGCATTTTGACATCAAAGTACCTTAGTACGATTTACTGCTCTAAAAGTATGCAAAAAGCTGATGACCCGCTGTTGTTTTGTGCCGGTGGCTTACCGGACGGCACTACCGAATTACACCGGTACATACTCAACATAAGTGGAAATGTGGGCTCGCTCATACAACTGTTTCTTCGCGGAGCACTATTCGACAGAACACCAGCAGCTTTCTGTGAGAGAGGCGGGTGTGGGCTACCTCTCTGGCGGCAGGAGACTCCTCGCCAGTGACAGATGCACTCGCACACAGGCAAAATAAACAAAATAAGGTGAGTGACAACACGTGGTAGGGAATTTGAAGAGCAATGCCTAGTTATTGTGAGTCAATGTCCAATAAGTTGGTTAAATTTTATATAAACCCATGCCCCACCTTGTTCATTAAGCAAGAAAAAATATGTTTTGTCCGCTGTTTTTTCTCGTAGCCAGTGCTTAAACTAGGCGCTGAATAATTTTAACATGATGCATAGTGCCAGGTAATCAAAATGGCAAAATAACTTCACATTAACTATATTAATTTTGTTCATCTTGGACTGAAACGAAAAGTACAGTCTTTCCCAGTCAGTACATAGGCAAGAGCGGTCTGTATGTAGTTTTATTGTTAAATAAAATCATAAATACTGTGTCATGCGAGATCGATGTTAACGTGAGTAGCTTGAGGTAAACGGCTACTGCACAACGCATCACACTGGGTCAATTTGCAGACGCAGGCTCTGTCATAATGCCTTTATAAGGCTTCATTACAGTGATTAGAAATTTGTGAAGAAATCTCGTTTGCAGAGAATTGGTGAACATATGGAAATATTTTGCAGTATAAATACATGACTATGCATGAAATATCACAATTCCTAATATATTGTTGAAAATGGACTGCATTTTTTTAACAAATAATGCAGAGTGCAAATGAAGTCCATGCTGATAATAAGTTACTTTAAGGATATTATTTGCATTTATTTAGGGAGTTTTCTGGGTGGTACTAAATAGAGCTAGTTTTATACGTGGGGGGTTATAGTAAAATGTTACTTTAAGGTGTGTGCTGATAGTAATATTTGGATTGTAACAGCTACACCACTAGGGGGCAGCATAATGCCACACTTACCTGTAGGTACTAGAAGAAGCTGAATAGCACATGTTGTGTCTGTACCACGGCTACTAATGGCAATTAAAAAATAAGCTAATGCGAATCCACGTCTCATTTTTTATGTTTTATTGCAGGGGTGTCAAACTCAATCGGAGCAGGGGCCAAAATTAGAAAACCAGTCTTGGTCGTTGGCCGAATAAGAGAATTGTATAAATAATAAAGCCAGCCTACTGTATTTTTGTTCTCAGTTGGGGTACAATAGGCTTTTTAACATAGAATAATACTTCCCCACAGAACTACAGCTGTAGATTTGTGGTTTTAACGGGCTTTGTAGTTTTGTTTTAAATCAGAACTTAGAACTCAACAAATAACAACAAATAGGCCACAGACTACTGACTAACACTGGCCAATTATTTATTAAGTATTATTTACTGCCACAGTTACCTAACTCCTCATATAAGACAGGTGCACTCAGGTCCACTCTGTTTTACTGTGACAGTGGGTACTACCAGCAGATAAATATTTAGGTGCATGTCATGCCCCTTATGTAAGCCCAGCACAACTTTAAGCTGAGTCAGCTCCTACACACAAACACGTATTATAGGCTTATTTAACATTTATTGAGCAAACTACTGTCCACCTCTCTGTCCTCTGCAGGACACAGTGTGAGCAGGATTATACCTCTTTCTGGGCAGGTTTAGCTCGCTGTGTGTTAATGAGTGCATTAGAGCCCAAGTAGCGACAGAGAGAAAGGAAAAAGAGCGACGGAGGGCAGTGCTGTGAATGAACTTAGACAACTCTCTGCTGATAACTTGGTTTTACTGACACAACTTGGTTTTCTGTTTTTAAAGACGTACGGTTTGTAAAGGAGATGTTCTTACACTGCTGTGCGGTTGGAGCGTGGTTTTATTACTGCTACATTAGCTCAACAAACAAAGTGTAGAGCGTTTACAGAGAGTCCCACCTGTTTAAGAAGCTCCTGCTCTCACTGACCCCTCTTTGTCCATTTCTTTTGTGGAAAGTTAAATTTCCTGTGGGAGAATCCTTCACTCTCTCTCTCTGCTCCTGCGGCTCGTTAAATGCCGCTCGCTAAAACAGCGGCGCCGCTTCTGCAGTGCATTATGGGAGATGTAGTTCAAACAGATCGAGCACAATATATCGGCGGGCCATTATTAATATAAAATGGAAATGATCTCGCGGGCCAAAAGAAATTATCCTGCGGGCCACATTTGGCCCGCGGTCCAGAGTTTGACATATGTGTTTTATTGAAAACATAACATGGTACCAGGAGTTGGCCTATGAAGACGGACGTCATGGAAAGTGTGAAGCCGCCGGATGCTGTTAATTGGACTGGCAATGTGGACTGTGAGTGGCGAACTTTTAAACAGTGGTTTATGCTATATTTGCAAGCTATCGGTGACCAGATGCACGGAAGGTAGCACTGCTTCTTACTGTAGCAGGTCCCCAGGCAGTGGAAGTATACAACACGTTTATTTTTTCCGCAGATGAAAAAGACAAATTTGACGTGGTAGTGGCAAAGTTTGATGAACACTGTTCACCCAAAAAGAATGAGCCGTTTGAGAGGTACGTCTTTCGCTCATGCATACAGCAACCTGGTGAAAGTTTTGACACGTTTTTGACGGACCTAAAACTAAAAGCTAAATCTTGCAACTTTGGGCAGCTTCAAGAATCACTGATCAGAGACCAGATTGTTTTTGGAATAAAAGACAAGAAAATAAGAGAGAGACTGTTAAGAGCGACAGAGTTAACATTAGAAGGCACTGTGAAGATCTGCCATGCCAGTGAACTTGCCCTACAACATGCCAAAACCTTCAGTGGAGCGGCGAGGGACACAAACACGGATGGGACAGCGGTCGCTGCAGTGTCACGACCACGACCGAAGGAGACGGAGACATTCAGTTGCATAAGATGTGGCACAAAACACACAAGACAACAATGTCCAGCATATGGAAAGATATGCAACAAGTGCAAAGGACAGAATCATTTTGCGAAACAATGCTTTACAAAAGGTAAGCAAGCCCAAAAAGACAGAGTGCACACAGTGGATGAAACCGCTCTAAGTGATACATTTTTTGTGGGCATGGTAACGCAACAAGAGTCACCCACAAAGCAACTGACGGTCAAAACAGTAGAGCAGGACAAATGGATAGAGACTTTGCCAGTGAATGGAGCCCTGATCACTTTTAAACTGGACACAGGAGCTAAGGCAAATCTTGTGAGCGAGCTGGATTTGAAAACAATGAAGGTAAAACCCAATATTTACCAAAACCATAACTCACTCCAAGCTTACAATGGACAGTCAATAAACACCAAAGGTAAATGCAGACTCAAGGTACAAGTTAAAGGAAAATATTACACACTTCGTGTTTATTGTGGTACCAGAAGGACACGAGTCTTTGTTAGGTGACAAAGCATGTGAGAAACTAGGCCTTGTTAAAAGAGTGTACATCATTAACAGTTCTGAGCCTAGCAGTGTGAACACATCTTGTAAACCAATACCCAGACATATTCCAGGGGTTTGGTGTCTTACCTTTTACCTACAAGATACAGTTGAAAGAAGGAGCTCAGCCTGTAGTTCATGCTCCTCAGCGTGTTCCAGCTGCACTCAAGGACAAGCTCAAAGAGGAACTGGATCGAATGGAGTCACTTGAAGTCATAAAGAAAGTGGAGGAAACCACCGAATGGGTTAATTCCATGGTGTGCATCAATAAACTAACTGGTGCTCTGCGAGTATGCATGGATCCAAAAGACTTAAATGCAAGTATAAAAAGAGAGCACTATCAGATTCCAACAAGGTATGAAATAACAAGTAAAATGGTTGATGCACAGTTTTTCACCAAACTGGACGCATTACAGGGATTTTGGCAACTCAAGCTTCATGAGGACAGCACAAAGTACTGCACTTTCAACACACCATTCGGACGATACTGCTTCCTGAGAATGGCGTTTGGAATCTCTTCAGCTCCCGAAATTTTCCACAGGACAATGGAGCACATGATCGAAGGCACTGAAGGAGTGCGTGTGTATGTGGACGATATCATACTGTGGGGGTCCACACTTGAGCAGCACAATGAGAGACTTGTTAAAGTACTGCAAAGAGTCAGACAGTTCGGACTCAAACTGAACAGAGCAAAGTGTCAGTTCAGAGTGACTGAAATCACTTTTCTTGGAGACAAGCTGACAGCTGCTGGCATTGAGCCAGACAAAGACAAAATACAGGCAATACTTGAAATGCCACGTCCGGAGGACAACAAAGGAGTTCTGAGAGTGCTTGGAATGACCAACTTTATCGGGAAATTCATTCCAAACTTGTCATCAAAAACTGTGCACCTGAGACAACTGTTACACGATGGATGTGAGTTCAAATGGAGCAACAATCTGGAAAGGGAATGGCAACAACTGAAAGAGACTTTAACCACAGAGCCAGTGCTGGCATATTTTGATCCAAGGAGAAAGACAAAGATATCCACAGATTCATCAAAGAATGGGATTGGAGCCGTGCTATTACAAGCTTATGGAGACAAGTGGAGGCCCGTGGCCTATGCCTCAACAGCAATGACGGCATCAGAATGTCAATATGCCCAAATTGAAAAAGAGACTTTAGGACTAGTGTATGGCTTTGAAAAGTTCCACAGCTATGTCTATGGCTTACCAACATTTGTGGCAGAGACAGACCACAAGCCGTTGATAGCCATCATCAAGAAAAACCTCAGTGAAATGTCCCCGCGCATCCAACGGCTGATGATGAAGTTACAACGGTATGACTTCAACCTAATCTACACTCCAGGTAAACTTATTGTGTTAGCAGATGCTCTCTCTAGGGCCACAACACAAAGCAAAGAGCGCAGCTCCACAGAGGCTGATGTAGATGTACACGTAGACCTGGTAGCTAAGACGCTTCCCATGTCAGATTCTGAAATCCAAACAAATTGCAACTGAGACACAAAAAGACACTTGCCTGTAAAAAGTAAAAATACTGCTGAATGGGAAATGGCCACGAGGTGCATGCCAACCTTTTTACAACATAAGAGCAGAGTTAAGCGTGGTCAATGGACTTTTACTTAGAAAAGACAGGGTAGTAATCCCGCACTCACTGAGACATGAAATGCTCAAAAGACTGCATGAAGGGCATCTAGGCATAGAAAGACAGAGAGACATTCCAGATGAACCTTGGCGCAAGGTAGGGACAGACATCTTCCACCTGAATGGGAGAGATGGCGCTATTGTCTAATATGTCTGCCACTTGTGTCATTACGCACATGAAATCAATCTTTGCGAGGCACGGAATACCTCAGATCATGTACAGTGACAATGGACCTTGTTATAGTTGTAGAGAGTTCCAACTATTTGCTCAGAAATATGACTTCAGACATGTCACCTCCAGTCCATTGTACCCTCAGTCAAATGGTAAGGCAGAGAAGGGTGTACACGTAGTTAAACAGTTACTCAAAAAAGCACAAGCAGAGCTTCACCATTAGAACATGGCAAATCTCCTGCAGAAATACTTATGGGAAGGAAACTGCGGACCACTCTTCCTTACACGTCTGCAAAGAAACACAAGCAGATGAAAGGGGAAATGAAACGGTTGCAAAAGAGACAGAAAGCAAACTATGACAAATCCTCAAAAAGCCTAAAACCACTCGTTCCTAAAGATACAGTCAGAGTGGAAGATGCAAATGTTTGGACATGAAAAGCAACTGTACTGGAGGAAGTGAACCCGAGTCCTACAGTGTGCAAACTGAAGATGAACTGATACTTAGGAGAAACCGAAGGAGTCTACTGAAAGCACAAGATGGACAGTGTGAGGATAACAATACATCATCATCTGAAATCAACTCACCTGTAAAGGACAGTGTTGAGCTAAATGACCAACCACCTGTGCTCAGGAGGTCAGGACGCACTGTCAAACCACCTGATAGACTGATTCTTTAAAAAATAAAAAATATAACCAGCCAGAAATGTTATGTGGTTATGCTAAAAATGCATTTAAGGGTGTTTGCACATTAATCCTTGAAACATCTGTTGTGGTGTCACTTTATAATGTTATTGTACCAGTTTAAAGTTTAAAATTTCAACTAAAGACAAGGGGATGTGCTGATAGTAGTATTTGGATTGTAACAGCTACACCACTAGGGGGCAGCTTAATGCCACACCTACCTGTAGGTACTAGAAGAAGCTGGATAGCACACGTTGTGTCTGTACCACGGCTACTAATGGCAATTAAAAAATAAGCTAATGCGAATCCACATCTCATTTTTTATGTTTTATTGAAAACATACGGTGTTTGTGGGTGTACCTTGCAATTAGGAAACATGGCATCAGAAGACAGTGATGGAGAGAGGCATATATAATTATATCATATCAAATGCACTAGAAGACTTGGTTAAAGGATCAAAACCTGCATCAGACCTGGTTAACGCTCACTGTGAAATGAATGTTCCCATGTGGCACAGATGAAACCTGGCTCAATTTTGTGTTTCCACCAGGGAGCACTGCAGCAGGAGGAGCTGTTTGTCGCAGTGGAGATGCTAACGGCTGTTGCGGTCATTAATGAGGCTTTGGAGGCGGGGCTTATGCAGAAGTTTAATTCCTCATTAGTCAGTTCTGCAGCTGCTCTCAGTGATGTGGAGCCAGAGCTATTGCACAGGTTGTGACATTATAACTAATTGATTAATAATTGAATAGTGGTACTGTAACAAAACAAGTAGTTGATTCATTTTAATTTTTTTTTTTTTTTTTATCCCTGTCCCTATTTCATGTACTATGTCTATTATTTTTCAGATATTATGAAGTTCTGAAGTCAATGAAACAGCAGTCCAATGGAGCAATACTCAATTGGAATCAGCTCCAGAATAAGATTAATGCAGTCAACAGTGAGGTCCAAGAGCAGCACCAGCGTATGTATTTGTGCACATATTATTACAAGTATCCCATTATTATATATATATATATATATATATATATATATATATATATATATATATATATATATATATATATATATATATATATATATAAAATGTTGGTTTATTTTACAAAAATCACTTGCATTCAGAGCTGTGCTTTACTACCTTTATTTTTCAAGACCAAACATTTTGTAACCCAGGTCCTTGGACTGATCAAGTGTTATTTTAATATAGATTAATAAATAAAGTAAATAACATGTCCCTGATCCAATTTTGAGCCCTGACCCAGTGTATGGGAATCACGACTCTAGAGCATCACATAAAGTTTGGTCCGTAGGTATTTGGAAACTTATTTGTTAATATTTTTTACCCTTTTTACCAAAACATATTCAAAATACAGTTATATAATTAATATGTGCTTAAAGTGCTCTGCTGTAATTTGGGATTATTCACATCCATATCAGACAAAAAGTTTAGGAATTACAGCTTTTTAATGTGAAGCTGGCTTATTTTCAGGTGCTCATAGATAATTGGACAGTTGCTTCTACCATAAAGGGAAGACTTAAACTACAGGGTTCACCACAAGGTGCTGACCATTCATCAGCCTCAACAATAGAATAGCCACGTTAGACTTTGACACTGAAAGAAGCCAGCCTAGGTGTGGAACAGCATTCTTTGGACAGATGAGCCTCAGACCAATCCATACAGTGGGGCAAAAAAGTATTTAGTCAGCCACCGATTGTGCAAGTTCTCCCACTTAAAAAGATGAGAGAGGCCTGTAATTTTCATCATAGGTATACCTCAACTATGAGAGACAAAATGAGAGAAAAAAATACAGAAAATCACATTGTCTGATCTTTAAAGAATTTATTTGCAAATTATGGTGGAAAATAAGTATTTGGTCAATAACAAAAGTTCATCTCAATACTTTGTTATATAACCTTTGTTGGCAATGACAGAGGTTAAACGTTTTCTGTAAGTCTTCACAAGGTTTTCACAAACTGTTGCTGGTATTTTGGCCCATTCCTCCATGCAGATCTCCTCTAGAGCAGTGATGTTTTGGGGCTGTCGCTGGGCAACACGGACTTTCAACTCCCTCCAAAGATTTTCTATGGGGTTGAGATCTGGAGACTGGCTAGGCCACTCCAGGACCTTGAAATGCTTCTTACGAAGCCACTCCTTCGTTACCCGGGCAGTGTGTTTGGGATCATTGTCATGCTGAAAGACCCAGCCACGTTTAATCTTCAATGCCCTTGCTGATGGAAGGAGGTTTTCACTCAAAATCTGACGATACATGGCCCCATTCATTCTTTCCTTTACACGGATCAGTCGTCCTGGTCCCTTTGCTGACAAACAGCCCCAAAGCATGATGTTCCCACCCCCATGCTTTACAGTAGGTATGGTGTTCTTTGGATGCAACTCAGCATTCTTTCTCCTCCAAACACGACGAGTAGAGTTTTTACCAAAAAGTTCTATTTTGGTTTCATCTGACCATATGACATTCTCCCAATCCTCTTCTGGATCATCCAAATGCTCTCTAGCAAACTTCAGACGGGCCTGCACATGTACTGGCTTTAGCAGGGGGACCCGTCTGGCACTGCAGGATTTGAGTGTGTTACTGATGGTAGTAGTGATGGTAGCCTTTGTTACTTTGGTCCCAGCTCTCTGCAGGTCATTCACTAGGTCCCCCCGTGTGGTTCTGGGATTTTTGCTCACCGTTCTTGTGATCATTTTGACCCCACAGGGTGAGATCTTGCGGGGAGCCCCAGATCGAGGGAGATTATCAGTGGTCTTGTATGTCTTCCATTTCCTAATAATTGCTCCCACAGTTGATTTCTTCACACCAAGCTGCTTACCTATTGCAGATTCAGTCTTCCCAGCCTGGTGCAGGTCTACAATTTTGTTTCTGGTGTCCTTTGACAGCTCTTTGGTCTTGGCCATAGTGGAGTTTGGAGTGTGACTGTTTGAGGTTGTGGACAGGTGTCTTTTATATAGATAATGAGTTCAAACAGGTGCCATTAATCCAGGTAACGAGTGGAGGACAGAGGAGCCTCTTACAGAAGAAGTTACAGGTCTGTGAGAGCCAGAAATCTTGCTTGTTTGTAGGTGACCAAATACTTATTTTCCACCATAATTTGCAAATAATTTTTTTAAAAATCAGACAATGTAATTTTCTGGATTTCTTTTCTCATTTTGTCTCTCATAGTTGAGGTATACCTATGATGAAAATTACAGGCCTCTCTCATCTTTTTAGGTGGGAGAACTTGCACAATTGGTGGCTAACTAAATACTTTTTTGCCCCACTGTACCAGAATAATGGACAGAGAAAAGTCTGGAGAAGGCTTGTAGCGGCTCAAGATTCAAAACACACCACATCTGTAAAGCATGGTGGAACAGTGTGATGCATAAGGGTCCATAACTTCCAATGGCACTCGGTCACTGCCAGATGAATTCTGAAGTGTACAGAGATAAACTTTCTCCTCAGGTTTGGTCAAAAGCCACAAAGTTGATTGGATGGTGCTCCACAGCACAGATGGACAGTGACCCAAAACATATTGCAAAAGCAACCCAGGAGTTTTTTCTTTTTAAGGCAAATAAGTGAAATATTCACTCATCAGATCTCAGCCCAATCAAGCATTAATTTCACTGTGTTTAAGAGTAAACTTCAGGCAGAAAGACCCAGAAGCAAGCAACGGTTGAAGACAGCAGTGTTTGATGATGTCCATGAGTTCCAGACTTCAGGCAGTCATCGCCTGCAAAGAATTTTTAACAAAATATTAAAAATTTACATTTTATACATGGTAATACTAATTTTTCCATTTACGTTTGAGCCCCTGAAAAAGATGTGGCTACACATTAAAGAGCTGTAACTCCTAATTCAAACTAACTCCTATTTCAAAAAAACTTAAAGTATGTAGAAATTTTAAGGTAGTTTTATGAAACTGTTGGCATTCTTAAATGGGTTGTGTTTTCATAATATTGGGGTAAAAGATATTTGATAAAAGCCACATTTTTATAATCTGCAAAGCCTTGTATTGTATAAGCCTTGTATGTATTCTGGTAAATCTAGTATGTATGGATGAGCATCAGTTTCAGTGTGTGGAAAGAGCATCTCGTGAGTTTGATATATTTTCTTGTTAATAAATACAATAATAAAAAACTACAAGCAACTTTTTAATACATTTTGCTTTCATGGTAAATAAAAATAAGATTATGGGGGCTGCCATAGTCATCTGAATTAACAGGAAACACTGGAATATCATACTGTTCAAGATGGTCTTAGAATTTTAATTTTTACCATCAATACAGGACCATACAGTAAACTCACTGTGACAGTATTGAACACAGAGGCACTTGTGTGACATTTACCATGATTTCTCAAAAGTGTTTTTTTAGTACAAAGACATTTTATACTTCATTGTAAATACTGTTTCTGTTGCATTTTATTTTCTTTTAACCTCAAATTTAAGATAAAACACGAATATAACAACATAAACTCCTATTACAATTACTTGTTTAACTATATACTTTATGTTCAAAATAAATAATAACTTTAAACTCATAAGCCAGAAGGTTGGCAGGTTCAAACCCCACTCCCACCGTTGCATACTGTCATTGTGTCCGTTGGGCAAGACACTTAACCCACCTTGCCTCCGGTGTCTGCGCACACTGGTGTATGAATGTGAGTGTGAATGGGTGAACGGTTCCTTGATGTAAAGCGCTTTGAGTACCCATGAAGGTGGAAAAGCGCTATATAAAAATGTGACCATTTAGGTTTACTACAAAAATCATATCAATCATTTGAATAACTCACCAAGCTATTGAACTAAAAAAAAAAAATCAATTATTCAGCAATTCCACCTTCTTTTCATCAATGAGACACTTGAGCTTATCTGTTAGAAGTTTTAATAGTTTGATATGAAAGCACTGCATATATTTCTTCTTTTTTTTTTTATTATTAATTCCAAGAACTCCCTGCAATGTGCTTGTGTACCTGTCTCTTTGCCATTACCATAAGATCAGAATAGATCACAATGAAAAACTGTGTGTGTTTTAGAGCTGCTGTGTGTGTCTCTAATAAACGAGGCAGTGATGGAGGGGGACATCCATAGATTAGTGTCCGCTCTGAGGCAGCCCTCTCTGGATCTGAACACAGTTTCACCGAGCAATGCCCGCCGCTACCTCACCCTGCTCAGGAGAGCCCAGCAGCACCGTGCACAGGTCAGACAGGACTGTAAATACCTACTGTCATGCTGATCTAAAGCTGAGGTAACAGTCTCTCTGTTCAAACAGGTGGCTTGTGACCCAGGGGCGGGGCTTTGGTTGACAGACATTAAGGAGGAAGTGGTGAGAGCCAATCAGGAAAATCAGAGAGCATTAAAACGTATGTGTAAAGATACTGAATTTCAGCTTACTTCTATCTTGTAGTTATGGTTTTGTTGTTATGCATGCTCTGTCAGTTGCAATTCTTGGAAATACTAATTCACTTGAATTTACACTGGCATGCATTTTTTTAGTCTGTTTAATTTGAAATGAGTCCAAAACAACACAATTATAAGAAGCTGAAAATATGGTTAAATGACAAAAAAGAAACTTTAACCTATAGTAAAAATTGATTTGAGATTTTAATTCTCAAATGTTTTTGTAAACATTTGGTTCATTTCTATTTAAATGGACAAAATCTGGCCAGGCTTCATCAATATAAGTTGAATTTACTATCACTAGAATACTAGAATAAACTATTTCTAAATAAAATGTTGCTGAGCTGAAAAGCAGAATATAGATGTATACATCAGGTACTTTTCAGGACTTTTGCTGAGCTGTCTCTTTGTCTTTAACAAAGATCCAAGGCACTCTGATATAGTAATAGTTTCTTTAACGGGCCCATATTATGCTTTCTTTGGTGTTTTTTAAATTAATTTAGGACACCTCTAGATCAGCATCTTATGTTTTGTTGGTCAGAAAACACAATAATTATTGCAAAAATCCTATTTGAAGTAACTCATCATTTGACTCTGAGAAATGCTCAGATTAGGTCCCTGTTCCTTTAAGAGCCTTCCCTCCCCACAGCCCAGCTGCTGTCACGCCCCATCAATGCTTCTCACAACATGCTGCTGCAACTCCGCAGTCCGCGGTAGGTTTGTTTGGTTGCTGCGGGGGAGGTGTGAGCTGAACGGCACTGGGCCGTGAAGCAGGGAGAGGCGTGGTCAGGTGGAAAAGGCAGACACTGGTGAAACGAGACGTTTCTGTCCTTTCAGGAAGTCAACGTAAATAAATAGAGGATTACTCAAACATGTATGAATGAAACAAAAACAACTCCAGGTATGTTTTTGATGCAGGAACAACATTAAAACACAGTAGAAAGATCAGAAAAGTCAATTTTACATAATAGGGCCCCTTTAATGAGAACCAATGCCTTTCAACTCTAATGAGTCCTCATCAGGGCTTTGTGAACACCGCAGCATGTTCTTTTTCACTGATCTGTCTCTTTCTGCTGTCATATACTACACCCTAGTGCGTAAATCTTTTGTGCACCTGCTCTGCGTCATTGGCATTTGGTGTTAACACACTTATTACAGTCGAAACCCATTGGTTCTCATTAAATAAATTATTGCTCCCTTCTTAGTCATCTGTTAAAACACTATTATTTGTTTTGAGTTTGTTCCTTTGACTGTACTTGAGAAGCCTGCATGTTTCTCTTTCAGTGTGCCTGGCATTAGCCGCTGTTAACCAGGCTGTACGAGAACAACGCTCCTCACAGACCTTCAGAGTCCTGTCTCTGCCAGAGGTGGCGTTGTCGGGCCTTGTGCCCCACTGTGCACAGCAATATCAGGAGCAACTAAGCACACTCATGAAGGAGAGAGCACGCACAGGTACAAACAGGCTCAAAGTAGTTCACCAGGCTTGTACAATATAAAATGGCTTCAAACTGCCAAACTTGTGCAGCAGTACCACTTTCAGCATGTGTATGTCAGTTCTACCCACAATACACAATCTAGTTATTCACTTGAGTTTATGTTTTCAGTACAATTAAAAGGGTGTAGAAAAGAAAGCATCTGGACAGTTTGTTCTTTATAAGATGTTCCGTTCCATCTCTCATCCAAAAGATTTATTTTGTCAATTCTAAAGTCACTGATGTTTGAGCTGAGCTTATATTAGAGGGAGTGGTCAGTGGGAGTATATCCGGGTATTATTAGTAGTTTTTCATATCATTACCTAAATTGTACCTCAACATTGTAAATAAGAATTTGTTCTTATGTTTTGCCTGGTGAAGGTTTAACAAAAAATAAGCACTTTTCCATACCGGTACTGAAACAATGCATTTTCTTGATATTATGGTAAAATTCTGGCTGTGGTAATAAATTAATCACTGTAAAACTGTGATATGACACATTTTCCATAAGCCCAGCTGTCCTAACATCAGATATGATTTTTGAACAGATAATTGCAGTGCATGGATTCGGACAGCGTTGGCCGATGGCACCTGGTTTTACTTTAATTTGAACAAACTAGAAGGCGCCTGGGACAAACCACAGGATTTCAGACAGAACTCTCACTTTCTGAGCCGCAGTGACATCCAGGTCAGAGGCTGGAGCTGTTCTTTGGCTGTTGCTACTTTGGTTCATTGTGTTAATGTCATGTGGTTCTGTCATCTTCAGTCCGTGGTGAGCAGCGTGTCGGCGAAACACTCTCGCAGTCTTCAGTGGAAGAACAGTGAATGGCTCGTGGTGCGTTTACAGGCTGCTGCCAGAGGTTTCCTCCTCAGAAGACAGCTGCAGAGAAGACGCAGATATATCACTGACAACATGCCTGCTGTTATCACCATACAGGTGCAGATATTATATTGTATTTAATTATCATGTTATATTACGGAGAGGCAAAAATTAAAAATTGTCACAATAATAGAATATTAACTTTGAATTAGTTAATTTGAGAGGCCTAGCAATTGAATTGGGGAATAATAAAGTTCAGATGTTCTGTGTAAGTTTACTCTGGGCGTTCCGGTTTCCCCTACCACTAAAACATGTACATTAGGTCCTTCATGGGGCCAGGACCCCTCTGTAAAAGAGATTGTTAATCTTAGTGGGACATCCCTGGATAAATGGTAAAAAAAAAAAAATGTATTTTACTTGCATACAACAATACTTATTGTATTGCAGAAATAACTTATTCTACTGCCTTTTGGATCCCTTATAAATAATCAGTCATTAAATTGCTATAGTTTTTTTTACATATTGTATTATTACTTTGTATGTACTGTTTTTTAATATTACATCAAATAAAAATAATTATGTAAATTATTCAAAATAATTTACAACATTCATGCTGATAAAGGTGAGGCTTTTGACCTGTCCCTAGCTATTATTGTTCTACTTCAGCAGGACTCCATGTAAATTGAAGGCAAAATAATAAAACATTTCCTTTTGCATATTATTCTCAGTATGTTATAAATCAAATCAAATGTATTTATAAAGCCCATTTATCAACAGCCAGAGCTGACCAAAATGCTCTACAAGTATAAATTTAAAGAATGTTGTATTCACCCTAAAATTCTCAGGTAATGTACTTGGCTGTATATGTGCTTCTGTATCCTGGAGTATATGCTAGAAAAGAGCAAAAATTGTCAGCCCTGCTAAAGTCAACCCTGTTGCCATATCAGTGTAAAAGGTCTGGAAATGAGAGGCAGACAAATTAGGTTTCGGCTCAGTTGCAGCCTAATTTTATCTGTATAAGAAGAAAATATTAACAGGGTTTACAAAAATATCTATTTAGTTGATAAACATTTATAAAATAATAAAAAACATATCCTGAGATGACATTGGACAGTTTCTTGTCATTTTAAGATGTACAGTATTCATGCCAAGGTCAAAGTAAAAAAAAAAAAAAGGAACCAATTTCATGAAATGAACCTGTAATACTCACACAATAGTGCAAGCAATTACAAATAGAAAAGTTCTGGAAACATTGACAGTTTACCAATGTTATTGTTATTTTACCTTAATCTTCTGTTGTTTTAAAATTAACAAACAACAAAGGCAGAACAAGTTTAACTCATAATATTATTATTAGGCCATAGCAGACAAAATATGACCTGGCCAAAAATTGCCTACAGGTCCTTTAATGCGCATTAGTACATAGCACATAGGCTCTGTGGCGAGGTAACCCAGAACTTAATCCAAAGGAAATCCAAAAATAGGTCCGTATAAATCCCAAATGTAAAGTCAAATCCTGAAAATAGAGTCTTTATGTCCCCCACAAAAAACACCAGATGTCCTGTATATGAGCAAATGGCAGGCTGGGACTGGGAAGATCAGCTGAGCAGGTAAACAAAAACAAAAGGACAGCATATGTGGAATAAAAAATTCTAAATCTATCCAAAAACAAGGAGCAGACAAGAGAGAGTCCAGTACAGAAAAGTTTATTGCATGACACAACAAGCGGAGCTCATGTCCGGTCCCCACAAAAGCCCCCAAGCTCATCCAAACATGATCTTTTATACTTTTTTGATAACACTAATATATGTCCTAGAAAATAATAAGTTATTCATCTAGACAGTTGCTACTCAACTTTAATTTGTAAACATACATATTGGACCATCCCAACTAAACTGGTGCCAACACCTACACCTGCTGTGGACACTCAGATTGTCACATCCACAAAAGTTCATCCAGGTCATTATTATGGAGTTATATAAACCATTAAGTAGTGGAAATTTACAACCCAAGATGTAATGTAGGTAGCCTGTGACACGCCCATCATGTTATGTGCCCCTTTATTCCGATGTCATCAACATGGAACTACGCCCACTAAACTGCATCCCTTAGTGGCAGTTACACTAAAATACAAGCAGGAACCCAAATTAAACTCTATCCCTCTTGTGTGTTTTATCTTATCTACAGTAAGGCCCAGTGAGTTTCCCTCACAGTTACAAAGTCGCACATTTCTCAAAGAATGCATGAAGATGAACACATTACATTATCGTGACATTGCAAACACTCACAGTACTGAAGTTTTTTACTATAATGAATATATAAAAGATTATATGAAGCTTGATTATACGTATAACCAGCAAAACATGAATAGCATACAGATTACTCAAAGCTTGACTGTACCTTTTAATACTTAGCATAAAAGCATAAGAAAATCAACCCTCGGTGTTACCCGTCTTACAATGACCTAAAGTAACAACATTTATAGCTTTTTAACTCATTAACCTCTTCACATGACAGTACAATGCAGTACATAAACCAAAACATTATGCTGCCTATGCTACAAACCTACTGCAAATTGCGTCAAACAAAAGGCAATATATCAAAACAGAAAAGGTGGATGCAAAAGGTGAGATAATTGTAATAAAACAAAAATAAACACCACCAAATCTTCCTGGCCAAAGCTAATTTAATAAGGACTGACTTAATATGGAAAACTGTTCTATGGTCTTCATAACCAAAATGAAAAACTACAAACCAATTACTAAAGCTTTATTAAAGTGTGTTTGTGTGGTGTGTTGTAGTCCCACTGGAGGAGATTCTTGGCTCAGCGGTCATATCGACACCGACTGCAGTACCTGTATATGAACTGGAGAACTGTTGTGAAGGTAATAATATCCTTTTCAAATATTAAAACATTCAAGAGTCAACACAGTTTTTCTTTCATATGGACGTTCAATCTGACAGTAATGATGATAATGGCAGTATGTAGCTTCTACAAGCACTTAGGTTAGGATTTTAAACCTTTCAAACTGATTTTCACTTGTTGAAACCTTCACAGCATAACGCACATAATGCTTAATATCTAACTTTGATTCATTCATCCCAGTGCTAATTTTATTGACATTGTGTTTGTCACTGATAAATGCCCTGTTAGATCCAATCGATGGTGAGGATGTGTCTGGTGAGGAAGAGGTACAGAGAGAGACTTCACTACTTCAGAAGAAATGTGGGTCTGCTTACAAAACAAATCTCATGAAAATTAATTTTCTAAAAAATACCTCATTTGGCAGATGGTAACATTGTGGTGTGTTTCCATGTAAACAGGTAAATGCAGTGGTGAAGATTCAGGCCTTCTTCAGAGCCAACAAGGCCAGAGAGGAGTATAGGCAGCTGGGTAAGGACCTTTGAGCTAAATAAATAGGCATTCTTTCCAGTCTGCAGGGCTTAAAGTTTTCCAACACAGTGGCAAATTGGCATTAAGAACGTGATATCCACATGTCAAGAATACTGCAGTTGACGAACCACATGTTTACATTTGACAGACGCAGGTGAGCTGTATGACATGAAAGTTGGATATTAGGAACACTTTTCAGTCCATAAAGGTGTGCTACAGTTCTCGATTCTCATTCACTTATGTCAATGATCGACCTCATAATTGCGGAGATATGCTCATACATAGTAAATTAACATATGTCTGGTTATAGAAGATCTGATCCAATCTTCCATAACATTCTCATGTCTCACAATATATTTACTGTATTTTCATTAAAGCAACATAAGGTTCTTATAAACACACGTTTGTCTTTTTTCTTTCAGCTTTTTTTAATGATTGCCGTGGAGCATGCAGTCTTCTTTGCAAAATAGTGACATTAGCTTTTCATTGCCTCCTTGGCCTTTGGGCCATGATTCACTGAAGAAGGCAAGAATTTCTTAGGTTTATAAAGATGCTACTTACTTTTCCTTCCAACTGGGCTCATTGGACTGGAAATGTCTTGTTAACATGCCCCGGCAGTCTTACCCTTGGTTCTTCCCCTCTGTCTCTGCCTTGGCAGTGGGGGAACTAGGTAGGAATATGTAGTTTCAGTAAGTTTGTTCAACTTAAGCGTAATGGCACACTTAAGGGACAAAACAAGCAGGAAAAAGTCTCAAAAAACATTCCCCTGCAGTTCATGTTACTTTTTTATCAAACTGAATTGTCAGATGTCTGTTTTGGTCTCTTGGTACTGGCATCATTATTGCTTTTGCTAATGCTTTTCCCATAGTGCACTCAGCCACGCCCCCTCTGCGGGTCATCAGGAAGTTTGCTCACTTGTTAGAGCTGTCCAGTGCTGACATCTCAGAGGAGGCAGCACTTCTTAGAGTCAGACAGGAAGTGGTGAGGACTATTCGCTTCAATAAACAGCTGGAGGCTGACCTGGACCTGATGGACTTAAAGATCGGGCTTTTGGTCCGCAACCGGGCCACAGTACAGGTAAGGAGCTTTTAAAGGAACTATGTGCTTTTATGTTTTGGACTTTTTCCCTCTGTAAAATATCTTAAAATGCTCAAAAAATATAAAATATATAAACAATATAAAATATAAAAACAAAATTGTGGCAACTCTATCCTGCCTTTATGGCCATTGGTCATGCAGTAAGTGAAACACAAACGTGTATGTTTGAGGGCAGTAGTGTGCCTGCTCTGCGGGCTGCGCAACGCGGTCAGAAACAATCAATGAGCTACAGCATCCATGACATCCTTTAATATCCAGATCTTGTTATAGATCCATGAGTAGGTCAATCCCAGCCCTTCAGAACTTTTGAACATAGCCTGATGTTATGTACTTACCTTATATTTACATCCGCTCAAAGGGAAAAGTCAAGCAAAAACAATAGCATTGCATTCATGACATAGCATTACATATACTGCTTATAAAAAGCCTTCCCCTTAGCATTTTTCTTTTAATGTTGCTAAAGTCAGTACTCTGTAGTATGACCTTCTGAAGGACTTCCTGCTCCAAGTCTTTTAAGAAATGAGCTTGGTTCATAAAATCTGTTTCCAGTTTCCCAGTCCCTACCAATGACGAATATCTCCACAGCAGGACACTGCCACCACCATGCTTCAGAGAGGGGGGACAGTCTGATGTTGAGTTTGTGTCATAGCATCTTTCATTGATGGCTCATTTTAATTGTATCTGGCCTGAGGACCTCCCACGTGCCTTTTGGCAAACACAGAAGATGCTTTCTTATTACTTTCACCAAGCAATGTCTTTTTTTCTGTCCACTACTCCACACAGACCAGCTCTGTGGAGTGTATGGTTCAGAGTGGTCCTGTGGACAGATACAACAGTCTCTGCTGTGGAGCTCTGCAGTTCTTTCAGGGTCACCGTTGTTCTTATTGTTGCCTCTCTAATGAGTGCTCTCCTTGCCCGGCTGGTGAGTTTTAGATGGTCGTCGCCGGTTTGGTGTGGCTTCCTATTTTTTTTTTACATGTTGTAATGATGAAGTAAATGGTGTTTAGTGGCATTATGACTAGAGGCTGACCAATATAGATTTTTTAGATGCCGATACCGATATTAGCTAACTATTAGATAACTAAAACATGCCACTATCCAATACATCGGCTAATATGTTATACATTAGGAAAAAGTATTTTAAAACATTTTTATTTCTGCTCTTGTTTACATGAATATGGCGTGTACACCCCAGGCCACTTTATTAGACTAAACATCTTTTTAAAATATTGTAGAAGCTGCTTATTGTTCTTTATGCTGATTGCTATTTAGGTTGTAGTGGGCATTGGTGTGGGGAGTATTATTAAATATTTTTGTCTTTATTGTCTTTTTATTTAGCTATAACTAAATTTGTTTAACTTAAATTTCATTTAAACTTGCGGTGCCAGTAGAGCATGGGGAGAACTACAAAATGCATTTTGAATTTTCTTTTGCAAAGAAATTAGTAAATTAGCAAAGTACTAACTTTGGCTAAATTAATTTCACGTTTGTGTAGTGCAGTGGTCGTCAACCCATCGATCGTAAAGGTAGTGGCCCTGCCTTGCCAAATAAAGTCATATGCCTATGGCATTTGATTGACGCAGATGGATCAGTCTGAGATTCTTTTTAACCCACGGGACACCGCACGAGCTACAAGCTAAACCGAATACAAGCAACTTGATAACAATCAGAGTTTTGGCCGCTTTCACTTCAGTTCTGTTATGGAGGCTGCGGGCAGCTCGCGCTTACGGCCGCTCTGAACAGCGCCGTGGAGCTGACACACGCACGCACACGGGAGGAGAAGCAGCGGTGTCAGGGAGGAGAAAGGGAGGAGACAGGTGAGGAAGGAGTCAGTGCCTGATGTATTCTACCTGTTTGCTCTGTTTTTGTCTCTCAGAAAGTAGTTTGTTTTTGTGAGTCATGAGGAAAGCTGACTTTGTGGAAGTCTCACAAGCTCCTCCCCTGAGTGTTACCATGGAGCTCCTGTCAATCACCAATGTTACTAAAATAAAACAGAGCTATGGTGATGAATTTTATTGATACTGCAATTTACTATTTAATTCTGGCATAATAATAATAATAATATTAATAATAATAATAATAATAATAATGCATTAGTCGTATACAGCACTTTCTAGACACTCAAAGTTGCTTTACAATTTGGTGCATTATTCATTTACTCCTCAGTCACACTCGATGGTGGAAGCGTGGCTGCCATCGTGCACATACGGCCGCTCCAACCACCACAAACCACACTGACATATTTATACAGGCAAGGTGGGTGAAGTGTCTTGCCCAAGGACACAACAGTATACAGTGCTGGCAGCGGGTCTTGAACCGCCGACCTGTGGGGTAGTGGGCAAGCTACCAACTGAGCTACTGCCGCCCCCATATAAATATAGTAGGCCTATTATAATCCATAATAATCAGCAGTTTTAGGAAATGATGGAATGTTGTAAATATCAGTGACAAAATTATATATGCTACATTGATCAGATTCAGTTATTCCTGTCCTGAGTTGATAATGAACCTTTATAATTTTTAGTTTAATAAAATGTGACTTTATTAAAGAGGTTATTTCAATTCTTATTTTCATGTTTAACCACTGCAAATTATAATAAAATGCCAACAACAGTGTGGCTAATACAAATAATGAGTAAATAAATAAAAAAATGTAGATCTCCTGGCCTTGATGACTTTAAAAGTAGATCGCGAGCTGAAAACGGTTGAGGACCACTGGTGTAGTGTGTTGTGCAGCTTGAGCTCTGTGCACTTTAGTGGTGCTAGCTAACTAATCTTAGCTCCCCGTGCAGTTTGTTCGTGCTTGTTTGGTTAGTAGTTAATGTTAGCTAGCTACTAGCGGCTAGACAGCTGTGTATTAGTTAACGTTTGTTAGCATTTAATGTTGGCTGGAATGGTAGCTAGCTTACAGCTGCAGAACACAGCTATCTAGCCGCTACTAACCGGGCACAAACAAACTGCACTGAGTGCTAACTCATGTTGTGGTCGTTTACCAAAGAGCACGGGGACATGCTCACATTCCTCCACAGTAATTCAGAGTAGGTAGTGTAGGAGGAGTAAAGAGTTGTGATTGATGAGAGGGAGGAGAGGAGGAAAGTGGACAGTACTATATATATTGCACACTCTTCATTAGCATGTAAACTGACAGAATAGCAGTTAAGAGAGTCAGTTTCATTGTGCATCAGGTTCTATGTTGGGACTGTTATGTTGTGTTAAACACTCATGAATTTCTGTACTGTGCACAGTGTTTGTTTTTGCACTGCATTTATCTTTTATAATTTTGTACAGGAAAGATTTTTGTTGGACTGTAAGAGTAAACAGGCTGGCCTTTTTATTTTGTATAATTTTATTCTATATTTTTAATTTGCTATGCAAAACAGTGTTGTTTAATAAACTATATTGTTAAGATTTTTTTGGTATTTATTTAAGATACTTTATGGTTTTTATTAATCGAACAACAGAAAAATAATCGTTAGACTAATCGTCCAATTAGTCGTTAGGTTAGTCGACTAATTGATAAAATAATCGCCCGATTAATCGTTTTAAAAATAATTGTTTACCCCCAGCCCTAGATCATGGAAGAGTTTTCTATTTTCTCTGTTCATTTAAAAGGAGCTTTGCTTCTTTGCATAATACAGCTTTAACTTGCGCAAAACTGTGTTCACAGAAAATGATTTTAACAACTGATCTAAAATCCTCGTTTGATATTCAGTCATGAATCTCAAACTATTTGTTGGCCCTGTCCCAATGTTTTTTAAGTTGCTTTCATCAAATTCAGAATAGTTTTTTTTTATTTTAACATAATATATTAATATATTTAACATAGTATATTTAACATAATTTGTTAAGTATAGATAGATAGATAGATAGATAGATAGATAGATAGATAGATAGATCTAAATCTCAGAGTTCTTAAAAGATGCGATTTTTGTACATAAATCCTTCTTTTGGCTTGTTTTTTAGGAGGTGGCATCTCACTGTAAAAAACTGACAAAGAAGAACAAAGTGCAGCTGTCAGACATGATGGATTTGGAGAAGAGCAAAGGTCTGAAGGCTCTGAGTCGAGAGCGCAGAGAGAGGCTGGAGGCATACCAGCACCTGTTTTACCTCCTCCAGGTACTTCGTGGAGAATCAGGGCTCTGAGCAGCTAAAGGGAGGAGGTGCTTTAACATTTCCCTCTCTGGTTGTAGACACAGCCATGCTACCTGGCCCAGCTGGTCTTCCTCATGCCTCAGAGCAGGTCCACAGCCTTCATGGAGATGCTGGTGTTCAGTTTGTTTAACTATGGCTCAGATCAACGAGAAGCCTTCCTCCTGCTACAGCTCTTCACCCAGGCTCTGAGATACGAGATTAGGTACCACACATCTGAACTGGGTTTGACCTGGGGCTTCACTATGTATACAATAACTATGTTGAATATGGCAAACTCATGTGACACTGTAAGATAATAGATCTGTAACCAAAACAATGGCACACATTTCCTTCCCTCCAAATCCAGTTTTAAGGGTGTTTCAGTTGCCATGTATAAGCACCCCCTTTCACAGACCAACTACTTTTATACTTGTAAGAAATGGCTTATTACCTTGAAATACAAGCCCCTGATCAATCTGTAAATGTGATAACGATACTTTTTAGCAAGTATTCTACAGCCACAATTTGACTATTTACTTCTATGTATTTGCCTGTATGTTTTAGGCTGAAAGTGGAGCATCCTCAGGATGTGGTGACAGGAAACCCCACAGTCATAAAGATGTTGGTGAACTTCTATCGTCATGCTCGAGGACACAACGCTCTGAGAGAGGCTCTGGGCCCAGCTCTGAGGGAGCTGCTACTGGAGCAGAACGTCAGCATCAGAACCGATCCACTGGAGGTGTACAAGGCCTGGGTGAACCAGACCGAGACACAGACTGGCACTAAGAGGTCAGCAAAACGCTAACACAGTCCTGCTTTCTCTCCTGTCCTGGCATTAGTGCCTCAAATGGCACAATCAGTTATTATATTTTTTCATTATTTATGAATAAGGGCGCTCTCACACCTGCACTGTTTGGTCCGGACTTTCAGACTCTCCTCCGAATCCACAGGTGCGAAAGCCACGTGGACCTTCATTTGAACCAAACATCTGGTCTTTGTTTTGGCAAAAAGACATGGTCTAGATCTGGATCAAAGTCCTATTCGTGTGTAGTGTGAAAGTGTATTTTGCACTAGTTCGGACTTTTTGACCAAATCCAGGGAGTGACACAGTGAGACAAAGAAATGTAAGCGTGAAAGAGAAAAACAGATCTCTGTATAATTAAAAAGTGGACTCACAGATTCTTCTCTGCAGGTGCTATGAGCAGTATATATTTTTTATATTTCAAAAGAATTACTTACACGCGTCCCAAGATATGAGGTAAACATGTTCAGATCAAATATTAGTTTTACTGATAACAATAGTACATTAATAATAATTAATAATGGTTAATTTATTCACATTTTTTTAAAAATTGACCAAGTTGTTTGCTTACAGTTTTTGTTTTGGTTCTAAAACCCTGCATTGTCCATCGTCCAATCAGAAAAGCAGACAGACTGGCAACCCATGGACCATTGTTTTGATTTAGACTGCAGTACCATTTTCAAACCAGAACGAGCACTGCTGCTTCCATCACCTTTAAGCTCCACGTTACAGCAGCTGCTCCTGCGTCTGCTTTAGAGATTCAAAATGTGGTTTAAACAGTGCATTAGATGTTTATGCTGTTTGTATTAATGTTATATTAATCTCTGAAGTAGCTACATTAGTCTCATCGCCATATTTGTTGTTTTAAACAGTAAAATTTCACCACATTAAACTGCATCATGAAGTGCGCACCTGTTGTCATGGCAACAGCAATGAATCTTCAGGGAAAGTCCGACAGTCCGGATATTAAAGTTGTGGTGTGAAAGCAAATGTTTGTATGCATTCGTGAGTTACACCTGAAAGTCTGCACCATGGTCCAGAAAACTGATGCTGAAAAATCTGAGTTTTATGGTCAGTCATAATCATGACTGATATTGTATATTGTACTTTTTTGTGCAGATAAAGAGTTCAGAAAGGAAATCCAATGTTTTATCTGTTCCACACATGTGAATAGAGATGTTGGCTACCATTGCATTTGAAATTTGACAATATACTGTATTAGCAACTAGTTCTAAAATATGCAGTATTACAAGCTGCATAGTAATAAAGATATTCACAATCTGACTCAGATTTTACCTCCTGAAAAGAGTAGAAAAATATAATACATGAGTTCATTTTGTAATATAGAGACTGAGGTGTGATCCTAATGGTCACTATTGTTGCCCCTCACTTTTCTACTTACACTCCTGTGACCAAACCCAACTACACACTGTGACCAATTACAACTACACACATTGCTGAATTAGGGCTGCAACACTCTTATTTTGATAACCAATTAGGCTGTTTATTCCCAGGTGTAACCTGGTGTAACCTGGGAATAAACACCTGTGGTCATGTGGCATTTTACTTTTGACATGTGAAACTTACCGTACTTCTGTGAAACATTCTTCAATATCATTATTGCAAAAACCAAAATTCAAAATGAAATATGTCATAACAGTTGTTGAGCCTGTAGAGAGAGAAGTAAGGATTTTATCCATTCGCTCATTTTTGTGATTGACTGGATTAAATGGGTTAATTAAATTTTTTAATAAATAAAAGCTTGTCATATGGCTATGCCAATCTATTATTACCAACCAGTTAGATAGACAAACAGTACAGTTTGAGAGTCTGACTACACTAAGTCCTGAAAAGTTGACTTAATATCAAAATATAAATGACTGTATGTATAAGTACAGACAACAGGTGAAGGTGTTGAATTGGATCAAAACAATTCTAAATGCATCGTATTGCAAAAACGTATCGTTACACCCCTACTAACCAGGGCTACGAGGGTCCCGGGGAAATCTGATCTTTTCACATTGAACTATTGAAACTTAGGAAAGACAACCAAGCTCAAATTATTCAAATGATTATGTTTCTTAGTCTTAAGTTTATTATGAGTTGAATATAACAAACACCAGAGGATAATTTTTTTTTTTTTTTTTGTATGTTACATTTTGTAACAGTAAAAATAGATAATAACAGTAAATACTAGTAGAAATGTCTGTAGAAAGATGTTTTTTTGTTTGTTTGTTTGTTTTTTGTGGTCATGATTTTACTGTATACTATTTATATTTTATTTTAAAACAAATTATTATTTATTTATTTTTATTTAATAATGTGTTGTCAAACATTTTATATGACCACTTTTTGAATAATCATCACCTCTGGCTAAGGCATACTCAGCATATCTGTGAAGACTCTCACTCATCCAGGCTAATTGATTCACAACAAAAGGTTAAAAAGAAATCATCTGGATTTTCACTTTACGTTTTTCACCATTCATATATATATGTGAATGTGAGTGAGTGAGTGAGTGAGTGAGTGGGGACTACGGATGGAAATTAGCTCTGAGGTATAATCCGGTGTATTTATGGCACTAGCTGCTGTTCATTAATACACGCTGTCCAATAAAAAACAAAACAAATATTCAATATAATAAGTGTACATACTTCTAATAGCCAAAAAATGCGGCTGCTCTTGTGTTTGTGTTGTTTTTGTGTACTGTATGATGGGGAATGTGATTTAGAACAGTTTTCACTGTTTATCCGCTTTAACACTTATTTTACAGTTCTCTTCCGTATGATGTGTCTCCGGAGGAAGCCCTGTCTCACCCTGAGGTGCAGAGGAGAATCGATGTGGCCATTGTCAATCTGAAAAACCTGACTGACAGAGTGCTCAAGGCCATCACCTCCAACCTCCACAAACTGCCGTATGACACTCTCTGACACTGCTTACACTTAGAACTGCACTGTTCTTTTTAATGGGCTCCGTCCACTGATGAACCCGTTGAATTCATTTAAATCATATGAATTATACCATAGTCCAAAACCTTAATGTTGGGATGGAGCACCAAACAGGCTGGAGGATCATTTTGCAGCTAAATGGCAACATTTCAGTAAGATGTCTGGGTATAAAGGGAGCATTTTAGAATGGCAGAGTCCATATTATTGGCCAAGAAAATACCTTCTTGCATAAACTCTTCTTTTCCTCTGTCTTTCCTTTGAATTAAATTGATTTTAAAATATCTAAAATTATAAACAACCCTTATAAAAGTAGTAATGGTTTTGAAGTGAAACTGTAATTACATTTAAATAGGACTGTATACAAAAATAACATAGATAAGCACATATGAAAACAAGTAACCTACTAAATTTTTCTTTGTTCTCTCCACAGTTATGGTCTGCGCTACACGGCTAAAGTGCTCAGAGACGCTCTGAGGGAGAAGTTCCCTGAGGCCTCAGAAGATGACCTCTACAAGGTACATTGTCATTCAGAATAGGCCATTTGTGAAGAATTAGAAACTTTATAGATTTTCACAGTTTTTGACTCAATGTTTGTGCTTTAGCTGGTGGGGAACCTAGTGTACTACCGCTACATGAATCCAGCAGTGGTGGCTCCTGATGGCTTTGATGTTCTGGACCGCTCTGTAGGCTCTGCCCTCTCACCTGAACAGCGCCACCTGTTGGCTGCTATTGCCCGCATGCTCCAGCATGCAGCCGCCAATAAGTGTTTTCTCAGTGACGGGTACCATGTCCGCACGCTCAACCTGTACATCACCAAAACGCATCAGAGATTCAGGTAAAACTCAAGTCCTCTCCTGCTACTGTATTTCCGCTCTGAGTTCTTGAGTTCTTATCCCTGGGTTCTGTCTGGCAGGACGTTCCTCTGAGTCTGACCTCTTCTCCTTGCGTTCTGTCTGGCAGGACGTTCCTCTGAGTCTGACCTCTTCTCCTTGCGTTCTGTCTGGCAGGACGTTCCTCTGAGTCTGAGCTCTTCTCCCTGGGTTCCGTCTGACACGACGTTCTTCTCTCTGGGTTCTGTCTGACAGGATGTTCCTCTTGAGTCTGAGCTTTTCTCCCTGAGTTCTGCCTGACAGGACATTTCTCTGAGTCTGAGCATTTCTCCCTGGGACCTGCCTGACATGAAGTTTCTCTGAATCTGCGCTCTTCTCCCTGGGTCCTGTCTGACAGGAGGTTCCTCTGAGTCTCAGATCTTCTCCCTGGGTCTTGTCCAGGGCTTAAATTTCTCCATCGCCACAATGGATTTCTGTCAATTAGAAAAATCTGGGAAAGGACTCTGCCATTTGGAAAAATGAGAGGATAAATTCATTTGCAAATTATGTTTTGCATGGCCAATCAGCCAATCAGAAGTGCGAGTGGTGTTGGTGAGAGAGGAGGGGGAAAGCTAAGCTCCCATGTTAGCGAGGACACGCTGTTTGTGGTGGAAGCTACCGATGTGGTGGGCATCGATAGACTGTTAAAAAAACAAATAGACATTGGCTGCCTTTGTTGCGTTTGCTTTATAACTTGTGAATAAACTAAATTGGGCCGCAATTCGCCCATGGCCCCTCTGTCTCTACTGTGGGACAGTGGTGTGACAGGGCAGTGAACCGTGACGTCAGAGTGTGACAGAGCAGAACAGGAGCAGGTGAAACACCCTTCTGCCCCACTTTCAGCAGATGTGTGATTTAAGGATGAAACGAGGCGAGCTAAGTAAATGCTAAAAGCAGTCTCAAAGTTTACCATTTGCTTTATATGCACCACTTGAAGAGTGGATTTTGAATTAAAAACCACTATAAACTAACTCCACACTGTGTGCCAAGAAAGGACAGAGGGATACATGCAGCAGCTTGGTGGCTAAATGTTAGCAAAGCACCTAACTACGAGGAGCTGTTCTTCCTGAGCAGTGCTGTCTGAGCAATACAATAGTTTAGCTGTTTAGTGTCATGACAATGATTTTCTTCATCTGGTGCTTGACTGGTCACTAAGATATGGTCATAGCCTATATAGAAATAGATATCCAATATGTGCATTATTAACACAAAGTATTTGTTACATTATTATCATAAAAGCAATATAAAGTTTAGATGTTTTGTACAGTCTTTTCTGGAGCCTCCAACCCCACTCTGTAGTCTACCAGTCCCTATTTAAACAGCTTATATTTGAAAATGTTCTCAAGAGTTATAATAAAACAACTGGAGATAAATTAACCATAATTTGTCCCCATAATTTACTTCAACCTGGTAACCAGCTGAAAGTATTATAAAGTCATTCTACAATGCAGGTTGAAAACATGCTAAAGCTGTTCATATGATTGAGGATTGCATGGAATATTAACTCAGACATTAAACATTCTAAAGTTAACTGACAGTATATAATTGTATGCATTTGTGTAACTTGAGGATGTGCAGAATCTACGAATCCTCAAGTTAACAAAAATTTTGTCTGACAGGAGGTTCCTCTGAGTCTGACCTCTCCTCCCTGATTTTTGTCTGACAGGAGGTTCTTGGTGGCGGTATGTGATGTGCCTGAGCCTGAGGACAGGTTCAGTGTGGATGAATATTCCGAGCTCCTGAATGTGAATAAACCAGTGATTTACATCTCCCTCAGCGAGCTTATCAACACACACCAGGTACAGACACACAGCAGCCAATATAATATTTTTTTGTTTTGTTTTTTTTACAGAATTCCAAGTCAAAATGTTTTTATCACAATTGTATTACTACAAAGGGCAAGTGATGAAATAACATTTAATAATAATATCTGTGTGTAGCTGTTGGTGGATCACCAGTTGGTCCTGAGTCCAGACTCAGGTGATTCTCTGAGAGCTCTGCTGCGAGACCTGGGCTCTGTGCCCACCCTACAGGAGCTGAGTGGAACTGCAGGTGGGACACACTTCACCACAGAAATCCAAACTCTTTTTTTATGGACATCAGTTAGTGGGCACAGAATAAACTGCAGGTTAATGATATTTTATACTCCAGACACACATGCAATGTGTGTACAAAAGTAAGTTAAACAAAACATAATGCCCAACTCTTACTGTATACTTTATTTACTGAGCTGCAAGTTGTTTTCATTAAAAATGGTTGGTAAAATTCAATAAGGCCCAAAATAGTCTAAACTTATGTTAACTTGTGTTATCCAACTTATGTGATTAAAACACAATATATCATATCAACTTCCTTTTCCTTTTGCTTTCTTTTTTCTTTTTTTAAACACTGAATATAAAAATAAGTCCTTTGTTTTGTCCCAGGGGATGAGTGTTCATCTGATGCTGACTTGGCTCTGGCTCACATTGGGAAAACGGAGATATCTCTGACTCTCACCAACAAATTCGACATCTATAATGATGAGCAAGATCAGCCGGACGCCAGGGGGCTGCTGCTTAGGTCAGTCTGGCTGCTGACACATTTGGCTTCTTACATCAGCTCTTCTCGGATCCTAACACGTACATTTTTATTATTATTTTTCCAGCACTAAGCAAATGATCATTGACGTGATCCGGACTCAGCCTGGAGACTCTCTGGCCCAGATCCTCAGATCTTCTGCTTCTCAGCCAGAGGTCTCAACAGTTTAGTTTTATTTATAAAGCCCACCATCACAACAGCAGTAGTCTCAAATGTGTTTACAGAAATGCAGTAGACAAACAAAGAAATCAAGAAATGAACTGCAGAAGACAACATCAGGTTTCTTTATTGCCGCCTTAAACAGTAGGACAGATAGGCTGTGTCCAGAACACAGGATGAAGACTATTTCCACTAACACTGACTGCTGGTGAAGTGCTGTCACAAATAAGAGGCCCGAGGACCAAAAGCCCCAGCCACAAGGGGTTATCTTTAACACTAGGACCGCGGCATTCTAAACATACCTATGACTGCGCACATGGTCATTTTGACCGTTACGTGAGTGTCGACCGTTACGTGAGTGTCAACGTTACGCCGATAGAAAATTAATTATTTCTTTAAAAAAAATTGCAACTTAACTAGCAAACAAACATAGCAATAACTATAAGTTTAATATTTTTCTATATAAAGCAATGTAAATATAGTTTTAGCTATAGAAAAAGCCACTTTTTCCAGAGGTAACAAATAAGCATTGAGTAGACCATGCCGCCAGGTGCGCATATTTCTTGCCTGGAAATTCCAGACTCACCGCTGTACCAGCGGATGAGTCTGGTCGCCTTACAATCAATTCGATTTCTAGGGCGGAGCAAACCTGAATTAACGAACAGCGGCGTTAGCCAATCAGAAAATGGCGGACGTGACGTTAACAAAGCGACAACAAAGTAAGAAAGTAAACAAACGGAGTAGTGAAGCCACGAGGGAGGAACGAGGGAGTTATTTCAACATTACCGTACCATACCGCTGTTTGAAACAAACTCTCGGCTCCTCGGTGCGCCATCTTTATTGTTGTTGGCGAGGAGACGCGTACGAGTGACGCTGCTCGCGAAGAACACGTGACTTAAATAAACCAATCAAAATGCACGGTACGCTTGGGATTTGAGTAAACCACTGCGGACGGCGTGGTGACCAGACTGATATTTCTCTGTAGAATAACACAGAGACATATCAGTCTGGATTTTCCAGGCAAGCATATTTCGGCAGTTATTCGGGATTAATAATAATAATAATAGTAGTAGTAATAATAATATTAATTAATTAATATTAATAATAATATTAATATAATATTAATATATTAATAATAGCAATAGGCCTAATGATAATATAATATAATAATATACAAATAGATAAAGACAGAACAAAGAAACTTTTTTCTTTTTTTGGGGGAGGGGGGGGGGGGTTATTGGGCTTATTAAAAACAGGAATAAACACAAAAATTAGGCATAAAAGGGAGAGAAACTATTTACACAAAATTGTAGATCTATATACAGGCCAAATAAGTTAAATTAATATTTACAAGTTGGCGGCGCATGCAGGGCACAGACTTTCCACCCTCTCCACACACTTCCCACACACAGGCCGCTGACAACCACAGCAGGTCACTGTAGTCTTATTTTGTTTGTAGCTGCGATTTATTTGGCACTGCCGTCTCTTTGCCTGCACCTACGGGTGTGGCTGAGGCTGCGGCTGTAGGGGCTCGGAGATGGCTCTGGTGAGCAAGAGGTCGCCCCGCAGCTCTTTAGCGAGCTGCAAAATAAAGGTGCGCCGGGTGATGTTACTTGCCTGAAAAGAACCCAGGCATTTATAGCGGCCAGGTCTAAAACGTTGTAAAAAACTGGCGACTGGCCACCTCCGAGTCGCGCCTTTTACGCTGTAAAGCCGCGCCATCTGGTCCAAACTATCTACTCCAACCTGTAAGGAATAGACACAGAATGACCTGCTGCACTTTACATACAATAGTAAAAAAATAAAAGCATATGCTGAAAAGGTATATTACCTTGGTGGAGTTGTAGAATGTGATGGTCTCGGGCTTTTTCTTCCCGTCACTTCCAGTGGAGACCTCCTGATGCAGGGTGCTGAGGAGAGTGACGCTCTTTTTCCGTTTGGCCTGGTAAACAGTCAGAGTAGCCCTTTCGTGCTTCAACACCCTCGTGGTGAACAGCTCCCGTCGCTGGTGCACACAAGGCGCGAGTTCTCGCCACGCTGAGTTCATTGTGCCCACCTGGTTTGATTTTTTTTTCAGCAGGGTCTTGGCGAGGGACAAAGGTGAAAAAATTGTCCATGGTCACATTATGTCCTTTTTCAACAAAGGGCTCCATCAGCGCGTTTACAACGCTCTCTCCTATGGGGCTATTATTGTTGCAAAAAGATTTGTGCGTGTGTAAATAGATTTGTCTGTAATAAGTTGTGTGCGTATTACGATTTGTGTGTGCGTATTACGATTTGTGTGTGCGTATTACAATTTGTGTGTCTGTATTACGATTTGTGTGTCCATATTACGATTTGTGTGTCCGTATTAAGATTTGTGTGTGCGTATTACAATTTGTGTGTCCGTATTACAATTTGTGTGTGCGTATTACAATTTGTGTGTCCGTATTACAATTTGTGTGTGCGTATTACAATTTGTGTGTGCGTATTACAATTTGTGTGTGCGTATTACAATTTGTGTGTGCGTATTACAATTTGTGTGTGCGTAAAATGATCATGTTGTAAAAGCAAACAAGCTAAAAAGTTTTAAGTCCTACGTACAAAGCTCTAATGACACACAATATTTTTGCTACAGTCCTGCCACGTCAGATTTCTGTGTCTGTGTTTTGATTCTTGTGTAACTAAAAGTTATTTTGCCCTGAGTTTAGACTTATAGGCTGTGGGCTGGTCGATGAAACAGTGCACCAGCAGGTGGCGGTAGTGGTATATGAGGTTCTGTAGGCATGAAGGCAGAATATACTGTATAACTCTGAGACCTAAAGTTTTATTAAAATGTCGGAAAACATAAATTCTGATGTGCTAGCAGTAAAAACATTTTGCAAATGTTTAGCAGGAATGCACAGAGATGGCCGCCATTAGGACAAGGGAATTTGTAGCCTATATTATATTGTAACATGTTTCTCAAAGGTTTTGTGTCCTATAAATATTAGCCTAATATACTCAAAGAACACTGCCTACAATAGAATAATATTGGTAATGTGTTGCCTACCTGTAGGCCGAGGTCTGTCTGAAGCAGGTGCGTCGTTTGGTTCTAATGCTGCTTGTGCACGCACTGAATGGCCTAAATCCAAGACATTTTACATAAGAAATGGCTTACACCACAAAGCACAGGCCTAGACTTGGATAAATAAAATAAAAAGCCTATACATTTTTACAAGTATGAATAAAGTCGAGTGCAAAATCTTTTTTTTTTTTTTCTACCTTGAGCTGTACCACGAGATGCCGTAAGATGCCGCTTTCCCGCCATTGATACTGGGCTCACCAGAACCCCAGGAAACAACTTGGACTGGAAATATAACAATACATTTATGTCACAATACAACAGAGAAAAAATAGGCTATAATTTACAATGAAGGCTGGCTATTTTATTTTTCTCATTTAGGCTGTGCCATGCTATTTTAGAACCAAATAAAATTATGTAGCCCGCGTAAGGCTTCTGGTTCTATTACCCTGGCAAAGTAGGCTATTAGTAGCATATTATATAAGTAGAATACAAAAACAATTTAGTAAATAAATTTAGACCAGGGCCTAACAATGAAGTAGGCTATTAGGTGAATAATTGAGTTCATTACCTGAGTTGGAGGCGGCAGTAGACGGCACTGGCCTTCTGTTTGCCGGTTCTGGCTCGTCTTCTGAGGCGTCCTCCTCATCAGACCAGTCCAGATCAAAATCAGGAAGGCCAAGGCCTCCTCCACTGAATACGTCTTTCTTACTTTTCATTTTGAACTAATCGATCAAATGAATATAAATAATGACGACACAGACGTTGTCCTCCTCTCTCTCACCCAGATAAACTAACACACTCATATTTATAGGTTTTCTAACAACAAATTGCTACATTTTAGTCACGGGAAACAACCCCGCGAAATGACGTCAGTGACAGCGCCGCTTCCGCGCCATGGCAACAGTGTAACAACATGGTGAGCGGCCAGAGGGCTGCAGGTCAGAGGTGGAAAAATGGTTAGAAAAAACTGTTTGTGTAGTTTTAGAACCACACGAACATCAGAAAATATAAAAGACAAATAATTTTTAAAAGTCATATACTAATTGGTATTCAAAACGACCAAATGGTCAATTTGACCGTTGTGGCGGTTCTAGTGTTAAAGAATGCATCAGCACAACAAATTTTCATTATAACCACATTAACTAGTCCTCTGATCTTTTAGGTGGCACACCACAACTGGCTGGTGCAGAGCCGTGCTCGGCAGGACGCTCGGACCCCAGAAAAATTGAAGAGGAACGAGTCTCTGATGGTCAACAGCAGTCTCAGTCTGGAGCAGAAGAAGAGGAAGATCCTAAGGAATCTGCGGCATCTTGAGGTTCTGGGAGTCCTGCAGGCTTCCACAACAGAGGGCGCTATACTCGGCATGATCGCAAAGGTACATCAACAGAGGGCGCTATACTCAGCATGATCCCATAGATACGTCAACAGAGGATGCTATACCTTGAAAAGGCAAGGCAAGTTTATTTGTATAGCACAATTCATATACACAGAGTAATTCAAAGTGCTTTACAGAAAAAAAGGCTAATTTAAAAGTACAAAGACAAGAATTACAATTAAAACAATAAGATCATATTTAAAAATTATAATTAAGAATCCATTTAAAATTAAATTAAAAGAGAAGAGTGCAGATAAAACACTTTCAGTTGGTATATGCACAGCTAAAAAGAACAGTTTTAAGTCTGGACTTGAACATTGTCAGAGTAGAGGCCTGACTAACATCGACAGGAAGACTGTTCCAGAGTTTAGCTGCATAAAACTGAAACACTGCTTCACCGAGTTTAGTCCTGACTCTGGGCACCAGCCTGAGACCTGTCCCTGAGGTTCTCAGAGTATGAGATGGTTCATATGGGACCAACATGTCAGAGATGTACTTTGGTGCTAAGCCATGGAGAGACTATCTATTCTCTGAGCAACAGGAAGCCAGTGCAGAGGCCTGAGGACAGGACTAATATGGTCGTACTTCCTGGTTTTGGTCAGGACCCGAGCAGCAGCGTTCTGGATGTACTGCAGCTGTCTTACTGCTCGTTTAGTGAGTCCAGTGAGCAGACCGTTACAGTAGTCTAACCTGCTGGAGATAAACGCACAAATAAGTTTCTCTAGGTCTGGTTTAGACAGTATACCTTTGATCCTGGCAATGTTTTTGAGATGGTAAAATGCTGATGATGTTATGGATTTAATGTGACTGGTGAAGTTCAAATCTGAGTCCAGGATTACCCCGAGATTTCTAACCTGACTTGTAGGTTTTAGTGAAAGAGACTTGAGGTGACTACAGACACCTTCTCTTTGTTTGTGTGGGCCAAAGATGATTATTTCAGTCTTGTCTGTGTTTAGCTGGAGAAAGTTGCTTCTCATCCACTCATTGATCTGTTGGATGCAGTAACAGAGTGAATCCACAGGTCCATATTCACCTGCTGTCAGTGAGATGTAAATCTGAGTGCCATCTGCATAATTGTGGTAGGATACGTTATTGCTTTGTATTAATTGGCCTAAAGGGAGCATGTAACGATTGAACAAAAGAGGTCCCAGGATGGACCCCTGGGGCACCCCACAGGTCAGGGCCATTTGGTCTGAAGGCCGGGACACACCGGGGCGATCATTGGCCGTTGGGCGAGGTCGGATGGTTTGACACGGTTGTTCCGCAGAAGAAGGTCAGTAAGTTGTTGGTATACAACTTTCTCAAGGACTTACCTAAAAACGGCCGGTTTGATATGGGCCAATAGTTGTTCAGTACTGTCATCAAGACTGCTCTTCTTTAGGAGAGTCTTGATGACAGCAGTTTTCAAGGCCCTTGGAAATGTCCCAGACTGCAATGAGATGTTAACTAAATAAGAAAGTTGGGGTAACAAACTGCTTAGCACAGATTTTAGAAATCTAGTTGGTAACACATCGAGGCAGCATGTGGATGAACTCAGACTGGAGATGATCTCTTGGACTGTTTTGTCAGTGACAGGGGTGAAGTGTGTCAGCTCTAAGTGTCTGGATGGCTGCAGAGTTGTTATCTGTGTTGTGGAGTTTATAGTATGTTTAATACTCTGAATCTTGTCATTAGAAATCTTGCAAACTCATTGCACTTAGATGTGGAAATGAGTTCTGAAGGCAATGGAGCTGGGGGGTTTGTTAACCTGTTCACTGTAGCAAACAGGACACGTGAGTTGTTACTGCAGTTGGTAATGATTTCAGAAAAATACCTTTCCCTTGTTCTATGCAGAATTTGATTGAAAACATTAAGGGTGCTCCGATCGATCGGCCGCGATGGGTGATCGGCCGATCCTGGCTAAAAATAGTGATTGGTAAAATGGGCCGATCAAATTACAGCAAACATACAAGGCTCTTACATTTACTGTCCTGCAACTCTGGTTTGATTAAACAGCAGTAGCGTTTTTCTAACAGTGTTTTTAAGTTATGGTTATAGGTTATAACTAAAAGAAACCTGCCCTGGAGGTGCTGCTTTATGTTCCGGGAGGGCTGGGTGATAAATAGATTTTTTTGATTAATTCAAATTTTTAGTGCAGGTCGATTTGTTTTAATAAAAAAATAAATAAAAACGTCCACCACCAGTGCTCCCGTAGTTCATAGTGGGCTAGAACCGCGCGCCCTCCCTCCACGCGCTAGAGGTACACAAACAACATGGCAGCGAGCAGGGAAGGACTCCTTCCTAAGAAAGGCACAGTGTCGTCAGTTGTGTGGAATTGGTTCGGGTTTGCGGCGTCAGACAGAGCACAAACTGCCCCGCTGCAAAGTCAGTCCCTGTTCTGAGAGGAGCAGCAGCGCTGCGGTAGTGCGCGCCAGAGGTCGGGCTGAAGGCTGATTTATACTTCTGCGTCAAATCGACAGCGTAGCCCTGCGGACCCCTTTGCGTCACCGGGAGCCCTCTCAAAACCTACGCCGTAGCCCTGACGTGCACCTGGTCACGGACGCGGACCACAAGTGCTGTGATTGGTTGCTTGGTCTCATGATGAATTGGCACTGCATGGAACGACGCAGAGGAGCAACGCAGAAGTATGAAGGGTTTTCAACGCTGTCGAGCCAACGGCAGTAGTTTGGCGTCAAGAAGACACGGAAGTATAAATCAGCCTTGAGCCACAGACAAAGCGGCGCGGAGGTGCAATGCGGAGGTGCAGCGGACTCATAAACAAAGCAGCGCGGAGTTGTGACGCGGAGGGGCAGCACGGAGGACGGAGGGGCGCGGCGCGGAGGGGCGCGGCGCGGAGGAGCAGCGCGGAGGTCGCAGGTGCTCAGCAGCAGCAGCGGTGTGGATGGGACTGAAGGAGGAGACGAACGGGTACTTTCTAGTTTTGTCTGGTGTCACTCTGAAAAGCCCATCTGCGTTGCCATGGTGATATAGTTGCCTAAAAAGTTGAATGGGCAGCTTATTTGGACAACAATGAAGTTTGAGGTCATTGTTCTTTAAACGTTAATGTTGCAGACTAATAACCTTCCTGAAAACCTACAGCACAGCAAACTTCTTCTGTTTTTTAATGACTGGATGTTCTACAGCACACAACAGGAATCACCAGAGAAGATCTGAGAGGAACAGAATCAGAGGCAGTGTAATAGCCCAAAGAAACAGCCTAATAAGAGCAATACCACCTCACATATGTTTACAAACAGATTTTGTAAGTTTTTACAGTTCTAGCTAATATTTTTAAGAAAAAGCTCCTGTGAAGAAACCTGTGAATTATCGACAAAAAAAATCACAACTTTTAGCGCAACTTTTAAGAAAATCCCCCACAAAATCTCTTCTATTTGACTTGTCTGATTGTACTTTAACCTCAAGAGGAAATCAAAGCAATTGTAAAAAAAAAATCTTTTGGACAATTTCTCTGTCTTCAGTTTGATTTTAAGTAAATGTGGGGAAAAAATCATTTTTAAATCGTAAATCGAATTTTCATGAAAAAAGAAAAAGAGATTTTTTTTAGGCCATATCGCCCAGCTCTATGTCCCGGCTTTGTCCCCGCCTGCTCCTGGAGCACACTGGACAGAACCGAGGCGCAGCCGTGTGTGTATTTGCAAACACCAACGCAAAAAAAGCTAGAGCTAACCCGCTAACATTTACGTTAAAAGCATTAAGAAAGTTCTGAGTCTCCCTGTGTCTTGTTACGTGGAGAAAACTGTGCGTTTTGTGGCTTAAACTGCACCAAATGGCTGCTAATGGAAAGAGAAAGTAAAAAGGCAGCCCATGTGTCCGTGTGTCTGAGAGGAGCACCTTTCATCGTCGTCTTCTCTGCTCTCTTGTGCACGTTTTTTTTTTCCAGACGTCAAAACTGGCAGCAGGAGCTGTCTGCTCTTTAGTCCACTGTGTTTCAACCTGGTTTGGCTACGCGTTACGCGGACGCAGGCGCTGCACCCGCGGACTCGCACTAAAGGCACCAATTAAGAACAGCTGATTTTTACTTCAGCCGAACACTCAAACAAAGCCACACAGACACTAAAGGCTAATAATGCAAACAAAACCTCTTCTGAAACAAAAATAAGTAGAATTTTGTTGTACTTTTACATTTACAAAGACTACAGTATTTTTCAAGTGGAAATAATAATACCCTGCATACATTACATTACTACAGTGAAGACCATGTGATCGGTATCGGCCATCAACGGTATTGGCCAATCACAGCAAAGGCTGATCGGTGATCGGCCACAAAAATCCTGATTGGAGCACCCTTAGAAAACATTCAACATTTGTTTGTATATGTCATAATGAACCTAGAGCTTTGACTTTCGCCATTTTTGTTCGGCCCTCCGGCACTCCCTTTTCTGTGCGCTGACTGAGTCTGCATTTCTCCATGGCACCTTCTGCCTATTTCTAACGATTTTAACCTTGATAGGAGCAATAACACCTATACTTCTAGGAACACTAGAAGTATAGGAGTTCAACAACTGATCAACATTAGAACATGAGGTATTTTCAAACCTAATTAATTCCATAAACAGAGTCCCTGCGCAATCATTTATGTGTCTTCTCTGGATAACTGCAGGTCCAGCAGCTGGTTTGGGAATAACTGACAGGTCAAAGAAGACACAAAAATGATCAGACAAAGCAACAGCCACAGTAACATTTGAAATATTAACACCTTTAGTAATGAGCAGGTCTCTGGTGTGGGTGGGCACACTCACATGCTGAGAAAGGCCAAAAGTTTCAAGGACAGCTTGTATATGATTATATGGATTATGGATGGAGATACTTTTAGCTCCATTTTGAAAGATACATACTCAAATGATGGAAACACTCCAAATGACAACCTGTGGGTAACTACACTGCTCAAAAAAATAAAGGGAACACTTAAACAACACAATGTAACTCCAAGTCAATCACACTTCTGTGAAATCAAACTGTCCACTTAAGAAGCAACACTCATTGACAATCAATTTCACGTGCTGTTGTGCAAATGGAATAAGGCCTTGATACACCAAGGCGACTCCCAGACTGCCACCAAAAAGACGGAGCAACAGCTCGTCTCTTCCTGTCTCCTCTCGTTCCATCCCGTTACCTCACTTCGGATGACCTTTTTCCCTCTTCATACACCGAAGTGACCACCGACCTAAAGACCGTGTCTTGCGCATGCGCGTGACGTAATTACCCCCCAAAGCGGCAGATGGCGCTAGCCAGTGAACAAAGATAAACGGAAGTGTCACAATGTTTGCGGAGTACATATGCATGTAGTGCGCCTTGGTCTGTCACTGATCTCAGCTTGTTTGAACATTTGAGAAGCGTGATAATGGCCGGTTTGGACATTGTTTTGTGTGGATTAGGTGCCGCTGCTCTGTTACTTAAAGAAGATAACTTTCCACACAGAATTGCGAAAATGTAAAAATGGTGACAATACGCTGCCACAGCGGTTTTCACCTCTCGTCACTCCGTCACTTCCGCTAAAATTCCCGTGAGCTGATTGGCGCGGCAGCTGTAGTGCTAGGCCTATCAGAGCGCTTCGTGCCAAAGACCAAAGACACCGATTCAACAAGGCCAATCGGCAGAAAACTAGTCAGACAGCCTCCGTCCTGGAGCGATGGGGGCTGACGGCGAATGCATATCAAAAGGACGGAAATGAGCGACGTGGAAGAACCGTTCAGACAGCTTCAGATGGGCGATCGTCGCCTTGGTGTATGGAGGCCTATAGACAACAGGAGGAAATTATAGGCAATTAGCAAGACACCCCCAATAAAGGAGTGATTCTGCAGGTGGTGACCACAGACCACTTCTCAGTTCCTATGCTTTCTGGCTGATGTTTTGGTCACTTTTGTATGTTGGCGGTGCTTTACTCTAGTGGTAGCATGAGACGGAGTTTACAACCCACACAAGTGGCTCAGGTAGTGCAGCTCATCCAGGATGGCACATCAATGCGAGCTGTGGCAAGAAGGTTTGCTGTGTCTGTCAGTGTAGTGTCCAGAGCATGGAGGCGCTACCAGGAGACAGGCCAGTACATCAGGAGACGTGGAGGAGGCCATAGGAGGGCAACAACCCAGCAGCAGGAAAGCTACCTCCTCCTTTGTGCAAGGAGGAACAGAAGGAGCACTGCCAGAGCCCTGCAAAATGACCTCCAGCAGGCCACAAATGTGCATGTGTCTGCTCAAACGGTCAGAAACAGACTCCATGATGGTGGTATGAGGGCCCGATGTCCACAGGTGGGGGTTGTGCTGACAGCCCAACACCGTGCAGGACGTTTGGCATGTGCCAGAGAACACCAAGATTGGCAAATTTGCCACTGGTGCCCTGTGCTCTTCATAGATGAAAGCAGGTTCACACTGAGTACCTGTGACAGACGTGACAGAGTCTGGAGACGCCGTGGAGAACGTTCTGCTGCCTGCAACATCCTCCAGCATGACCGGTTTGGCAGTGGGTGTGGGGTAGCCTGACTGCCATGCGGTTGGCCCTGGGTTCCTCCTAATGCAAGACAATGCTAGACCTCATGTGGCTGGAGTGTGTCACCAGTTCCTGCAAGACGAAGGCATTGATGCTATGGACAGGCCCGCCCCTTCCCCAGACCTGAATCCAATTGAGCACATCATCAGGAGCATGCCCAGGCGTTGTAGGGAGGTCATACAGGCACGTGGAGGCCACACACACTACTGAGCCTCATTGTGACTTGTTTTAAGGACATTACATCAAAGTTGGATCAGCCTGTAGTGTGTTTTTCCACTTTCATTTTGAGTGTCCAGACCTCCATGGGTTAATAAAGTTGATTCCCATTGATAATTTTTGTTTGATTTTGTTGTCAGCACGTTCAACTATGTAAAGAACAAAGTATTTAATAAGAATATTTCATTAATTTAGATGTAGGATGTGGTATTTTAGTGTTCCTTTTATTTTTTTGAGCAGTGTATATCATCCTTAAATAAGGCAAACACACCACCTCCCTTTTTGTTTTCCCATGTGGATTCAATAAGAACTACTTTACCCGTTTTGCTGTCTAACCATGTCTCTATTAAAAACATAAAATCCAGGTTATAAAAGGAGATAAAATTATTGAGTAAAAATTATTTGTTGCATAAAGATCTGACATTGAGCAATGCAAGTTTCAAATCTGTCTGAGTAGAACCTGACATTATCTGCTTACAAGGAACTTGAATTAGATTTCTCTGATTGGACAGTCTAACTGTCCCTCTCTTATCTAATCAACGACATTTGACAGTAGCTATAGCACAATGTGAGAAAGCTCTCTCCCAGGGCCTCAGGAGCAGGTTCGGGGGGTCTGACGGGTGCATTGAGGGGTAACAACTCTAGATCTTGGTCGTGGGGGTTGAGCTGGTGGTATTTTGGTGGATGGAGCAGGAGAGGTGGAGTTCCTGGGGGGCATAGGGGGTAGTGTTTGATGGCGGGAAGAATTCCAGATTGTTGATGATAGTACCCGCGATCTTGCCATGTTTGGAGTAAGGGGTCCCATTTTAATTGCTGATTTTACCAAGCTTTCAAGGTGGTTGGGAAAGCCCATTGGGGAAGCTGGTGATGTGATGGATAGTGAGGAGTCTACAGAGGGTGTGGATGCAGCAGGGGGGCCCAGGGCTGTGGTGCGGGCACCGAAGGAGGTGTCGGAGGTGCTGCTGGAGCTGAATCCCTTGCTGTGTTCATGGCCGGCGAGGCAGGAGTGCTTCTGTCATTCCTCTCTTCTCTGTGGCTGTGTAGGACCCTGTCCAGGCCTATTCTGATGCCTCAGAGCGTGGAGGAGGTTATCCATCAGTCGTCTCACTCCACCTCTGCACAGGTGTGGGCCCTTTCCTTTAAACAGGTCCTCCTGTTGCCAAAACAGATTGAAGTTGTCAATGAAGTGCACTCCTCTGGACTCCAGAAAGCCAAGTGTTCAGTTGAAGCAGCCGACTGAATTTATTCATCCTCCTGTTGATGTTTGGGAGAGGTCCACTGATAAATGACTGGACTGCCACTTTATCAGGTTTCTCAAAAAGTATAGTGAAGTCCTTTTTTAAAACTTCTGATTCTCTATTCCTGTTGTCGACAGCACCCACGTGCAGGATCAGCTGTTTGACTCCCTGATGTTTGGATATGACCTGGGGGAGGAGTGCCGTTATATCAGTGACCGTGGTGCTTGGGTAGCTGCATGTAACAATCCAACTGTTGTTTATGTCACCAATAGCACCGTCTCCCAGCAGCAGGATATCTCTGTCCTTCACTTTTGGCATAGATTTATTCTCTCTGTCTTTGTGATTTTTTCTCCCAACTTCATGGCTTCTGTGTTGTATCATACAGTTTTCTGTCTCTTTGTCAGTCACATTCATATGTAACTCAGACAGTGGTTGAAATCTGTTTGTTAGCCGTATGTTAGTTGTAGCTTGGGTCATGATTGCTTTGTTGCCAGCATTCTCCTTTAGCATTTGGTGCCTCTTTGGCTTGGCACAAAGTCTAGGCAAGTTTTCAGTGTTTTGGTCAATTCCTACTGTCGAAAGTTTAGGAAAAGACACAGTGTCATTTAGATTGAAATAAACTGTACTATTTTTGTCAGTACCCTTTTTCCAGGTTGTAAAACTTGGCTTCTTACCTCTCGATGTCAGTGGGAGCATCTCATGAAGTCCTTTCTCTGATTCTAAAGCAAAAATCCTTGCTTGTAAGCACATTGAAGGTAAATCTGGCAGTTTGGACAGAGAATTTGTTGTATTTTCCACCGACATGTTGAAAAATGTTTCCCAGACTGTAGTCGCTCAGCAGATAAGTTTTTTAATCAGTAAAAGTATAAATTAAAATAAAAATTAAAAAAAAGGTTTTGGGCTAACTTAGAAGATTTAAAAGGTAGGCTATTATAAAAAAAAAAGTTAGTCCAGGAAACAAGGAATAAAAAGTAAAAGGATTAAAAAAGCAAAGTAAAGCTGGTTAATGGAGGAGCAAGCAGAAAAGCGTCTGCACTCTTCAAAAGCATGCAGATTATATTATGCATGTATGGTTTTACACATACTGATTGTTTCTTAAATGTGTACAAATATCCAGCTTCTTCTTTCATGCTGCTTCCATCCACATAAATGATACATTCAGGAAGAATAAATTGACTACAGTAAGATGTTGACAGACAAAAATTAAGCAACACACTGTGAACACTGTGGGTTTGTCTTTGTTTTATGAAGGGGACCAGCACATTTGTCCATGCTTGTAATTATTCCTACTTTGAAATATTTGGTGTGAATGCTAATTCCTCCATAGAAAATGTATTATGGTCTGTTTAGTTTATGGCACCATTCACTGGAACACAGCCGTTCCATTTACTAACACTTAAAGGGTCTATACCAGGGGTAGTCAATAGGCGGCCCGTGGGCCACATCCTGCCCCCAGAACTACTAACACAAAAACATTGGGTCACCAGTAGACCCCAATTCAATTAATATGCACCAATAAAAACACTTCTATTTTCACCAGGAAAGTGCTCTGGGTCATCCTGAAATGAGTCCAACTAAGTGTGTTTCCAACCATCTTTTATCAGTTTGGGCTCTTACTCTGCAGTTCATAGGAAACATCCAAAAATGCTTTATCTGAAAAACTGGATTAAAAAGATGTTGATGAAATGACATGTTGCTCATTTCTCTGGCACAGAACCTTGTAGAACAAAAAATCCAAATGCATTCTGTAGCTCTTCTCAAGCTCTACTGGTAAAGCAAGTTTGATTAAGATTGGTGAAGTTGAAGTTGAAGACCCCTGGTCTATACCATAAACAGTTAGAAGGTAATGTTAGACGCAGAACTGTTGTACAGACTCAGAATTTCCCCTGTTCCATCAAAATAATCTATACAATAAGCTGTAAATTAATTTAATGTGCCGTCCTCTGCTCTGGACCGGCCTGGACCAGACAATTTATATTGGTCTCTATGGCAACCAAAAGGAATGGCTATGTATTCAATTCAATTCAATTCAGATTTATTTGTATAGCCCAGTTATCACAGCAAAAGTCTCCTCAAAGGGCTTCACAAACAGTTGATCAAACATAAACACACAATCAGACTTAACACACAATCAACACAAACAATAACTACACTAAACTAAACAGACCCAGGACACTCCTGTCCTTAGACCCTCCTTCTCGGTAAGGAAAAACTCCTAAAAAACCCAGGTACGGGAAAAAAGAAGAAACCTTATGGAGCCCATACTGAAGGAGAGATCCTCTCCCAGGACGGACAGGCAATGCATCTAGGACTGTTAGTCCCTTAGCTCATCTATAGGATCATAGATCAGCTCTGTAAGGATTCATCCAGACGAGAGTGGGTGAGATAGGTTGAGGAAGTCCATAGGATGCAGCAGGTGGCCTCATCCAGACAGGTGAAGTGGGCGAGATAGGTCCGGGAGATCCGGGCTGCAGCAGGGACCTCATCCAGACAGGTGAGTGGAGCGAGATGTAATGATCTTTTTATTTCTAAGAATGAAGAGAAGGCTTTCAGACTTAAAAGAGGGGAACACGCTGGTCTTTTGAGATGCTCTTAGATTGCTACAGTATTGGTGAGTTTCAGCTGATGTGTGTAAACGCTGCAGATGACGGATGCATTTGTTTGAAGGACATCCGTCAGCAGAGGCTGCGCCGTCAGCGCCGAGGAGCAGAGCTGATGAGGCTCCAACAGACTCTCAGCAGCCTTCAGGCCAAGAGCAGCTTCCACAGCGAGCAGATTGATTTCTACCGTCACTACATCACTTCTTGTCTGGACAAACTCACCAGTCAGAAGGCAGCAGAGAGCAAGAGCAAAAAGAAGGCCCTGAGCTACAGCGCCACCAGGTTGCAGGAGAAGGGAGTGCTGCTGGAGATAGAGGACCTGCCGCAAACCCAGTAAGAACTCGACAATGAGGGATTTAGCTAAGCCTAGCAATGTGCTTTTCCACTAGTCTAACTCCAGAGGACAGTTCTGATTGGTCAGTTGTGTTGCCTGACATTTCTAATTGGTTTGTTTTATTGCAGGTTTAAGAATGTGCTTTTCGACATTGGGCCTGGTTCAGAGAAGGGCAGCTTTAGTGTCAAAGCCCGGTTCCTGGGTGTTCAGATGGAGGAGTTCACTCTGAAATACCAGGTAAAACCCAGACCACAGCCAGAGTCCTGTTGTTCAGTGTGTGTGCAGTGGAGCTGACATCTGACTAGTTGTGGCTCGCTGCTCCAGAGCTGGTTTTGAGTGGAACAATACTGGACCAATCAGCTGTGAGCAAAGTCACAGGAATCATCTGTCACAACTAGCACCATTTACTGCCATCAGTAAATGGTACCTACCATTATATTAGGGGGCGCTGCGGCCCCCCTAGAGAGTTCACCAAAAGGGCACCTCTCATTAAACAGCGCAAATTCCAGTTTGTCAAAACGCTCCGATAGAGCGTCATTATCAAATCCGTTCCTCGCTACACAGTGAGAAACTCCTATACTCATATAAATCCAAACCAGGTAAGGTTTTACCCCGCGCTTTACGCAGGGGCGACAACACGTGAGGGGGGATACAGGAACAGATTCAACTGAAGAGTAAGTCATAGCAGAAGTACCAAGTGATGAAACTTAATATTATTTTTTGTTAACACTTTGTAATTAGACTAAATCCAGTACAGACCCCGTAGAACAGGTAAAGTTGTTAGCATAGTTTCTGTCAGCTCAGGTTATGAATGTTGGAAATCAGGGCAGTATCAGGTCTAACTCTGCTGTCAGCTCCAGAGCAGTTCAATAATGCATTTACTTCATCTGTAAACAATAAAAGCAGTATTAACCCTGAGTTAATAGTTTAACCCTGAGTCAGATTGTGAACATGTTTGTTGTGTGTGACCTAGTGCACCTTGCCTGGAAAATCCAGACTGATATGTCTCTGTATTATTCTACAGAGAAATATCAGTCTGGTCACCACGCCGTCCGCAGTGGTTTCCTCAAATCCCAACCGTACCGTGCATATTGATTCGCTTATTTAAGTCACGTGTTCTTCGCGAGCAGCGTCCGCAACAACAACAATCAAGGTGGTGCACTGAGGAGCCGAGTTTGTTTCATTCAGCGGTAAATTCCCTTTTAAATGACCAAAAACATATCGAGTCATTAAAACCACAGCAGCTTGCAGCACTAAAGGCCTTTATTAAAAAAAAAAAAAATGTTTTCAGCGATGCTTACTTTCTTGTTGCTTTGTTAACGTCCGGTCCGCCATTTTCCGATTGGCTAACTCCGCTGCCCGTTTGCTCCGCGCTAGAAATCGAATTGATTCTATGGCGACCAGACTCATCCACTGGTACAGCGGTGAGTCTGGAATTTCCAGGCAATAGTGCACCAGCTTTTATTTTATGCATATTTTATTACAAGTCATAGTTAAAAGTATATAGTTACATTTCAAAAGCAAATGTATCAGACGTTTCCATTGGTACATATGGGGAACAGATAAAACTGAGGGTTTTTTTGCCCTGAACTCTTCACTTGCACATTTCGTCCAGTTGCCAGGTTACAGCGATGTAGAACAAATGGACACAACACTGTTTAAATGGGAAATAAAGGCCAGTCCAGGCTGAAGACATTATAAAATATAGAACTGGAATTCAAAATACTCCATACATACACACAACATCTTCAATACAGAAACTCACTGGAAGAAGTCCAAGACTTATTTTGTGCCATTTCAGAGTAAAATTGGATGAAATATTTAAAATCTAAATATTGTAATGTAAAATTAAGTTGGGTTTACTTATGGAGGTCAATACATGACTTTATGGGACATTATATCGAGATAAGGCCCGATTGTGCTAAAAGCTGTGTGCAGTTGTTATACAAATTAAGATATCAACTTTTATTACCTAAAATTATCCTTTTAGACCTTCTTTCAGAGAGCTAAAACACTTTTGGCAATTCCTATGCTAAAATATATTAAGAAACTGTGCACTCAGCTTAGCTTAGCTTAGCTTAAAACTCAGCTTTTCACCCACTTTTTCATGAAATAAAAAAAATGCGGGCTTAAATGGGTTAATTATAAGAGAGGGGGAGAGGAAGGTTAAGCTCCTGTCTCGGAGTCCTGTGTTTTGTAAAGCCCAGTGTGGAGATTTAGCCACAGAAGTTAAAAGCGGCATTATTTGCTTACAACTACTTGCAGTATAAGAGCAGTTTCTTCAGGACAGTTTGTTTGGCTGCTCCTGAGTCCTGCTTTTAATCCTACTGTGGTCAATTTACAGGGTTTACAGGGTAAACAAGGTATACCTAAGGTCTTAAAAGCATTAAAAAGGTATTAAATTTGGTTGTGTCAAAATCAAGGCCTTAAAAAGTATTAAATATTATGAGTAGATATAAAAATATGTTCATCTAGTTCATAAAATTTGTCAAAACATTATGTTCATATTACAAAAAGTAGAGTCATCGCAATAACAAAATATATTTGAAGAAATGTTATTCAACTGCATGATTCATTTATTCATAATCTTTTAATGAGTTCTTTCATCTGTATTAAACTTGTAAAATAAAACCCTTGAGCTTCAGAGAGTAGTATGGATAATTCCTTTTTTTGTGTTAATTTAGCTCAGAGTAGGAATTCATATTTTAAATTGCAAAAAAATGTTTTGATGTTGGATTTTTTTTTTTTTAATTATTATTATTTAAGGAATTTGGGTTGGGGGGGGGGTCTGTGAATTTTTGCTTAGGGCCCAGAGTGACCCTCTGTGTCAGATAACAAATGATGACAGATGACAAAGGTTCGGTCAAAACTGCATTTGTGCCACAGCCCTCAGGTCTAAACCAGGATGAGAATGAGATCTGCCTAAACCAAAGTCTAACCCTGAACTAAAATGGACCTAACCAAGGGGACAAATTCTGAACTGAATAATGAACCTGATAAAGACAAAAATGAAAAGGAGGAATGTGGCCAACCTGATCCAAATGTTTAACAGAAAATGTAACAGGGTTAAAGTTGTGGTTCTGTGTCCTGTATGAACTTTAATATTTGCTTATGTCTGGCGTTGCCAGGACCTGCTTCAGATGCAGTACGAGGGTGTGGCTGTGATGAAGATGTTCGACAAAGCCAAAGTCAATGTCAACCTCCTCATTTTCCTCCTCAACAAGAAGTTCTACAACAAGTGAACTCCATTACCCACAATGCACTTTATCATCATCTAATGCTTTATACTTAGATTATTACACTTTTGATGCTATACTTTATTTAGCTCTGCATTTTAGGCTTGTGTTTTTCAACCGCAGTGTTGTCTACCCATTGATATGTACATTTAAAGAGTAAAACTGTATTTTGTCAAAAGCATTTGTTTTAAAAATGTATGTATCTGTAAGAACCAGTGGGAAGAGTGATAAATCATGTGGAAAAAATTTGAGAGACACCACTCATGGCTAGATTTTGGTCAAACACTACACTACACGAATGGGCCTTGACACTAAGAAATTAATGCCAAGAATGACTCAGACAGCATCTGAATACAGCTTGTCTTTTATCTGTTATGTTCTGATTTGTCTCATCTGTAACCATTCACTGTATGAATAACACTCCAGATCTGTTATGTTTTTAATTTCAGCTTTAACAGTCAGACCTCTCCCTCCTTTTTTAACTGCCTTAACGTATAAGCACTTTCATTTTTTATTATTATCAGGATTTTACCTGTATATCCAATATGCCTCATCAGACACTCCAGAGACTTACTTGATATTGTTAACGTCATATTTAGACTGAATACCATGTGAGATGTTCACTCAAGTGTCTAACATTCTCATCAAACTCCTCATGGGAGACACATGCTGGTCTGACCTGACTGGCCATCACTCGCATTCCATGTAAATGTTTTCTATGCCCCTTCTTTACTGTCACACTGTCGATAAATAAATGCTTTACTTTGCAATAATACATTTTCTCGACTGAATTCTTATTTTTTTACACCATCTAACTTTACTTTTGTCGTGACCCATGTTAGGAGTAGTTAACGAGATGGTTTTCTTTGGAGGTTTCCAACTATTTCCTTCTGAATTGAAGCTAGGGTTTAAAACTGATACTCGGGGTATTCATGAAGCAACACTTGAAAAACTTGACTTATTGGTTAGTGTCTGGTTTAGTTAATCCTCATTTCTGTTCACGAAGCCAGTTTATCATGAGCTAGACTGTCACTATGGAAACGTGTAGGAAGTTAATCCTGGTGTGGAGCAGGTCTAAGGTCAGGCTTATCTGGACTTTGGGAGAATTAATGCTCTTTTATCAGATTTAAGACATTGTTCTAATATTTCACATTTCATATGTGATCATATTGGTGAACTGTACAAACCTTTAAGGCCAGATTAGTTTAGCCTGGCAAGCAAGACTTTCTATTCTATACAGAGAACTAGTCTGGTAACGCTCCCATTCAAAGAGGTTTCAGAGGGGCAGGACTAAGGAGTTGCAGAGTTAACCAATCAGAGGACGTGACGCATGTAGAGCGACGGCAGCTTTTCATAATAAACATGGCCGCCACGGTGCGAGAGACTTGTTTGGAGGATTTTGCCAGTATTAGAATCGAAGCTCAAGAATAATCAGCGTTATCAGCATTTTTCCTATTTATTTTTAAACGAGGACAGCAGCAGCTCAAACAGTTGCATAAGGTTTGTGTAAACGTGTTTACTGGGACTTTACTGTGATTAATGTTGCAACAAGAAGAAACAGATTCACAGGAATTAAGTACAACACAACGAGCTTCAGCAGAGTCAGCTGGTGATAAAAGAGCACTCAGCGCCATCGAGCTTTGGAAAAGCTGTGCTGTAGTCCTGCTGAGTGTCTTAGACCATCGTTAATCCATAATTACATTATCTAACTTTATTTTTAATAAGGCTGAAGTTTTAAAGTGCCACTCAAATCAGTTACCAAAGTTAAAGTAAATAAATTGTGCAAAATGATGAGAAATAAAGATGGGGATACGTGTCTCACGTTTGATTCTTTAAATGTAGCTGCTTTGTATACTTTGTGACCTTTTCTTGCCTACAATAAAGTTTATAGTTTACATAAAAATTATTTTTGCCATTTACTGTGTAAAAGCTGTTCATTTGCTCATTCATCAACTTGTTTACCCATGTAACATTTTTAAATAAAGAAATATCACTAGTCAAAAGTATTTTATTTACAGAACAGAGTAGTAGCCCATGATCAGAAAGCTTCTGAGCGCATTCAATTTAGGATGCACATCATTTTCAATTACTAGTGGTATTTGTGACGTTCATATTGATTTGTAACTTAATATTAAACCCAAGTAATATTAAAAAACTCAAAATAAAATTTAGAAGTGGTGTAAATGGTGGAAAAAAAGAAAATTGGAGATAAAAAAAAATAATGATATAGGTAACATTTTTTGTTTTTGTCTGTGATTTATTCATTATTTTGCACTCCTTTATTTCTATTTCAAAATTATTTATTTATTGATTCATTTGCTACAATAGACTTTGTTCAAATAAAATCAGAGATTTGTGATTAATACATTTCTTATCCTTACGATATCATATAGTATATGTGTATGTGGCATTTGGTGGGCCACAAACAAAATGTTCTTTAGGGCCACCAAAAGCCTGATGTCTAGATTCGTCTGTGGGGGCTCCTGATGCACTGACCCCAGCCTCACTCCACTCCCTGTGAACTTCTCCAAAGTTCTGCTTTGGGGTTTCTTGACACTTCTTCATCTCCAGGACGCAGCTGTCCTGCTGCCTCTGCATCTTTTTCTCAAACACTTTTTTTATTTCCACTCAAATTTCTAGTAATCTGTTTTAATACAGCACTCTGTGAGCAGCACCTTCTTTATCAATAACCTTTTGTGGTTTATCCTCTCTGTGGAGGGGTCAGTGACTGGTCTATAGCCCTCCCCATGATTGTGAAGCCGACTGAGCAAGACTAAGACCATTTAAAGGCTCAGGAAACCTTTACAAATGTTTCCAGTGCATTTAGAGTTTAAGTGAGACACCAGCAGTTTACAATATTTAACTTTTACACAATCTTGTAATTTTGTGAATAATTGAATTTGTGGTTTTCCGTAACTGTGAGCCCTAATTATCACAATGATCAGAAAACAATGCTTTAAATGTTTAACTCTGTACTGAAACTATAAATAAATGTGTTTGACTTTCTGAACTGAACCTCTGAGAGAAAAATGCACTTTTACGTGTTATTCTCATTAACTTTATAGCACCTCTAGATGGCAGTGTTCACCTTAGCACCAGCTCACCTGCGCCACACGAGGATACTCCCGCTCCACTTCCGGTCCACGGCGCGAATCTCGCCAGGTGTGACCGTCACTCGGAGCAGAAACAGGTGCGTGCTGGCGTCATTTTCGGAGTAAACGGGGTCATCCTGTGTGGATCCTGGACCATTACTGTGCTGTTGTGTGTGTGAGCGCGTGGTCAGTGTGGAGCCCGGACGGGTCTGCAGCGAGTGTCAGTTCAGTCTAGACGTGTGCACCTGTGTACGTGTGCTTGACCGAAACTGAAGTAAACAGGCCGTTCTCAATTGACGTCACACCGCTAACAGGTGAACAGTCATGTTACATTATTGTATCAACAATAACTAATCCTATTTTATTAACATGGCCTTTATATAATGGCCCTAATGCTTCTGCTGTAGTAGGCTTTAATGTCAAAGAACGCCACTTACTACATTAACCTTCTGGTCGTCCTACGGCTTTTTGGGGGCTTTTTTAGTAGTATTATTGCTGTAATTTTGGAAATTCTTATGCTAAGATGATACTATCTGATAAATAAATCTAAATCTCACTTTGCCACTGAGATTTAAAGAAACACTTTTCATTTGTTTATAGAGTTAAAAATCACGTTTTCTAAAATGCAGTAGAGGTAGAGTTTGTTCCAGAAAGTGTACTACTTTTACTTCAATGAATGACTTGTGAATTACGTTAGCTGAGCAAAAATATATATTTTGGATATAAAGGCTATATATATTTTGAATTAATAAAATAATATCAGCCCTATGATACTGACTGTACTGTGCAATGATATCAAATCCAATCCAACTTAATTTTTATAGAGCACTTTAAAAACAACACAGTTGACAAAAGTGCTGTACACAGCATTAGAGTTAAAACACAAAAAGGATTTATAAATATATTACTAACAAGAATGTGAAATGATTTATAAAATAACTAAAATCAACAGTTGTAGCAATAAAAACTATAAACATAACAATAAAAGAGATAAAACAATAAAAGTCAACTCTCTAACTCTTTAACTGTGTTAAAAGCCAAAGAGAAAAAATGTGTTTTAAGAGAGGACTTAAAAACAGGAAGTGAATTAGCTTGCCTAAGGTGCAAAGGGAGCTCATTCCACAATTTTGGGGCAGCAACTGAAAAAACATGTTCCACTCTGAGTCTCCTCATTGAATACAGATGATACAGAAAAGAGCAGCATATTAATAGATTTATGCAATGTACCAATCCTCCTGTGTGGCACAGTAAGAAAGGGTCCCAGATCGTCTCAGGTCAGTTATGTTTGTTGAGTTTATCCAAATAAATATCTCTGACTGCATTTCTCTCACCCAGTGTTCAGGGATTATGTTTTGTTTTTTGTTTTTTGTTTTTACATTTAGTTACATATAGATGGGCATGTGGCAAAATAATAACAATAAGAAACCCTCACCTTTGAGCATCAGCAGACAGATGACCCTGACATAAATAGAACTTGTATATGTGAATGTAAAAGCGTTTGTATGTGGAGGTAATAGTGTGCGTATGTGGAGCTAATAGTGTGTATGTGGAGGTAATAGTGTATATATGGAAGTAATAGTGTGTGTATGTGGAGGTAATAGTGTGTGTCTATGTGGATGTACTAGTGTGTGTATATGTGGATGTACTAGTGTGTGTATATGTGGATGTAACAGTGTTTGTATCTGGATGTAATAGTGTGTGTATATGGAGGTAATAGTGTGTATATGTGGATGTAATAGTGTGTATCTGGATATAATGTGTGTATATGTGGATGTAATAGTGTGTGTTTGTGGAGGTAATAGTGTGTGTATATATGGAGGTAGTAGTGTGTGTATATATGGAGGTAGTAGTGTATGTATATATGGAGGTAATAGTTTGTGTATATATGGAGGTAGTAGTGTATGTATATATGGAGGTAATAGTTTGTGTATATGTGGAGGTAATAGTGTGTGTATATGTGGAGGTAATAGTGTGTGTATATATGGAGGTAGTAGTGTATGTATATATGGAGGTAATAGTTTGTGTATATATGGAGGTAGTAGTGTGTGTATATATGGAGGTAGTAGTGTATGTATATATGGAGGTAATAGTTTGTGTATATATGGAGGTAATAGTGTGTGTATACAGTACAAAAAGTATTGGCACCCCGTGGAAATACTTGGATTTCTGCATGATTTGGTCATAAAATTTGATCTGATCTTCATCGAAGTCACAACAATAAACAAACATAGTCTGCTTAGACTAATGCAGCAAAAGAAAAAAAAAGAAAAAAAAGATGTTTTTTCGTGTTTTTATTCATCATTTATGTAAAAATTAACAGTACAAAGTAGAAAAAGTATGTGAACCTTTGGATTAAATAAATGGTTGAGCCTCCTTTGGCAGCAATAACCTCAACCAAACGTTTTCTGTAGTGAAGATCAGACCTGCACAGCACTCAGGGGGAATTTTGGCCCATTCCTCTTTACAAAACTGTTTAAGTTCAGCAATATTCTTGAGATGTCTGGTGTGGATCGCTCTTTTTGGATTGAGGTCAAGACTCTGACTGGGCCACTCCAGAAGGAGTATTTTCTTCTGTTGATGCCATTCTGTTGTTGATTTGCTTCTATGTTTTGAGTCAGTGTCCTGTTGCATCACCCATCCTCTGTTGAGCTTCAGTTGGTGGACAGATGGTCTTAAGTTTTCCTGCAAAATGTTTGGATAAAGTTGGGAATTCATTTTACTGTTGATGATAGCAAGTTGTCCAGGCTCTGAGGCAACAAAGCAGCCCCAAACCATGATGCCCCCTCCACCATACTTCACTGTGTGGATGGGGTTTTAATGTTGGTGTGCTGTGCCTTTTTTCTCCACACATAGCGTTGTGTGTTCCCTCCAAACAACTCAACTTTGGTTTTATCTGTCCACAGAATATTTTCCCAGTAGTGCTGTGGAACATCTAGGAGCTCCTTTGCAAACTTTAAATGTGCAGCAATATTTTTTTTGGGATAGCAGTGGCTTCCTCTGTAGTGTCCTCCCATGAAGTCCACTCTTGTTCAATGTTTTACCTATTGTAGATTTATGAACAAAGATGTTAGCTTGTGCCAGAGATTTCTGTAAGTCTTTAGCTGACACTCTAGGATTCTTCTTCCCCTCACTGAGCATTCTACGCTGTGTTCTTGCAGTCATCTTTACAGGACTGCCATTCCTAGGCAGTGTGGTCACAGTATTGAACCTTCTCCATTTATAGACAGTCACTCGTACCGTGGACTTATGAACATCAATGCTCTTAGAGATACTTTTGTAACCTTTCCAGCTTTATGCAAGTCGACAATTCTTACACGTAGATCTTTTGAGAGCTCTTTTGTGGTTCACATCAAGTAATGCTTCTTCATAATAATAATACTAATAATAATGCATTAGTCTTATAGCGCTTTTCTAGACACTCGCTTTATAATTTGGTGCATTATTCATCCACTCCTCAGTCACACTCGGTGGTGGAAGCGTGGCTGCCATCGTGCGCCTACGGTCCCTCCAACCACCACAAACACACAACCACACTGACACATTCATATTCACATTCTTCAGAATGGCAAATTCAAACCTGGGGGCGTTTTTTATTGGTCAGGGCCACTTTAAGCCACTCCTCCGATCTTCTCACACTGATTGAAATTCCAGGTTGGCTGACACCTGAATCCAATTAGCTCTTGAAGAGGTCACTAGCCTAGGGGTTCCAATACTTTTTCTACCCTGTACTGTGATTGTTTACTCAATAAAAACATGAAAAAATGTAATTTTTTTGCAGCATTAGTTTAAGCAGACTGTGTTTGTCTATTGTTGTGATTTAGATGAAGATCAGAGCACATGTTATGACCAAATCATGCAGAAATCCTAGTATTTCCAAGGGGTGCCAATACTTTTTCTTTCAACTGTATATGGAGGTAATAGTGTGTGTATATATGGAAGTAATAGTGTGTGTGTATATAAGGAGGTAACAGTGTGTGTATGTGGACAGACGCTGAGCTCTGACCATGTATTTCCTGCAGATGTCAGAGTTCAAACCTAAAGAAGACTGCAGCTGGACAGAGAGCCAGGGGATGATGTCAGAGCCGGGGGGCGGGGCCTGGCAGGAGAACACGTTGCCTGTGAGTGCTGCACAAGTGTTCAGCCCCACTTCAAAAAACATGGAGGCGTCATGGGAAACAGAGGCTGAGAGGAGACCTTTCCTCCAGCAGCACTTCATTGAAGAGGAGTGGCCTGAGGAAACTGCACCTAGAGGTACACATTTTACATGCTCCCACAGCACTGCAGCAGGTCACCATCTCTGTGTCTTTCAACCCCTGTCTAGTTTTTCTTTGGAGAACCACTAAAATCTTTTCTTATGTTCTGGTCACAGAGAATTTAGAAAACTTGTGTTCCCTCCGTTGCAGGCCGCTGCTGCGGTGACCGCCTGGTCCTGAAGATGGCAGTCTCCTTGGGCACTGCAGCTCTACTTTTTCCCTTCCTGCTGTGGGGCGGTTATGTGTTTCTGCCGTTCGATGCTCCTCTGAATGGTGACGCCCACCTCAGGATTGTCTACACTCTCCGCTGCTCTGTCTTTGCCACGGTCCCCATTTTACTGGGTACAGTTCTTCCACTGGTTTCACCTGGTTTAGTAGATCAGAGGACTGTCTGTAGATGGGTTAGGAGGTCAGACCAGAGTACGTTTTTAAATAGTTCACACTATTATCTAGCATTATCTTGGTCTGGTTTTGACCGGTTTAGACCTGATTTTGAGTTGTTTTTTTACTGGCTTAGACCTAGTTTTGACTGCTTAGACCTGGTTTTAACTGGTTCAGACCTTGTCTCCTGTGTTGTAGGGTACCTGGTCCTGGGTGTGTCCCGGCTAAGGTCTGGTGAAGTCCAGTCTCTGTGTGAAACTGAGGGGTTTTGTCCTGGTGGAATGAAGGGGGCAGGGTTTAGTGATGTCAGTGTACACCAGACCTTTGTCTCTGACTCTGCCCACCTGTTCCTACTCTACTTCCTGCAGCTGGTCGTCATGGCGACATACCTGAGCCAGGACCAGCTCAAACTGGTCCCACTGCTCACTGTGCTCTTCTGCCTTGGACGGTAAGTGTCATGAAATAATAAAATTATAGCAATAATAACAATCCCCTTTAGTTATAATCTCTCCTTAATCACACCTGTTCCACATCAGCGTTTGTGCTCCTTTATGACCTGGGCATAATGATAAGTAAATTAAGCCTCTGTGTTTAAAAATGGCTCTCCACCTGCAAAATTAAAATGGGACAAAAAATGTTTGTCCTAAACTAATGAAATTTGGTACAGGCATTCTCTAAGACATGCTGAACAAAAAAGCCAATGGTAATCATGTAATATCTTTAATCATATTAGCATAGCCACGCCCAAAAAAAGTCAATGCGAAGTACAAAATTTAGTTTGTCGAAGCCAAATAAAATTTTGTACACTCATCCACCATGAGACTCTGAGCAAAAAAGTCTATGGAGACCACGCCGTATCTCCAAAAAGGAGGCTGGCATTTTTAGTCAAACATGCCATGTTGGTCCATTATCTACATCCTATTTTAACAAACTCGTCCTAGGGTTATGATCCGATTAGCTCCAAACTGAGGCAGGATCCTCAGGACATGTCTGTGAACAAAAGTTGTTAAAAGGTTTTTCAAAAGTCTTATGGTACGTTCACACCGGACGCGAATCAGGCGTCAAATTTGCGTCATTCGCGTCTAGTTGGACGCGTGACCATTTTGAATTCACTCGCGCGAATTGGACGCTTCATTCGCGTCAAATGAGGGGCATGGCCGCTAGGGCTCTTCCCAAATGAGTCTGTCTGGGTTTGGACACCTGTGTCCCGTGTGGCTGCGAGGACCTCTCCCCAGGACACTGCTGCTGTACAGCAGCATTAACCCCAGAGACAGAGCTGAGACACCTGGGGTTATTTCTTGTACATTAGCTCTCTCTAGTGGTTTTGGGGTCTGGTCTAGTCCCAGGCTCTGTATTTTCTGTTGTTCTGGAGAGTGCAATAACTGCTAATATAACAAGCACATCTCAATAGGCTATTTTGGTAAAGTTAACCCCCCTTTATATTTACTTGTATTTATTTGTGTGTTCTTGATGTCACAATGATCAGAGTGAGCCTCTGTCACAGGCTTGTATCACATATAACAGCTATAACCACACTCACACAAAGCCTAAACAGCCATATTTATTTTATTTATAGTGTTTTCTATCAGGGCTGTTTTTGTTTCCTGTCTTCATAAAAGTAGAAGCTGCTGTAGGCTGCAGCTTTTATCTCCGGGTTCACTCTGAAGCCTCGATGATTGTTTTGCTGGATCTCCGAGGCAGGGATCTCCTCCTGTTACGTCGAACGTAACCACGTCATTGCTACAGCAGGTCCCTGATTGGTTAACACGCCGCGAACGACCAGAGCGTTGGACGCGAATCTGCGTTGTTCGCGTCTTCCGCCGATTCGCGTCTTCGCCTATTCGCGGGACTCGCGCGTCAAACGCTCAATTCGCGTCATTCGCGCCGCGCGATTTGCTTGATTCGCGTCACCCCATTCGCGTCATTCGCGCCGCAGGACGCTTGTACGCGCCTGAACGTGGCTCTCCATAGACTTAACCTGGTAATCACTCGCGCCTGACGCCTGATTCGCTTCCGGTGTGAACGTACCATTAGCTCTTAACGAGGAGGCCTTTTTGGAAACCATAAAAACCCCTGTAACTTTTGCAGACATTGTCAGATTTGGTTCGACCCAATGAGGCATTTGTGCTCTTTTATGACCTGGATATAATAAGTAAATTAAGCCTCTTTCTCTAAAAATGACTCTCCAGCGCCCCCTGCAAAATTAAAATGGGACAAAAAAATTTTTGTTTGTCCTAAACAAATGAAATATGGTATATTCATTCTCTATGGGATAAGGAAAAAAAACAATAGTAAACACCCCATATCTATTAGCATATTAGCATAGCCACGCCCCAAAAAAGTAAGTGGGAAGTAAAAAATTTAGTTTGTCGAGGCCAGATGAAATTTGGTACACTCATCCAGCATGAGAACTAGAGCAAAAAAGTCCACTACAAGCCCCTGAGCTAAAATATGTACAAGAACCACACTTTATTTCCAACAGAAAATGACATGTGACCCCTGCAGCATATGACAATGTAGTGTCATTAAAGCCATCATCCTCAATAAGTTGGGTTCACGTGATGTCATAGTATTCTTAAGTGCCTACAGTTTTTAAAATAGAGATAGAGGGCAGGTCAGAATTCTCTAGTAGAATCTGCTGCTAAACATTCAAAATGCAGATGTGTTAGTGTGGTTTATGGCTCATATCTCTGCCAGTACTGGGCTTATCCACATGAAACAAAAACTGGCACAAAGTTCTGTCAGGACGAATGAGCTAAAGGGAATTTATTTCTTCACCAAAGCATCAAAAAGTGGTGATATTATTCAAACACACAGGTTGCTGTTAGTAGACTCAGGATTAAGTCACAAGATTATTATGATGTGGTTGTGCACCCAGTTACTAACAAAAAAATATCCGGTCCAATATTTGTAGATTTTCTGTTTAGATATTTCTTTAAAAATAGTGTCTAACCTATACAGTGACATTGGCCCCTGCCCTCCATCTGTTGTGTGAACAGAACCACAACATTCTATAGGCCATAGCATTACACTGAGATGGGGCAGGCAAAATGTCTATTAATAATATGCAGATTTTTTGCTGTGGTTGAACACATACAGCAAGGCCATGGACCTTGTCACTAATATAAATGATCAGGTTCAACATTTGCTAATTTTCTTTTTGGATATTTCTCATGAAAATAGCTTATAGCTTATACAGTTAAACTGGCTCCTGCCCCCATCTGAGAGAGTGAAATCCTCACATTCTAGAATATGAAACTCCTTGTATTTTATCCTCTGAACTTACTGTGTCCAAACATTATACTTCAGCTCCAGAAATACATTGTGTAAATCATATACATATATGCTTCAAATCCAGCCAAATCTGGTGATGCAGCCCTCCCACTGAAGCTACTGTTACAACAATACAAATGGTGCGAGGGCCCTTTATTACTGCTTGCAGGTTTAATTCTTCTTCTTATTATTATGATTCTTCTTCTTATGATGATGATGATGATGATGATGATGATGACGATGATGATGATGATGATGATGATGATGATGATGACGATGATTATGATTATGATTATGATTATGATTATTATTATTATTATTATTATTATTACAAGAAGAAGAATGAGAAGATGAAAGAATGCGGCGTAGGCGACATATTGAGCAGAGAGACATTAGAGTTCACATGAAATTCACCAGAAGCTGCAGGTGGTTGTTTTTTGCCTTTCCTCTGCATAAAAGTATCGAATACCCAACGCAGTTTATATCACAGCAGTGAGCCGTCCTCATCCAAATCTCCGAGGTCACAAAGGAAGCGCTCATGTAGCCTGTCCGTGCATAAATCCAGCTTTTAAAATAACTTTATTCCTTATGGTAAAGAAGGGTTCAGAAGAGCAGGGTACAATCCAGCACCATGCAAAAAATCGCCTATGCAAAGAACACAGTGCGAACTCTCCGCGCCCGTAATGTTGCCTGTGGATCATGTCCTGTTCATGTGAAGGTGACAGAGATGCGAACTGAAGACGGAATACGTAGACTGAGAGAGCTAAAAAAAACAAAAAAACAACAACAAAGTAACTGAGTGCTCCCTGTGTGGTTTCTTGTTTCATTATCCCAACATCATTTGTATGTAAACTAAATCCAAAAGATGACGATAAATGTGTGCAGTTTGCATAAAATGTCTCTGCGTTTGCTCTTGTTTGTCCTGCACTATTAGCAGGAAACATGGCGTTGGAAAGAAGGAATTACGAGAAAAAAATTTTGCAAATTAATGTATTTTTTCTAAGCTACAACTATAGGCAATAAGAAATAGCAAAGTAAGTATTTATTCATATTTTAATAGGACATTAAGCGACTTTTTTTTTTATCTCTAAAATAATGCATCAACAAATTAGTTAAACTTTTCCTAGAAAAACAAAAATAAATGTTTAAATATCTGATAAAAACACAGGCCAGTGTAGTGTCTAAAGGTGTCTTTGATTCGTCCACAGGCTGGTGTACTGGGTGGCTGCTGCGTTTCAGAGCAGCATTAGAGTTTTTGGGTTTGGCCTCTCCTTCCTCCCATCCCTTGCCATGATGGCTGCCAACCTCTACTTCTTGGTTACCATGGAGATGAATAGTGCCCCGCCTCCAGGACGCCAGCGCTTCTGGGGATGAGACATGAGTTTGTGCAGAACAAGCCCACCTCAGAGAGGTTTTCAGCTCAGACAGTATGAGCCACAGATTTCTCTACAGATCAACAGTCCGCCTACTGTCCCAGACTGTCCCAGATTGACATCACCTGTACTGTCCTGCCCCAATGCACTGTTTCCTCATTTTAAGGGCTGTTTACAGGGTTGAAATATCATTTTACTGTTTTGTTAAACAATATGAGAAACACTGACAATATGCTGCATGTCCTATGCACAATTCATTCTAAATATGGCCATAACACTAAATAAGACCATAATGTCACATTGATTTACTTGAGCGTTTCATTCAGGAGAAATCCCCTCAGCCAATCACAGCAGTTTATCTGAAAGGGGGCTGTCTTTATGTGATGATTTATTTCTCTGATTGGTTGTATGTTTTTCAAATGTGGCTGGTCCTGATGCAGTTCCATGTTGATACTGGTGAGGATTCTGTTTGGTTGTATATCTATCCAAATACATTCATGTAGTTTAGTCTGTGTGCATTTGTTCTGCTCCACAGAGAGCACGCTCCTTCTTGGAAAGATCCACATGCAAAGCTTAGAGGTGCTATGTGCAGTATGTTTTTTTTTTATATTTCATAAAAACTACCCACGTGTCCCAAGAAATGATGTTTGAATCAAATATTAGTTTTACTGTTAACAACGGTACAGTTGAGTTATTAACAATTAAAAATATAGTTTATATAATGGCCAAGTTATTTTTGTTTACATTTTTTGTTTTGGTTCTAAAACTGCATCGCTGATCCTCCAGTCAGAAAAGAGACCATTGTTTTGATTTAGCCTGCAGTACTGTTTTTAAACCATTACAAGCGCATGCTGCTTACAGTACCTTTAATTTACTGGAACAAATTTTATGTTAATAGATGCTTCCACAAGGAACATCATTTATACGAGACAAACTTAAACATAACATCAGTTGTCTGTCTGTTCAAATGTTTAATTTTACTTTTAATTAACAGTACCTAGATCCATTTGCTCAAGTTTACTAAAGCTGAGCACACACCAACAACTATTATGGTCTGACACGTACGTACTTGTCCAACATAACAATTCTGAAAATTATATTAGTTAGCCTTTAGCTTATGTGCAATATATACTGTATATAATTACTAAATTGATTGATACACTCACTCATGTTTTTCTACCTGGACCTTGAGATTACTCATGTGTAGTGGAATGTTTGTCTCTGTGGATTGTAGCAGACTCACTCTTTTTTTAGTAATTTTGTTTATTTGGTCTGTTTTGTTTTTATTTGATCCGTTTTGTGTTTAATCACTTGTAGAGTTCCTAACCATGTGGTGGCAGGATAGTTTTTTTTTTTTTTTAGTTTGTGATATCGCTGTTTAACAGTAGACATAAAATGTGCCAAACATTTAATAATTATATTAAGATTTTAAGATTTTCCCACACATTTAACATATTTCTCAATATTCCATATGATATTCTAAATGTTGGTCCATTAATTCCAGTTTAAAAAATCCCACAGGTTTGATTTTCTGGTTTATAAAAGATTGTGTAAATGGACTCTTGTTGATCTTGGTTTTATGCAAATATTGTTTTTTTATGGTTTGTTATGAATGATAAAAAATTAATAAATTGCTGGCAGATGCTTATTCATGTTCCTGTAGTCATGCGACCAGGTCCCACCTTCAAAATAAGATGCTTTTTTTTTTTTTATCTTTTTGATTGCTTGTATGTTGGTCCTGAAGCAGTTCTGCGTTGGTACTTGTGTGGATTCTGATTGGTTGGCCTATCCAAATACATTCATTTAGATGAGTCTGTGTGCAGTTCTCTTCCACAGAGAGCACACACTTGGCAAGAGATGGACGGACAGGGCCTTTCTGTGTGGAGTTCTTCTTCCCATGTCTGGGTCGGCTTCTTCAGTCCAGCTACTCCTGATCAAGATCTTAGCTCAAGGGGGTCTGTGTACCTGCTGGCCTTTCGTTTTCACGTTTCCCAATAAGAAAACAAAAAACGGAATCAAGCCCTTATCCAACTACTATTTTATATCAGGCTACTAAACATCAAAACTCAAAAAACAAAAAATGAAAACCCTGAGTGCTGTATTTTTCATTTTTTTCCGACTTGTTTGACCTCAAAGTGTGCTTCGGGAAAACACGGCCTTGCTCACCGTCTGGACCCAGGCAGCATAGCTTTGTGCGCAGCTGTTTCAGGGCAGTCCTCGGGTTGTGTGCTCCTGTCACAGCTGCAGACAGGTGAGGGGCGGGGCTCCTGTCACAGCCGCAGACAGGTGAGGGGCGGGGCTCCTGTCACAGCCGCAGACAGGTGAGGGGCGGGGCTCCTGTCACAGCCGCAGACAGGTGAGGGGCGGGGCTCCTGTCACAGCCGCAGACAGGTGAGGGGCGGGGCTCCTGTCACAGCCGCAGACAGGTGAGGGGCGGGGCTCCTGTCACGCAGACAGGTGAGGGGCGGGGCTCCTGTCACAGCTGCAGACAGGTGAGGGGCCGGGGCTGTGCCTAAGTGATCTGCTCCACTGCTACTGTCCTGTCTGCCTTTTAGACTGAGAAGCATTTAGCCAGTTGCACACTTTGCTCCTTCAAACCTTTCACATGGGCTCGTTTTGGATTTGTTCTTATGAGCAAGTAGTGGCCACGCAGTTGTTGTGCGGTGCGCCACAGATCCCTCTGCACAGTGTGCCAGTGTTACCTTCTGCATCGGCGAAGGCTGCGCGTAAGAGAAATCATCTTTCGTTTGCATTAAACCTGCTGTGTGTCCTGGCGCTCACCGCTTTTAAGGACAGTGCTCCCATCACAGCTGCAGACAGGTGAGGGGCGCGCTCTGCTCCACTGACTACTGTCCTGTCTACTCTCAGACGGGACTATATAGCAACTTGCACGCTTTTCACACAGTATCCAGTATCCAGTTTTTGGACTTGTTTTTGAGTATGACCATAGTGCAACATGATCTCTGTCTCTGAGTCGCCACTATGTCCCCATATATTTCTATTGCTGATGTGACATATGAGGCGTGCCATTTAGGATCAGAAAGTGATTCAAGTGAGAGACGCAAAAAGTGAAAAATGCGTTGAGATGGCAACAAAATGGCACTAAATCTGGCGTGCTATTTACACGCACTGTCGTGCTTTTCCGTTGTGCTAAAAAGCAAAGGGGAAAAAAAAAAGATGTAAACTGTATACTGTAAACTGTTACATACACCGGTATGGCGCCCTGAAAGAGCGGACGATCCGGCCCATTGTCTTTTGAGACAAAGCCTGAGAACGCTTTATAAAATTAAATTAAAACGCTTCAATAGCTCAGCAGCAACACGGCTTTAAACAGCATTGGTAAATTACAATATTTATAACTAATGAAGAGAACGCAATTCATCTGAAAATGTATAATAAAATATAATTTATTTTTGTAAACCTTTTGGAGTTGTAGTTACAACGTCCCCAACAGTTGGGGGTGCTGGAGTCAAATGCACCCCCCCTTCCAGCGTCCATGGAAATCCCCCAAACATTCAAAAAATGCATCAGGTATGGGTAATGCTCATTGTAGTTGCCAAAATATAACAATATATGCTAATTTAGTGTGTATTTTGGATGAAAAACGCGTACTTATCACAGATAAGTGTGTCCAGTTTTGTTGCAAAGACATAAAGCCTTTCTATGTGTTAAGTAGAGAATGTTTTCAAGGACTGGCTCAGGCGCTTATAAATATTGGTGCCACTTATGGCCGTGTAATCGGCAGAGTCTGTCCTGCCACACTACAGCACCATCTCCAAGAGGTGCACAGAAAAGGTCGAAGAGAAAAGAGAGGCGCTAATACAAACACTCAAAGGTACTTGTGCCATGGGGTTTCCTTTTCTTTTACCACTACACTTCACCGCCTACCAAATTGCATGTTTTGTTTTTTTCTTTTATCATCCCAGTGTTTTTTTGATTTGCTCTGCTTTGATGCAATGTGTTTTGTCTTTAGTGTGTTATTTGCATGAACTGTTTTTGTTGTATGTCGGCGGAGGTGGACTGAGTAGTCGAACTACATCCCTATTATCTCCAGACTATCCCCTATTAGTCACGAGGCCCCATTCACCTGTTAAAAGGCTGGCAGTGTAGGCAAAGAGGGGGAGACGGAAGACCTGATGCTGGCGCTCGGGAGAGGAGAACCTGGAAGCCCGGCACATTTGGAGAGAAGGAGGGAGACGCACCGGAGGATTGTTGGACACGTGCTTAAAAGATAAGTGAAGAAGGACCCCGGAGTGTACTTGAACTGTTGTGTACGTGGATTGCTGATTCGTTTCCCTTGTTTACCTGTCCTACAGTTCCTTGTGGAGACGAGAGGAGGAGACAGTGGCGAGCGCGAGCAGCTGATATTACAACGCACAAACAGAGATAAGTGAAGGGAAGTGTCCCTGTTGACGTTGAGTGTGTGCGTGCTTGAGGAACTTTGAACACGCGGATTGCTGAGTCCTCCCTTGTTTTGCCTGTCCTACAGGTCCCTGAGGAAGCGAGACGAGGCTCTCCCCCATTGCGTGACGGGACCATCTCTACAGGCCTTCAAAGGCAGCGAGGCCGAGCACAGTAGCGATTGTGCATGAACGGCCAGTGGTTCAATTTTAGTACTTTTTTATTCCTTTTAAGCTTTTTTTCTGACTTTTATCAAGCCAATTTTGACTGGGTTTTTAAAATTAATTTTAAAGAACTATTTTATCCTTTTTATTTGTTAATAAATATTGTCTAAACCGGTCTGACTCTGGCTGTTTCTTGGCGTGTGTAACAGGTGATCAAAGAACTCTGTCCTTGGTGACACTTGCAACTGGAGATGTAGGCATGAGCACAGATATGTGGACTGACGATTACAGGAAAACAAGTTACATGGCTGACGCTCTCGCTCAAAATGCCCCAGAAATAGGTGAGACCATACCGGCAGCCAAGGGCCTCGTAAGATACATAAAATAATCTGGTCTGGCTTTCAAAACCTGTACTCCAGATGGGGGAGACAAGATTCAGCACAGTGTACCTGACACTGAAGTCTGTGCAAGACATATATAACGAGCTGTGCGAGAAGATGGCAACGTGTGGGGAGCAGGCGCGCATGGACAACATCGCCCTAGACTTGTTGGGCTTTTTAGTCACATTTCTAGAAGCATTTTACTGCGCACAGAGAGAACTGGAAAGGGACAAATATCCCACTCTCAATCTAGTTTGCCTCTGGTATGAGAAACTAAAACAACACTGCCAAAGCACACCCACAGGATTCTCCGCAGCAGGCGGAGTTTGTGCGACAGAGACATGCAGAACTACTGGAGCACAAAATCATTAGCCACCACTTACACAAAGTTGCACTTTTCTTATGGCTTAATTTCAATAAAATTAAAATGTCATCTGAAGTATCTCGAGTACACGCCCATGTCCGCACCCTGCTCTCGTCTGCAGAGGAAGAAGTTAGCACTTGAAGACGCTCCAACATCTGAAGCCGAAGCGAGCAGCGAGCAAATGCAAGTAGACAATACTTTCTTGATAGTATGTTCATTTTTTATATGTATAATGGTGTATTTTTAGGCATCCTGGGACCTAACCACTTCCCACGTTATTTCCCAGATTCATAGAGCTTAAGTTGCGAGGCTGTGTGGCTGTCCCATCAACCAGACGACACCTAGATGCTCTTTATTTTCTTCATGTTTGCTCAACTGTTAATATAACTTTATAATATGTATTTATTATTCTCTTATTGTTCTTGTTGTAATTAAAGCTTGTTTTTTATTATGTGAAATACATCTTGGGGTGAGGTATTTTTTTACGTACACAGCATGCGGGTTAGATCGCTCCATCAGGCGTGACTCAGCAGACTTTGCATGACTTTCTTTTGGCCTACATTAAAATAATTTTATTTCGAAATAATTTTGTTCTAGATATATTTTAGTTAATTCATATAATATTTTTTAGAGTTAATTATTCGTTCCTTTTGTGACTTGTTAATGGCAGGCATTCATTTTGTGACTTATTACAATTATAATTGTTAATAAACACACAATTGTTATATTTTCCTTGTCCATAATTTACAATTTAAATTTTTTTTTTATTGCAAATCAGTTTGAAATTATAGTTTTAGTCTAAACAACAGTAAAAGCTCAATTAAGATATGTCAGGTTTTCCTCGGGCTCAGGCTATTAATTACAGTTAATTACTCGGGTTGGATCAGGTTCGGACAGAATGTCTACGGTCTCGGGCTTAGGTAGGGCTGGAATTTTTAGGCCCGATCTAAACTCTAAGCTGAGCTGAAGATTCAAGATACAAGTATAAAATTCAGTCCAGTCTTAGACCAATAAAGGTTCTGCGTTAGTGGACAATTTTAGAAGTTCAAGAGAGAAGAAAAAAAGTTTTTGTCCAGTCACACAAAAAACCCAGACATTCTTCAGTTGTACCAAATCAGAGTCTAAACTGGCAGAACAATTGGTGCTCTCACTTCCCAGCAAGGAGGTTGTGAGATTGATCCTCAGGCTGACCGCCACACGAGCTCTCTGAGTGGAGTCTGCATGTCCTTCCTGTGTTACTGTGGGTCTCTCCTCTTCCTCCCACTGTCCAAAGGCATGCATGTGTCAACTGCAGAGGCTCAGTGCATGATGGGAAAACGCCCACCTGTCAGTGGTGAACGGACAGGTTATTGGATCTGAGTTTAGTGCTGATCAGAAATGTACCAGCAACACTTCTCTGCACCCACTCCTCCACCCTGCCTCATTTTCTGAAAATAGCCTACAGAGTAATAAGCGTCTACAGTTTTGACATGGACAAACGTATTGCCCCACTGCCTGTGCTTAATATCTGCTTTTGTAATGTAAACTTGACTGTGGGGACAGTTGTTTCAAAACTGCAGAGACTCATCCTGGTACCAATGCATTGTCAGTGATTGTGTCAAACAGGAGCATATTTAATGTTCAGCGCTGTGGTTTGTTTGCACTTGACCTTTTTGTTTGTTGTGGACCAATAGTTCTCTGTTGAAAATTTGGATTGTTCATTTATTCAGCTTCATCAAAGTTATAAACAAGGAAGGTCAAACATACTGATGAGTTTATACTGTGTGGTCTGAAAAAAGTTGTATGAAAATATTTCATTAACACCATACGCTGCACCGTTTTCAAAGACCAGTCTGTTCATCCTTCTTAAGACCCCGCTAAGAAGAACTCTCCTGAACATTCCTTTCCACGGGGTCACCCCTTCATTTCAATAAAATGTTTCACATTAAAAAACTCAGAAGTTCTTTCTAACAAAAGAATAAATAATATGAATGTATTTACAAATATATCCTATTTACAATACAACCAAATGAAAACGTGCTCCATGCGTCCCTCACAATAAAGTTTTGCTGCTGCCTGTTCATCGTCCTGATTGGATGCTGCTGGTTGAGTAATTGTCAAGATTGCCAGTTCAGTTTTCCTCCTGATTGGGTGCTGGCTCAGTGGGGAGAGCTTCATCCTCAGAGCTTGTGTGTCGTGCCGAAGTGCGAAACAAACGCATCAGATCTTGAAACCTCTGAGAAACCTGCAGAGAAGAAAAATACATGACTCACAAACCCACTGTAAACCTGACCAGTGACTGAATGGCTGAGGATAGAGCGGAGCCAATTACCTGGCTTGGAGTCTTGTTACCAAGGACAGCGGAGATCTGGTGGAAGGTGTTGGGGTTGGCTCCCTCCTGCTGACACCTCGTGAGGATGACTCTGTCTGCATCCCTGCAAACACCACAAAGAGTTTATCAGGCTCTGCATCCTCTGACTGGCCAGGAAATTTTATTTCTAAAAAAAAAAGACGATGTAAGTCAGTCAGATTAGCTCAGAAAACATGGAAGCCCAAATGATTATTAGAACTACTATTACTGTTATTATGAGAACTGCTCACTGCGGTTAAATAATAATAGAGTTATATCAGGTGATGTTTTTATTTCTAGTTTTTTATAATAGTATAATGAGGTTTATCATGGAAGTGAACTTTGCCTCTTTTTTGTGTTATGCTGCAGCTTTTGTCTGGTGGTGTAATTAAAGTATTGTAAAAGTAAATATAAATTAAAGCCGCAAGCGGCATTGATAGGCTTGCGCCGGCCGCAACCGGCGCTGGGGCAGAGGAGAAACCATTTTGCCAAATTTTGAGGTTGTGCCTTTTGATTAAAAAAACTGCCAAAAGCGTCCTAATACTCCACAGAACTGCATTGAATGGAATTCCCACTGGAATAAAATGGCAGAATTTGACCATCGCCATGGCAACACCAAATCAAATACGACTTGGGTACCATTGGAATTTTTGATCAGGATGACATAAAGAATGTTTGTGCCTAATTTGAGAAATTTTGGTTGAAGTATTATTTTTTCTGTCCATAGAAATTTTTGCTGTAATCCCATTGGAATAAAATGGCAGGTTTCAGTCATCGCCATGACAGCACAGTATAAAATATGACATGGGTCTCATTGGCTTTTGTGTAGGGGGCGCTGTCGCACCAAATTTCATTATTTCTTATTTAATGGGTTTAAGCTTGGAGGGTTTATGAGTGTTTAAATTTTGAGTCAATGGGAGTTAAATGGCAGTTAGTGCTTACACGCTCGTCATTGACCCACGAGTGGGCTTCGCCCATTGACTTCCATTCATTCTGAGCGAATACAAGTATGCACCTTTCATACCTGTATGTTTGTGTAGTACTTGATGCCATGAGTGTGTACATAGGAAAGCGCTTCGCGCTTTGTTTTTGTGCGCTTCGCGCACTTATGAGTGGGCTTCGCCCACTGACTTCCATTCATTCTGAGCAAATACAAGTGTGACTTCCTCATACCTGAGGTATTTGTGTTTGTGTAGTACTTGATACCATGAGTGTGTACATGGGAAAGCGCTTTGCGCTTTATTTTTGTGCGCTTCGCGCACTGCTGTGCAGACACAATAGGCCCTGCGCCACCCTTGGGGCTCGGGCCTAATAATATAATAATAAAAATAATAATAATTTGAGCAAAAACAATATATCCGTTTACATTATACCCACAAATTATATATTTTTGGAAAGCTCTTGAGATCCCTCACGTGATTGTGGGGTCAAATGTCAATGACGAGCGTATAAGCGGGCTTCGCCCATTGACATCCATTCATTCTGAGCAAATACAAGTATGTGGCTTCCATACCTGGGGTATGTGTGCTAGTGTAGTACTTGTTGCCATGAGTGTGTACATGTGAAAGCGCTTTGCGCACTGCTGTGCAGACATAATAGTCCCTGCGCCACCCTTGGGGCTCGGGCCTAATAATAATCATTTTAGCAAAAACAATATATCCGTTTACATTATACCCACAAATTATATATTTTTGGAAAGCTCTCGAGGTCCCCCACGTGACCATGGGCTCAAATGTCATTGACCCACGAGTGGGCTTCATCCATTGACTTCCATTCATTCTGAGCAAATACAAGTATGCACCTTTCATACCTGAGGTATATATGTTTGTGAAGTACTTGATGCCATGAGTGTGTACATGGGAAAGCGCTTTGCGCTTTGTTTTTGTGCACGTCGCGCACTTCGGGAAGCGCACTGCTTTGCAGACACAATAGACCCTGCACCACCCTTGGGGCTCGGGCCTAATAATAATATAATAATTTTATCAAAAACAATATATCCATTAACATTATACCCACAAATTATATATTTTTGGAAAGCTCTCGAGGTCCCCAACGTGACCGTGGAGTCAAATGTCAATGATGAGCGTTTACGCGCTCATCATTGACCCACGAGTGGGCTTCGCCCATTGACTTCCATTCATTCTCAGCAAATACAAGTATGTGGCTTCCATAGCTGAGGTATATATGTTTGTGTAGTACTTGATCCCATGAGTGTGTAGATGGGAAAGTGCTTCACACTTTGTTATTGTGCGCTTCGCGCACTGCTGTGCAGACATAATAGGCCCTGCGCCACCCTTGGGGCTCGCGCCTAAAAATCCCTCCAATCTTGGCTTGGGTCTCTTTGTACTAGAGGTTGACCAATGTGGGTTTTTCTATGGCTGATTTTTAAAATTCGGAGCAGCCAAGTATTACTCCCAATAACATCCTGTTTTGTTTCCCCATGTACTATGCACGAGTTCTCAACGCTGTAAGCACAGTGCACCACCCTGCGTTAGTAATGTTTAATAAGAAAACAAAGATTGCAATGATTTTGAAGTGTACTCTATATCCTTATAAGGTCAAAACCACAGCTGACTTTGTTGTTACAGTTACAGCACCTTCCTCCTCATTGACTGAAGCTAATGCGACAGACTAAGGACACAAATCACGCCAACAATCAAGTGGAATATTAAATGTGGAATTATTTCTCCATACTTCTCCATGTTTTCTTATTCATTTGAATGTGTTATGCCACGGTAAGGCACTTGCATTTTGTTGACTCTGTAATCTGCCCGAGCGGGGTCGGGCCCAAAATAACATGTAATGGTTTGGGTCCGTGTCGAGCAGGGCGTAGGCTGCGACACCAAGCTATGCGCTCTTGCACAGCGAGTGGGCCTTTGCAGCTACAGGAGAGCGAGTGCTTATGTGATTAAAAGTGCATGGCCGATGTGCGCTGTTTAAGGGCGAGCATACGAAGTGGATAAGTTTACCTGAGTTGAGAGAGGCGGCGAGAGGGGCTGGTTATTTGCTACAAGCTCAAAATATAGAACCATATTAAGTACAGTACAGAAATAAAGCCCCAAACTGTACTGCTACTGTATGAGCAGGTAGCTCATACATGGTCAACCAAACAACTCAGGGATTGTACATATAAACGTCAGTGAGAATGTGCTCGGACTTGGGTTGGGTCAGGCTGTTTTTTTTTTTGGGCCCGATCTAAGCTCCTATTTCAAAATATTTCAACACACCTCAACTATTGTGGGACTAACTAAAAACCGGGCATTTGGGGTTTACCCCCCCCCCGTGCGAAATGCCTGTTTTTTACTGTCTCCCCAACTACTGTGGTGTAGTGTATGACAGGAGGTTGTCACCTGGTCCAGAGGATGACCTTCTCTCCACTTGCTGTCAGAGAGATGTTCTTGGCACACACAGTAAGCTCCTGCGGAAGGGGCGGAGCTACAGTCTCAATCATATCAGAGTGGGGCGGGCTCATAGAGGAGGGCTCAGTGAAATTAGAAGAGGGTGGAACTACAGAGGAGGTAGAGTCAGTGACATCATCAGTGACATCATCCAGCAGGGCCGTGGACTGTTCTCTCCTCCTCTTCTCCGCTGGCTCAGTTTTGGTCTCATCCTTGTCTTCATCCTGATCCTCCTCTTCATTCAGAGGGTATGGCCCTTCCCAAGATGCAACACTCCGCTCTGTTCAAACATAGATTTGTTAGACTTAAAACAGTGTTGAAGGCTAATCAAGCTAAATTTGATCTAAACCCCTTCGCACCTTTTGACCAAACTGTTTATCCATAGTTAGGGACGTAACATATGGATATTATATTGTATATTTTTTGTGACAGTGTACCTGGCTGGGGGCTCTGGTCCTTGTCTGCGCTCATCTGAGAGTACAGAGGGTCCAGACTCTTCATGGCTCTGGACACAACCCCTAAACCCTGACACAAACAGAAAACAGTTAGAAAAGACAGAATCCCAGAACTGTGCCAAATCTTTGTTTTCTGCTTTCCCTCCCCTCCCTCCTGGGCAGGTGTGGGATGAACTTTTTAAATTAAATCCTTCAGAGAAGTCTCTTATCTCTAAAATGTATTGCACTATTCAGTCCTATGATGTTTTCTTAACAATTAAACAGAGGATGTTTATGATAGATGTGCTGGCTCTCCTTGTAACCTTGTTTTTCTCTTGCCCATCACTTATACATTTTTGGCAAATGTATTTTGACACTATGTCAAAGGTACTCTCAAAGGCTCTTGATGTTTCCCCTAATGTTGCCATCTTTAGTCTTTTGGAGGAATACACCTGCTATTCTACTGTACATTTAGAGGTTCTAGCTTTTTTTTTTTTTTTGTTTTTTTGTACTTTTGTCCTGTGTCTTGGGGTTTGTTTTCTTGTTTTACCTAAAAAAAGAATCATGGTGTGTAAAGGAAAGTCGAGGAACATGCTCAATGTTTGTTTCACGATGACGATGTGGTACTTGTTAATACCATCTTTGCATATACACCAATAAACATATGAAACAGAGACAAGTTAGAATCCCAGCTTAGAGAGTGTAATTCTCATCAGAGACTACCTTGCTGGCATGGCACCGTGGACAGCCCTTCTTTCTGTGTTTTCGAATCTTTGCCTCATGACAGAGACATGCCCAGGATTTCTCTGACCAATCACACTCCTGAAAAAGAAAGTAAAGATTGTATTTACCATCTTTGAAGAGGGGTGTTGATTTTGGAAGGGATATCAGGCTCGTTCAAGATGAGCTAGACCTGCACAGTTTCGATTGGTATGGATGTGTGTGCAGTGCTCCGGATTAGATTTGTGTCCGGCTCCTCCTCTGATGTCACAAGTGTCACAAAAGTCACCGAAAGCTTGCAAGATTCAAACAAGACCAGCTGTCTGACCCAGCCACCGCAGTTCATCAGGAGCAACTGCGGAGGCTGCTACGGCTCAATGCATGATGGGAAAACGCCCACCTGTCAGCGGTGAACGGACTAGGTGATTGGATTGGAGTTTGGTGCTGATCAAAAACATAATGCACCAACACTTCTCTACTCCCCTCTCCTCTCCTCTTTTTATGATAAATACAGACTAATGCCACAGTTTTGACATGGACAAACTTTTCTCTCTGCTGCCCAGTGTGAAGTAGAGAAATATTAAAGAGATTCTGCATAATATCTGCAGTTACAGGAGGGTGTTAAACTTGTGTAATGTATAAACAAGCCTAATATCACTGCCTCATGTGCCTTATGTGCCTCATGCTGTGTGCTCCTAAAAAGCACCTCATTAACGCACAGACTGTGATCAAGCCAGAGACAGAAAAGTTCTTACAAATCAGTAACGCAACACATGCGAAAAGTGGATTTCGAGAATGATGCTGCGTGATCTGGGCCACAAACTGTGCGACTTCTCTACAGACGTATTTCCCTGCCTCCCATTGCAGTCATGCACTCTCATCCACAATCCAGGCGAAGCGAAGTTCATCTTGAACAAGCCTAGTGCAATCAAAAGGCTCACTCACCTTGTAGTTCCTGTCAGAGTCCAGCTTCCTTCTCTGTCGCCTGACTGTCATTGGTCGACTTTTATGTCTGTCTTCTTCTTCGTCCAGTTCGGGAAGTGTCACTTCCTCAAAGCCACTCACATTCCCTCTTCCTGAGCCTAGCCCCGCTCCCTCTCTGCCCTCACCCTCTTCCAGCCAGTGAGCATCCTCGAACTGCCCAGGCCGCGCAGGAGGGGGGCGTAGGTCATCGAAGAAGACCCAGAACTCGGACTGAAGGTGAGTGTGGCCCTTTAACAGAGACGTCATCTGGGACTTTAGCTGAAAACCACACAATATTATGATAAAACGTTTATTCCACACACATTTTAAATGAATTCAAAGACACATAATCTGTCAATGGATCTTGCCTTGACATGAGCCACATAGATCATAATTCTTATTGCAACACCAGCAGTTTGTGCGAAACTAATTATGTGATTGGTGATATTGTAACAAATCCATCCAAATCTGCACCAAACCTCTGAATCCTCACCTCATGGACACTGGTCAAACTGAGATCAGGCCCAGTCTGCAGGGCTTTGATAATCTTCTGGTAGTGGGACGGGTTGTCTGCAAAACTGATTTCCAACTGGCGTAAGAAACGTCGGCTGCGATCAAATGCCTGCTGCTCTTCAAACTACGTTCAAGCACAGTCACAGAATCAAATATGGACACTAACAGGTCAAAGGTTGTTCACATTTGTGATCAAAAGAACTGTTTATAGTTTGAACCATGCATTTACCAGGCCACACTCCAAAGCCTGTTCTGGTCGTAGAAAGGCTGCAAAGTCTCTGAGCAGATCGGTGTGATGCCCCAGAATGCACTGCAGCTTCCTAAACAGAGTGACTACTTCATGCCTCTCCCCCACCTTTTCAAACTCCCCCAAATAAGACACAAACTGTTCCATCTTCGAAGGGGCGTCCTGTAGAGCCTCGCGAACCTGAAACAAACAAAACATTTAGAGATGGATCTAGACTAGACCTTGTGTTTTTGATAGTCCAGTAGACATGACAAGACTATATCCATATGGAGATGAAAACGTTATTGTTTCAAAATTATTTTGCATAAACACGGCACCATCTCAGAAAATGTGTGTCCACTCAAGTCCACACAAAACCAGTGAAAACTTTGTAATATGCCAGGCCTGTTGGTGGCGCTCTAACACTGCCACAGAAACACAATAAAAATAGACGAGAACAAATGGGGCATGTGCAGGAAACTAGTGCGATGTAAACATATGAACATGGCGGGGAATATAAATGTGTGAGCTACAGAGGAGACCTTAGTCTGTAGTGAGAGGAGCAGAATATTCTGCTGTAAAAGCCACAAAAAGCTCAGTAGAGTCTGCAGCAACACAACACTGTAATGGTACGTTCACACCGGACGCGAATCAGGCGTCAGGCGTGAGTGATTACCATGTTAAGTCTATGGAGAGCCGCGTTCAGGCGCGAACAAGCGTCCTGCGGCGCGAATGACGCGAATCAAGCGAATCGCGCGAATAGCGCGGCGCGAATAGCGCGGCGCGAATGACGCAAATTGAGCGTTTGACGCACGAGTCCCGCGAATAGGCGAAGACGCGAATCGGCGGAAGACGCGAATAACGCAGATTCGCGTCCAACGCTCTGGTCGCGGAAGTTGAAAAATTTGAACTTCTGCGAACATTCGCGCCGCGTTAACCAATCAGGGACCTGCTGTAGCAATGACGTGGTTACGTACGACATAACAGGAGGAGATCCCTGCCTCGGAGATCCAGCAAAACAATCATCGAGGCTGTCAGAGTGAACACGGAGATAAAAGCTGCAGCCTACAGCAGCTCTTCTACTTTTATGAAGACAGGAAACAAAAACAGCCCTGATAGAAAAACATTATAAAAATAAAATAAATATGGCTGTTTAGGCTTTGTGTGAGTGCGGTTATAGCTGTTATCTGTGATACAAGCCTGTGACAGAGGCTCACTCTGATCATCGTGACATCAAGAACACACAAATAAATACAAGTAAATATAAAGGGGGTTAACTTTACCAAAATAGCCTATTGAGATGTGCTCGTTATATTGGCAGTTAATGCACTCTCCAGAACAACAGAAAATACAGAGCCTGTGTCTAGACTAGACCCCAAAACCACTAGAGAGAGCTAATGTACAAGAAATAACCCCACGTGTCTCAGCTCTGTCTCTGGGGTTACTGCTGCTGTACAGCAGTAGTGTCCTGGAGAGAGGTCCTCGCAGCCACACGGGACACAGGTGACCAAACCCAGACAGGCTCATTTGGGAGTAGCCCTAGTGGCCATGCCCCTCATTTGACGCGAATGAAGCGTACAATTCGCCTCATTCGCGCGAGTGAATTCAAAATGGTCACGCGTCCAACTAGACGCGAATGACGCGAATTTGACACCTGATTCGCGTCCGGTGTGAACGTACCATAAGACGCCATTGTTGTTGCTGTTGTTGTCGGAGCTCAGTGCTTGTGGGTTAAGGGAGAGGTGGAGCTACAGTGTCATCGTTTCAGAAAACATGTGTATTGATAATAATCACGGAAACATGAATATGACGTTTTCAAATCTTGGACCTCTTTTCAAAAATGATTGTATTTGGACACCCAAAATGCCAGATCCGTGTGGACAAAACGGCTATACGATAAAAAATCTTTGCGGATACGCCTGAGCCAGTCTCCGTGTGGACAAGGCCTAAATCTAAGACTAATGTTACAACATTAGTGGGTGGGGGTTAGTCATTAGAAGCTTTTTATTTCAGGATGTCATGATGGATGACTATATCAAAATTTAATTTGTGTATGCTAAACTATATGTCTTGATCTGATTCAAAATTAGCAGGTGGGACTGAAGAGCCATTTTTTAAGATGGCCATAACTTTGACTTTTGACTGGCTTTGGAACTTGTTGGATGAAAACCCTAGAAGGAGATATCAAAAGTGTGAAGAGTGCAATTTTTGGGGTCACACGTTCCATCCAATATGGCTGACTACCTTTTGGTTTGAAGGTGCTGCCATAATTTTTTTTTTTGTCCTGTCAAAAAGTTTGTGACAAGTTTCATTCGTCTATGATTCAGTAAATCAATGATTTAATAAACTACCAAAGGCTTGCAGACTTAAAATAAATACATTTTAACCGGGCTTTCATTTTGGGCCAAATAAAATGGACTTTCCTTAATGATCAGGAGGTCAAATTTGCAATTAAATGGGCAGACAAAAAAGATAAATAACACCTATAATAATGGAAACACTGTTCACTCACTCTGCTAAGGTAGCTCTGTGCAAAGGCTGTGTCCTTGCTCTCTCGATGAGGATCATTTTCCAGGATGTTCTCATCATATAGCAGTAAGAGTTTGGATGCATCTTTACTGAGTCTGTCCTGGCGACTGCGTTTGAGTCCGCGAGGAGGACGTGAGCGACCTGCACACACAAAACTCAATATACTATTACAATGAAGCAGGCTGTAGGCAGAAAACAACACACAGGGGAAGAGGACTCTCACATGAGATAATGGTCAAAAGCACAAAAATTCTACTAAAACTACATTCACAGTAGAAATTTAGTTCAATGTTGCAAGACAACTAAAACTGAAAAAGGAAAGAAAAATATTAAGATAGCTTTAGACAAGAATTTTAAGCCAGGAATGCATGACTCAACATTTAAGAGCTGGATTAACAAAGGTATCTATCAATCAGCATTTATTTACAGAGCCCTTTACAACACTCAAGGTGACCAAAGTGCTTTCTACAAAAAGATACTCGAACAAAAGTTTGGCGACTTATCGTGAAAAGATGTTATCACCGGCAAGGTGAACTTAACGCAACAAAAATGACGAGAAGAAAGAAAAAATTAGACTTAGAAGACGAAGGAGAGAGGGAGACAAGACAAGACTAAGGAATGCGGACCGCACCCCAAGTTAAGACTGAAAAAGGGGTTGTCTCTTTTGAGTCTGTAGTACGGCCCTCTGTACTAATAGTGGAGAGGATTCGAATTACCTTTGCTAGACACGAAGTAAATGTCATTAAAAAAAACATCTTTACTCCACTTCAATTTACGTACCTTTAAAAACATGTTACATTTACACTGGAACATTTGTAGCAACATAAACATACTGGTGAATAATGATACTGAATAAGCATATATCCAACCAATAATAAACATGATGATTTCAACAAATTGCACAAAACATAGCTATGACCTTTTCCTGTAAAGTAACATGTTAATGCATGAAATCCGTCTCTTGAACAGATGAGTGTTAAAGTCTTTTAATACGCATAACGTTGTTGGGATGGACAAAGGCGTAGGTTAATTATCTGGTCCCTGAAACTGTGGTGCCATCCTGTTCCAGGTTTCTGCTTTCCATCACAAAAAGAGAGGAGGCCTCTTCTGGTATATTTATTGGTCTGCAGTTCAGTAAAACTGGTCATGTAGTTTGTATAGGATAGATATATGTCTTTGTTTCGGAGACTTCTCGTCTCCTAAAGGAATATCCATTTTTTTAGAATTTCAGCAGTGGTCCAATACTCCTACAGACTCCAACATAAAGTGCATTGCAATAATCTATTCTAGAGCTGATAAAAGCATGAATTGTTTTTTCAAGATCAATGCAATTAAGAAAAGGTTTCACTTTTGCTAAAATATGCAAATGAAGAAAGCTCACTCTAACCATGCTATCGATCTGTTTGTCCAATTTAAAACTATTATCCAAAATTACACCAAGGCTCCTAACTGTTGGTCTGAGCCTAAAACTCAGTTCACCAAGACCTGGAAGTGCAGGGTCACCAAATAAAATGTACTGAGTGTTGTCTTCATTTAAGTGGAGAAAGTTTTGTCCTAGCCACAGCTTGATGTCTGCAATACAGGCAATTAAAGATTTAACTGCATTTCTTGTCCTTGGCATCACAGGTAAATAAATCTGTAGATCATCTGCATGGCAATGACAGGCCAGGTTATGCTATAATTGACCTCAGGGGCAACATGTAAAGAGAAAATACGATGAGGCCAAGTATGGAACCTTGGGGTATGCCACAAAACAGAGAAGCAGGAGAGGAAGACATGTCACCGGTCCGTACTACAAAGGTCCTATTGGTCAGGTACGAGGTGAACCAGTTAAGTGAAGTACCACAAATGCCAACATCATGGTTTAGCCGAGCCAGAAGGACCGAATGGTCCACTGTATCAAAATCCACTGTTAGGTCCCGTAGCACTAGAACAACAGGACACTTGGCATCAACAGACGGGGCAATGTCATTGTGCATTTTAACAGTGCAGATTCAGTACTGTGCCGTGATCTGAACCCAGACTGAAATTCCTCTAGAATAGAGTTATCTTCTAAAAATGACTGCAGATAAAACGTATAACGGCCTTTTGTACAGTAATTAAAGACAATGAGATGAGGAGTTTTCGAGACTTGAAGGAAAAATTTGGCCTCTGTAATCAGGAACATCTGTAATTAGATCTACAGCTAAGAGAGTATTATAACTAGAATATCTGCAATGGCAGAAGCCATTGCAAGTGGTTGCTTTGGCTGAAAAAGTAGTAGTAGTAGTAGTAGTAAAACTAGTAGCAGTAGTAAAAAAAGTTGTAGTAGGAGCAGTAGTAAAGAAGTTGAAGTAGAAAGAGTTGTAAAGAAGTTGGAGTAGAAGTACTTGTAAAGAAGTTGTAGTAGGAGTAGTAGTAGTAGTAATACAGTAAGAGTAGAAAAAAGTTGTAGTAAAAGTAGTTGTAAAAACGTTGTTGTACCAGTAGTAGAAGTAAATAAGTTCTCATAGCAGTAGTAAAGAAATTGTAGTAGTAGTAATAGCAGTTGTAAAGACGTTGAAGTAGTAGTAGCACTCGTAAAGTAGTTTTAGCACAGTAATAACATTAGTAATACAGTACAAGTAGTACAGTAAGAGTTGTTGTAGTAGTAATAGTAGTATTGAGTTTTACAGTTTTATTGTAAAACTCCCAATTTTGCTCTTTACAGTGCTTTTATTGTGAAAATCCCTATTCTATTAGTGTTTTACAGTGCTTTTATTGTAAAAATCCCAATTTTGCTGTTTTACAGTGCTTTTATTGTGAAAATCCCTATTCTATTAGTGTTTTGCAGTGCTTTTATTGTGAAAATCCTTATTTTAGTGTTTCAGTATTTTTATTGTAAAAATCCCTATTTGTGTTTTATAGTGCTTTTTATTGTGAAAATGCTTATTTTGCTGGCCTTTTATTGTGAAATTCCAGACTATTGCATTTTACAGTGTTTTTATTTTGAAAATCTACTACTACTACTACTACCATCACTACTACCACCACCACTTATAGCCGAAGGAAGCGAAAACTCAAACCTGAACAATTTCTATTATCTCTTGTTAAAATGAATGGAAAGCTATATTGAGCTTTTATTTTTAAGGTAGTATTATGTGTACTTCTACTGCAAGTACTAAGAAAATTACTACAACCACTTAAAGCTGTAATATACTGAGTTCCTGTAGAATCGTAAACTAAAAATGTATAGCACACTGAAAAATTTGGAATATAACAAATATTACTACTAATAGTATAAGTACTATGTAGTATTACTACTACAAATATAAGTACTATAAGTTAAAGTACTTAAAATACTAAAGTACTGAAGGAGGTGAAGTAGTAATGAAGTTCAAGTATTTCATTAGGTTGAACAGTTGAAGAGTTAGAACAAGTATTACTACAAATAGTGTAAGTACTATGTAGTATTACTACTATAAATATAAGTACTACAAGTTAAAGTACTTAAATACTAAAGTACTGAAGGAGGTGAAGTAGTAATGAAGTTGAAGAATTTCATTAAGTTGAACAGTTGAAGAGTTGAAGGAGTAGAACAGGTTTAACAGAAGACTGATATATGTAGCATTAGTGAGTACTACAAGTAAAACTAATTAAAATACTAAACTACTGAAGGCGAAGTAGTAATGAAGCATAAGTATTTCAAGAGGTGGAACAATGGAGGAATGGAAGGGTTAGAATAGGTTTAACAGAAGACTGATATATGTAGGTGAAGCCCTAGTAAAATGAATGGAAAGCTTTATTGAGCTTTTTATTGTGAAAGTAGTATTATGTGTACTTGTATTACTAGTACTAAGAATATTACTACAACTACTTAAAGCTGTAATGTACTAAATTATTGCAGAATTGTAAACTAAACACTTAAAGACTGAAAAATAACTAGAATCTCTGCAATGGCAGAAGCCATTGCAAGTGGTTGCATTGGCTGAAAAAATAGTAGAAGTAGTAGTAAAAGTTGTAGCAGTAAAAAAGAAGTTGAAGTAGAAAGAGTTGTATTAGACGTAGCAGTAAAGAAGTTAAAGTAGAAAGAATTGTAAAGAAGTTGTAGTAGAAGTACTTGTAAATAAGTTGTAGTAGTAGCAGTAGTAGTAGTAATACAGGAAGAGCAGAAAAGAAGTTGTAGTAGTAGTAGTAGTAATACAGGAAGAGTAGAAAAGAAGTTGTAGTAGAAGTTGTAAAGAAGTTTTAGTACCAGTAGTAGTAGTAAATACGCAAGTTCTCGTAGCAGTAGTAAAGAAATTGTAGTAGTAGTAGCAGTTGTTCAGAAGTCGAAGTACTAGTAGCACTTGTACCGTAGTAGTAGCAGCACAGTAATACCATCACTAGTACAGTAGTAGTACAGTATGATGTGTACAGTAGGAGTTGTTGGATTACTAGCAATGTAGTATTGAGTTTTACAGTGTTTTTATTGTGAAAATCCCCATTTTGCTAATTTACAGTGCTTTTATTGTGAAAATCCCTATTTTGTTGTTTTACAGTGCTTTTTTTTTTGGAACTTTTTTGCAATATAAAAGCGAACATTCCCTAAATCAAGACAAAAGACAAGTAGACAAAGAGGTAACAAAAAGAAAAAAAAAGAAAAAAGAAAAGGTATTCAAACAGTATACAAACATTACAAACATCCAAAATACAAGAATATACATTGCAAGGACAAAATGTACACACATGTAGAAAAAAAAACATAACTAAATATTAAAATAATAAATCACAAGAACAACAGATTCACCTCTGGATAGTGCCCATTTAAGGGCATTTTCCCCCATTGAAGGAGCTATTTCAACCCATGTACTTGTAAACATCAAGGTATACTTTTACACACTGCCACCGTCGATTGAAAAGGTCCATGCTCATTTGTAAGGAGGCAGTCATTCGTTCCATCATATATACTTGTTTGACCCTTTGTTTCCATTCAAATATACTTGGTGGTGTAACCTTCTTCCAGTTTACAGTAATAGTTTTCTTAGCAATCAACAGTAGTATACGCAGTATATATCTTTCATCAGCATTAAAGTCCTTAACGGACATGACACCCAGAAGATAAAACAGCGGATTCGAGGGGACCTCCATTTTCACAATTCTCTCAATTTCTTCTTTAACATGTTTCGAATACACTAAAATCATTGGACAATCCCAGAATATGTGTATGGTCACCTATTTTTCCACATTTCCTCCAGCATAGGGCCACTGAAGAATCTTTAACATAGTTAGAAATGACAAGAGGGGTATGGAAAAATCTAATTTTTAATTTCCAGTCAAATTCTTTCCACTGCTGACTATTGATACCTTTATGACTATTTTTACATAAATTGTCCCATAATTCATCTTCTATTATAGTATTTAACTCCAGTTGTGTGAAACATGTTTTTCTGTCGGAAAGTTTTTTTCTGTAATTGTAATAAAATATTGTTCTATACAATTTGGATTCTTACTAATTCTTTCTTTCTCCTTATGATTCATAATGTAATGCCTGATTTGGAGCTACTTATAAAGATCATTTGATGGGAGGTCAAATTGTTGGAGTTGCGAGAAGGATTTAAAATCAGTTTCTTCAAACAGTTGATTAATGGTGGTAAGACCTTTAGTAGCCCATCTCCTAAATCCATAATTCCAAGTGGAAGGCAGAAACTCTATATTGCCCAATATCGGCATGGCTCGAGACATTGACCCAGTGTCTTTTAGCATTTTTTTCACTTCCGCCCACACCTTTATAGTATGCTTAATCCATTCATTTCCAATTTTCATTTTAGTAATAAACTTTGAATCAACAAAGGGCAGGGTAGACAACAATATACCTTTAGTTTCATTCTGTTCTATTTGAATCCATCTTGTTTCCTCGTCTAGTCTAATCCAAGATACAATCGCAGATAAGTGAGCAGCCCAATAGTAATATTTTAAATTTGGCAAAGCTAAACCTCCCTTGTTTTTGGGCATAGAAAGTGTTTTAAGTTTTATCCTGGGTCTCTTGCGCTGCCAGATGAATTGAGAAATCAATTTATTTAACATATTAAAGACAGAGATTGGGACTTTTATTGGCAGGGATTAAAACAAAAAAAGAAAACGAGGCAGCAGATTCATCCTTATAGTTTCTACTCTGCCTAACAAAGAAAGGGGGAGAACCTCCCAGCGGATCAGGTCGTTCTTTATTTGTCTTATTAACTTGTTATAATTAGCATAAAATAATTTTGCAGGATGGGGTGTAATAACAATTCCTAAATACCTAAAGCCGTGGTTAGACCAATGATAAGACACTTTTTCATCTAGTTGATTAGGCCACTTTCCTGATATCATTATCGCCTCTGATTTAGTTTGGTTAAATTTATATCCAGAAATCTCACCGTATTTGTCTAAACATTGCATTAGTCTCGGGACTGACGTAAGTGGATGTATTATAAAAAGCAAGATATCATCTGTGAAGAGGGCAATTTTATGAACCGTCCCTCCACCATCAGTTATTCCTTGAATCTGGTCATCTTGGCGTATAGCCTCTGCAAGAGGTTCAATGCTAAGAGCAAAAAGTATGGGTGACAATGAGTCCCCCTGCCTCACCCCTGTCTCCAATTCAAAAAAATCAGAACAGTGTCCATTAACTCTTACTTTAGACTTGGGATTTTTATACAACCTAAACCAGCTAACAAATTTTTCACCAAAACCCATTTCAATCAAAGTTCGTTCTAAAAATCGCCAATCAACCCTATCGAAGGCTTTCTCAGCATCTAAACTGAGAAGCATGGACGGTTGTACATCTTTTGCCACCGGTGATTGCAAATTTAAAGCTCTCCTCACATTATTTGTTCCATGGCGACCTAAAATGAATCCTGTCTGATCTGGTTTTATTAGTTTCTTAATATATCTTTGTATTCTAGTTGCTAAAATAGATGTTAATATTTTATAGTCCACACACAGAAGACTTATAGGACGATAACTAGAACACTGTAGCGGATCTTTACCGTCCTTATGCAAGACTGAGATGATAGCCTCTGACCAAGATTCCGGCGGATCTCCTGAATCTAGAACATAATTATAGAGTTTACACAATACAGGAGAAATGTCACTTACAAAAGCTTTATAATCTCTCGGAAAAAACATCTATTCCCGGTGACTTATTATTTTTTAGTTTACCAATAGTTTCTCTAACTTCGTTTTCCTGTATCAGTTCCACTAACCTAGATGTTTCTTCAGTTGACAGTTTCACCATTTTAAGAGTTTTAAAAAAGTCTTGTAATTTTTCTTCATTGAGTTCCTGAGCTTGACCTTTATATAACTGTTCATAGTATCTAGCAAAAATGTCAGATATTGCTTTAGGGCTAGTTTTGATATTGTTAACATGAAGATGTTTAATTTTAGGGACTATACGGCTAGCTTGGGCCTTTTGTAATTGAAATGCTAATAACCTACTGGCCTTATTTCCCAATTCATAATATTTCCTGTCAATAAACCTAAGGGCCCCTTCTGCCTTATAGACCCTTCTCACACAGCGTCATCTGATCACGTGATTTCCACGGAGCCGCCATGTTGGATGGCAATAGCCGGTTGTCACGGCCGATTTGGATCAGTCCTGCTGTCTGTTAGCCTTACAAATTAAATTTGTTTTACTCATCAAAAATAGTTTAATGTGTCCTATATCTGTGATAGCATCTACCAGCTGTCTTTTGAAGTAAAAAAGTTAATGTTGCACTGTTTGACAAAGTTTATTCTTTAAAAAAGTCACATAAAAGATCGCTCCTGCTGTCATCGTCAAATTAAGTAAAAACCGATCTGAAGTCAGTTAGCGTCGTTCTTACTGTCTGCTCAGGTTTATTAGCAGAGTAAACACGTTTTCACGGACATTTAGCAAACTGGAGAGAAAAAAAAAATGCAATGTTCAGGACAGCTTGGTATTTGTTCATTTCTGCGTGAGGATATGGCGATTACAGGATTATTTTCACAACATGGAATACTTTTATGGAAATACATCTTGATATTTACTGATTGAGCGTTACTAATCCTGGATTGGACTGGTTTTGGACAGAACCAGTGTTCAAAGGTAAAAAAGTCTGTTTTTTCGGTTTGGGCATACTGAGGAATCGTCATTAATTACACATGTCCTATTTTAAGCATAAAGTTAACTTAATTCCCATTTTGTACAGAACATAAGCTTTCTAACGATGTATATCATGCCTGTATTGACAAAATAATAACCGTGCAAATTATGTTTTCGCGGAGTTTCTTTCTGAATCTGGTCGCCGTTAGCTTGAATGAGGTTAAACATATATAAATCCTAATTCTCCATATCTCAGCAAATTTGCCACTTTTTAAGGCCTTACATTTTGATTTATAATTTTAGACTTGTAAACCTCCGCGGAAAGCCTACTTTATTGAAGTATTTATATTGCCTTTTCACTAATCTGCGTCTCTCATCTGCCTACTCACATGGACAACAGTTGTTTAGGGCACTTTCCATACTAAAGGTCTGTCACCCATCCTGCCACTAAATATTTGTATGCCTCTAAGGAGCTCTCTGCCTCTTGTAAGCTTTTAATTGTGCCCCTCTAAAGTGAGATTGTCGATTGATTGACTAAATAATTGTAAACGTTGTGGTATTCCAAAGCGGATTGTGTGTTGAAGGCTGGTAACCCGTAATTTTGACATGTCATATGGGTCTTAAGCATTGACAAGTGAACATTTCTCTAAATATCGCTGTCTGACCTGAACACTTAACGTTAAGTATTGAAAGTGAAAGTGGTAAATATGAACTCAATTTCTATGCATGATCACTAATCGCTAGCCAGCTACACCGGCCTTTTGCCATCCAAAATGGCGGCGTCAACAAACCAAGTCACGTGACTGAGAACGGTATATATGTTAACAGCTCATCCAATTTCAATCTAATTTCTTTTAATTTATCAAGTATCTCTTTTTTTCCATGTTGTTTGTGTTCAATTTCCAATCTTTTAATTTCTGTTTCAATTTCTAATGGTTTTTGAAGTCTTATTTTCTTTAATCTGGATCCTATGGAAATTATTTTTCCCCTTACTGTGGCCTTTCCTGCGTCCCATAGTACTGAAGGTGAGACCATACCATTGTCATTCAAAGCGAAATATTCAATTATAGCTCTCCTTATTTCCTCTCTTACATCAGTATCTGTCAGCAAAGAAACATTAATTCTCCAATACTTCATACAATGTTCCAAATCCTAAATCTAATTTCACATTTACTGGACTATGGTCTGAGATTGTCATTGGTTCAATTGTACAATCCTCAATACGGTATGCATCTTTTTTTGAGACTAAAAAGTAATCTAACCTCAAGTAACTCCCATGTACTTGAGACATAAATGTAAAGTCTCTTTGATTTGGATGAAAATGGCGCCAAGCATCCACCAACCCCAGTTCTTTCATCATATTTAGCAAACTTTTGGACATCCTAGTTTGTGGTGTGATACTTGTGGGCAGTTTATCTAATTTATTATTAAGTACACAATTTAATTCACCCCCTATAAGAACTTTACCCTCTCCATTGTCTGCCACCAAATGTGCAATCTTTTTGAAGAAATGTGGACAGTCTTCATTAGGTGCATAAATGTTTAAAATAGTTAACTTAAGTCCAGCAATTGTCCCAACTACCATTATATAAACGGCCCTCTGAGTCCTGACAGACTTTTTCACAATTAAAGTATACAAATCTGTTAAACAAGATAGCTACCCCTCTCTCTTATCTCTCTCCCATAAGAGCTGCTGTAAACTTGGTCCACCCATTCTCTTTTTAATTTTAAATGTTCTATTTCTGTAAGGTGAGTTTCTTGGAGTAAGGCTATAGAGCATTGCATTTTTCTTAACTGTCCCAAGATCTTTTTCCTCTTAACTGGGTTGTTGATTCCCTTTATATTATAGGTGATTACGTATAATGAAGTCATTGTCTTTAAGTTTTTTCAGATAATGTTGTCCTGTCTGGTCATAAGCATCTGGGAAAGGATAACTCCAAAAATACAAAACCAAACAAACTGTAATACACCACTTGAGTCAGGGAGAACACACCAAGAACATCTAGAACATAAAACAGAACTCCCACATGTCCAGTCAGCCACAGTACCTGAACTGTAACTATGTCTGACTCCTGATGATAATGGGACGGAGAGGGGTGACCTAACCTCTCCGTGGTAGTTAGCACAAAATGTGCAATAATGACCAATAGTACACTAACATGTAAAAGAGGTCTCAGTGAGTGCGTATCACTCATGTAAACAAACAGATAAACAAAAAACGTAGTCTGTCAGAACAAATACATAAAACATTTCTAAACCCATTGTGACAACGCCAAATTCTCATACTGCGTAATTAGCCCTCAGTCTGTTTACTGTCCATATATGCCCAACGTACTCAAGTAACACAAAACTTAAAAACAATAGTCATTAGGACTTTAATGGGTTTTTAAATACCTTAATTTAAGTTTTAACCCTCCTCCTCCATGATGGCTTCAAAATCCGATGCCGACAGCGTGCCGTCTCTCTTCCTCTTCGAGCTGTTGTTCCATACTTCCTTCATCTTCTCCTTGATGCGCTCCCTTTCTCTGCAGTACACCTGGACACCTAGTTCCTTTAAAATCTCGGCAGCACTCATCAATGTAGTGAAAGTTTTTTCTTCCTGAGTCCAGCTTCAGTTTCAGTCGCGCTGGATACAAGCATTTTGCCTGTATGTCCTTCTGTTTCAGCTGCTTGATGACTGCATGAACTTTGGCTCATTTCTTTTGTAGCTCAGGAGAATAATGCTGATCAAAAAAGATCCTCTTTTCCTGAAACGAAATCTGTCTTTGGCTCCACGCCCGCTGTAAGACAATATCTTTCACTGCTGCATCTAGGAACCTCACAATAATTGACCTGGGAGGCGCAGATGGATCCTTTGGTCGTAACTGGAGTGAGCGATGCACCCTTTCAATCTGGATATCTAAGTCCGGTGGTAGCGTTAACACTTTGTGCAACAGGTCTTTCACAAATGCGACCATGTTGCCTCCCTCACTCCCCTCAGGTATTTGAAAAATACGCATGTTGTTCCTTCTCAACCTGTTCTAGAGGTCATCACACTTGGCTGAGAGTTCTGTGTCACGTTGAAGCAGGTATCGAAGCGCCCTCTGCTGTCTTGCTCCGTTATCCTCAATCCCACTCACTCTTTCTTCTAGTTCACGAATCCTCTCCGCGTGTTCACCAAGTTAACCTTTAATGTCAGCAACAGCTTGCTCTACTCGTTCGAGAGACATTTTAGTTTGGTTATGGCCCTGTATATTTTCTTCGCGGAGTTTCCTCAACTCTAATAAAGTAGCTTCACGTGACTGGCCTCTGTTGCTAGTAGCATTTAAGCTAGCGTCCGCCGGGCTAGGTGATCTTCGTTGTTTGTCATCTATTTCCTTCAAAAACCCATGTTTGTTGGACGCTTTGTGTCTTGAGGATGAACTCATCTTATTATTTTTTTTTTTACAGTTTTCCAATCTGAAGGCTTCTTGTATCTGTAGTTGTCACTAATTTTAAACTTATCTGACAGAGCTTCACTCTATGCTGCTGCTCCCATCATGGCGTCACCGGAAGTCGTTTTACAGTGCTTTTAATGTGAAAATCCATATTTTGCTAATTTACAGTGATTTTGTTGTGAAAATCTGTGTATTTTACAGTGCTTTTATTGTGAAAATCTCTATTTTAGTGTTTTACAGCACTTTTAATGTGAAAATCGCTATTTGTGTGTTTTGCTGTGCTTTTATTGTGAAAATCCCTATTTTGCTGTTTTAGAGTGCTTTTATTGTGAAAATTCTGCAGTTTGACGGTGCTTTTATTGTGAAAATCCCTATTTTGGTGTTTTAGGGTGCTTTTATTGTGAAAATCCCTATTTTGCTGTTGCTGTTTTACAGTGCTTTTATTGTGAAAAACCCTATTTGTGTGTTTTACAGTGCTTTTATTGTGCAAATCCCTATTTTAATGTTTTACAGTGCTTTTATTGTGAAAATCCCTATTTTACTGTTTTACATTGCTTTTATTGTGAAAATCCCTATTCTGCTGTATTACAGTGCTTTTATTGTGATAATCCCTATTTTAGTGTTTTACGGTGCTTTTATTGTGAAAATCTTTGTTTTAGTGTTTTACAGTGCTCTTATTTTGAAAATCTACTACTACTATAAATACTACTACTACCACTTCAAGCCAAAAGAAGTGAAAACTCAAACATAAACAATTTCTATTACCTCCAATAAAATGAATGGAAAGCTTTGTTGAGCTTTTTGTGAAGGTAGTATTATGTGTACTTCTACTACAAGTACTAAAAATATCACTACAACTACTTAACTCTGTAATGTACTGAATTACTCTAGAATTGTAAATTAAACACTTAAAGAACACTGAAAAAATATGAATATAACAAGTAATAATATTAATGTAAGTACTATGTAGTATTATTACTACAAATATAAGTACTACGAGTTAAAGTACTTAAAATACTACAGTACTGAATGAGGTGTATTAGTAATTTAGTTGAACTATTTCATCAGGGGCTCGTGGGACTCCAGAGGCAGCTGATGGGTACCGGCAGGCCAAGCGTGCTGCAGCCCGGGCAGTTGTGGAGGCAAAAACTCAGGTCTGGGAGGAGTTCGGGGAGGCCATGGAGGAGGACTATCAGTTCGGCCTCAAAGAAATTCTGGCAAACCGTCCGCCGCCTCAGGAGGGGGAAGCAGTGCTTCACCAACACTGTTTACAGTGGAGGTGGGGAGCTGTTGACCTCGACTGGGGATGTTGTCGGGCGGTGGAAGGAATACTTTGAGGATCTCCTCAATCCCACCGACACGCCTTCCGTTGAGGAAGCAGAGGCTGGGGACTCAGAGGTGATGGACTTGTCCATCACTCAAGCTAAAGTCACTGAGGTGGTTGGAATGCTCCTCGGTGGCAAGGCACTGGGGGTGGATGAGATCCACCCTGAGTACCTCAAGTCCCTGGATGTTGTGGGGCTGTCGTGGCTGACACGTCTCTGCAACATTGCGTGGCGGTTGGTGACAGTACCTCTGGACTGGCAGACTGGGGTGGTTGTCCCTCTTTTTAAGAAGGGGGACCGGAGAGTGTGTTCCAACTATAGGGGGATCACACTCCTCAGCCTCCCCGGGAAAGTCTATTCCAGGGTACTGGAGAGGAGAATTCGGCTGATAGTCGAACCTCAGATTCAGGAGGAACAATGCGGTTTTCGTCCTGGCCGTGGAACAGTGGACCAGCTCTACACCCTCTATCGCGGGGTCACCAACGAGGTGCCCGCGAGCACCAGGTAGCCCTTCTGGAGCTTGTGAGGTGCCCACAAGGGATATTTATAAACAGTGACTACTGCAGTGTTTTAGTTATAATTTATTTTTTTTAACTTGTTTTTATGTTTAATTACAAGATTATTTTTATAAACATTATCATTAATGCAAAGCAAACAATCATACAATCCTAGTGTCATTTGAAAGGCATGCCAAGACTTTAATATAGAGGATTATTTTGCACAAGTAGCCCTCAGTACAAATTCTCATCTTTTGGGTAGCCCTCAAACCCAAAAAGGTTGGAGACCCCTGCTCTATCGGGTGCTTGAGGGTTCATGGGAGTTCGCCCATCCAGTCCACATGTGTTTTGTGGATTTGGAGAAAGCATTCGACCGTGTCCCTCCTAGTGTCCTATGGGGGGTGCTCTGGGAGTATTGGGGTCCGGGGCCCTTTGCTAAGGGCTGTCCTGGTCCCTGTGTGACCGGAGCAGGAGCTTGGTCCGCATTGCCGGTTGTAAGTCAGACCTGTTCCCAATGCATGTTGGACTCCAGCAGGGCTGCCCTTTGTCACCGGTTCTGTTCATTATTTTCAAGGACAGAATTTCTAGGCGCAGCCAAGGGCCGGAGGGAAGTCCGGTTAGGGGGCCACAGGATTTCGTCTCTGCTTTTTGCGGATGATGTTGTCCTGTTGGCTTCTTCAGGCCGGGACCTTCAGTGTGCACTGGGGCGGTTTGCAGCCAAGTGTGAAGCGGCTGGGATGAGAATCAGCACCTCCAAGTCTGAGGCCATGGTTCTCGACTGGAAAAGAGTGGTTTGCCATCTGCAGGTTGGGGGGGGGGGGGGCTCAAGTGGAGGAGTTCAAGTATCTGGGAGTCTTGTTCACGAGTGAGGGAAGGATGGAGCGTGAAATCGACAGGCGGATCGGTGCAGTAATGCGGTCATTGTATCGGTCTGTCGTGGTGTCGATTTACCGGTCGATCTACGTTCCTACTCTCACCTATGGTCATGAGCTTTGGGTCATGACCGAAAGGACAAGATCCCGGATACAAGCAGCCGAAATGAGTTTCCTCCGCAGGGTGGCTGGGCGCTCCCTTAGAGATAGGGTGAGGAGCTCTGTCACCCGGGAGGAGCTCGGAGTAGAGCCGCTGCTCCTCCACATCGAGAGGAATCAGTTGAGGTGGCTCGGGCATCTGTTCCGGATGCCTCCTGGACGCCTCCCTGGGGAGGTGGGAGGAGGCCCCGGGGAAGACCCAGGACACGCTGGAGGGACTATGTCTCCCGGCTGGCCTGGGTACGCCTTGGGGTCCCCCCGGTAGAGCTGGAGGAAGTGTCTGTGGAGAGGGAAGTCTGGGCATCTTTGCTTAGACTGCTGCCTCCGTGACCCGGTCCCGGATAAGCGGTAGAAGATGGATGGATGGATATTTCATCAGGTTGAACAGTTGAGTTAAAGAGTTGAAGATTTGAAGGGTTAGAAAAAGTATTACTATAAAAAGTATATGTAGTATTACTACTACAAATTAAAGTACTACAAGTTAAAGTACTTAAAATACTAAAGTACTGAAGGAGTTGAAGTAGTAATGAAGTTGAAGTTTTTTATGAAATTGAACAGTTGGACAGGTGGACCGTTGGACAGTTGAATCGTTAGAAGAGCTGAACAGTTGGACAGTTGAATGGTTAGAACAGTTGGACAGTTGAATGGTTAGAACAGTTGGACAGTTGAATGGTTAGAACAGTTGGACAGTTGAATGGTTAGAACAGTTGGACAGTTGAATGGTTAGAACAGTTGGACAGTTGAATGGTTAGAACAGGTGGACAGTTGAATGGTTAGAACAGGTGGACAGTTGAATGGTTAGAACAGTTGGACAGTTGGACAGTTGAATGGTTAGAACAGGTGGACAGTTGAATGGTTAGAATAGTTGAATGGTTAGAACAGGTTTAACAGATGAATAAGTGAAGTCCTATTAAAATGAATAGGAAAAAGTACTACAAAGTATTTGAAATACTTCAAAAGTACAAGAGGTACAAATACCAAAAGTAATAGCACACTGGAGACTAATAAGTGGCACAATTTAAAAGTTGAATGATGTGAATACGTGAAACGGTTCAAGAGCTGAAATGGTTCCGGTTTTGTGGAAATGGAAACTATAATAAAGAATTTGAAAAACTACAAGTTACTACACTTAATTAATATAACAAGTATTTCTACAAAAGTATAAGTACTATGTAGTGTTACTACAACAAATATAAGTACTACAAGTTAAAGTACTTAAAATACTAAACTACTGAAGGAGGTGAAGTAGTAATGAAGTTGAAGTATTTAATTAGGTTGAACAGTGGAACAGTTGAAGAGTTGAATGGTTAGAACAGGTTAGAACAGGTTAAATAGAAGAGTAAGTGAACCCCTTTTAAAATGAATGGGAAAAATACAAAAAAGTATTTAAAATACTTCAAAAAGTACAAAGTAGGTAAGTAGTAAGTACAAATACCAAAAGTAATAGCACACTGGAGGCTAAAAAGTGGCACAGTTTAAAAATTGAATGACGTGAATACGTGAAACAGTTAAAGAGCTGAAATGGCTCCAAATTTTGTGTAAGTGGAAACTATAATAATAAAGAATTTGAAAAACTACAAGTTCTTAAAAAAGAAATAAAAAGGGCAGGGGTAAGCAAACCTAATGCAGTTTTAGAAACATTAAGGGGAGCATATCAGAAATCATCAAGGATAATTTCTAAACTGTATCTTGGCCTAGTGGTCTGTCAAGATTGTACAACTTTGTTGTAAATGCTCACCTCACTCGCAGATGACACGACAAGATATGCGAGCTGTCACAGACTTCTACTTAATCACTTAAGTGGAGGGAATTTTAGTGGAAAAATCTTATTTGTTTTTTGATCACCCTATTTATAAAAAAGTAAACAACTGGCAATACAATAAATGTATTGGACTGCAGATGCAAATCATACATAAAACTTTCTGGGATACAGTTTATTTCTACTTAAGAGAAATATTATGATACTACAACTTTATGACATGTACAACTCTATATATCTGGGTCATATCTCTGAGGTGGTCAGGAAAGAAGACCAATATTTAGTTAAAATACTCCTTACAGCAGCGAGAAGGCTGTGACAAGAAAATGGCTCAAACTTGAACCACCCAGCCATAGCCAACGGATCGATATGGTTCAGGAAATATTTACCATAAAAAAAATTAAATAAAAAAAAAAACTTTCGCCTGAAGGAAACAGTTTAAGAAAAATGGGATAAATGGTTGCTACCTCTTGTTCTGTAATGTGTTTTTTTTTTTTTTTTCAGTCACTGTTATGGTTTTGTATTTGTGATTTTCTGTTGAGGCATTGGCCTCGTGTGTTGTGCTTCACTTTAAAAAATAATGAAGATTTAAGTGAAGAAAAAAATGGTCAAAAGTATATTAATCAGCGGGAGCAGGCAGCATCCAACTATGATATATTTATATTCAAATTACAAATAAAAGTAAATATTAAAAACATATTTTACTATACAGGTGGTGATTCAAACATCCATAGAGCTATAGTCAGCATTTAGATATCTGTATTATAAGTGCATTAAAATTACATATAAGGTCAGAAGGAATCACAAGCCAGTGGGGCAGTTCTAACCCCAGAGAGTTGAAAAAGAACGTTTCAGTGAAGGCATCAGCATAAAAAACCTAAATTAAATTAAATATACAAATAAGAGGATTCTGTGTGGCAACCCCTAATATAACAGGAGCAGACCAAAGTGACTCTCGTTAGTGTTGAAGAGGAAGGAAGAGGACGTCCACTTAATCAAACCAGTGAGTTTGAGGTACATACCTCGTCCTCGAGCGGGCCCCCTGCTCACTCCTCGCGTAGCATCCTCTCCTGCTGTTGTTTCCTCGTCTCCTCTGGCCTCATTTCCTCTTTCCTCCCTCGACTCCTCTCCTTTAGTGTTCCCATCTTCCTCATCCTCTTCCTCTTCCTCCTGAGACAGGTCTTCTTCTGAATCTGCATCCCCAAGTCTCCTCTCAGCAGCCAACCATGTCAGCTGCTTCATGGTCTCCTGAAAACATGCCCACAAAGGTTTGAAGTTCAAATTCAAAAGAAGCAGCATTTTTACCAAACTCAAAAGCCTATTAGTCAGCTACAGTGAAATGTACAGTGTCAGCAGCAAATTAAACAAAATTAGGTGTAAAAAGCTAATATACTGCAAGAAAAACATCAATGAAAAAATTATTCTACATTATTTGTTTTATCATCTTAAAAGATCAGTGGGGACCCAAAACTGTGACTTATCAAAATCCCATATCACAATCTCAAGCTGGAGACATTTTGATTGGAAATGCTAGCAAACATTTGTATAAAATTTTGTAATACTGGTAATGTCAGCTAACACAGCAAAACATCACAAAAAATGTTTGTAGGGTGTGGGGATGGAGGTTGGAAAAAACAAACTGATGCTCTGCTCTTGCTGTGCAAAATATTTTTAAAAAATCTGCACAGCTAACATATTTTTGTCAGTGACTCTCTAAACACTAACCTGGAAAAACACAAAAGATATAACACAGATATAGCACAGAGCATAATGTTAAGTTAATCTAGAATGTGTCCAGTTGAAAATGTTTGGAAAGGGGAGGGACTTTCGGTACAAAATTTGGAGGTGATTGTACAGTGGTAAAAAAAGTATTTAGTCAGCCACCAATTGTGCAAGTTCTCCCACTTAAAAAGATGGGAGAGGCCTGTAATTTTCATCATAGGTATACCTCAACTATGAGAGACAAAATGAGAAAAAAAAATCCAGAAAATCACATTGTCTGATTTTATAAGAATTTGCAAATTATGGTGGAAAATAAGTATTTGGTCAATAACAAAAGTTCATCTCAATACTTTGTTATATACCCTTTGTTGGCAATGACAGAGGTCAAACGTTTTCTGTAAGTCTTCACAAGGTTTTCACAAACTGTTGCTGGTATTTTGGCCCATTCCTCCATGCAGATCTCCTCTAGAGCAGTGATGTTTTGGGGCTGTCGCTGGGCAACACGGACTTTCATCTCCCTCCAAAGATTTTCTATGGGGTTGAGCTCTGGAGACTGGCTAGGCCACTCCAGGACCTTGAAATGCTTCTTACAAAGGCACTCCTTTGTTACCCGGGCAGTGTGTTTGGGATCATTGTCATGCTGAAAGACCCAGCCACGTTTAATCTTCAATGCCCTTGCTGATGGAAGGAGGTTTTCACTCAAAATCTGACGATACATGGCCCCATTCATTCTTTCCTTTACACGGATCAGTTGTCCTGGTCCCTTTGCTGAAAAACAGCCCCAAAGCATGATGTTCCCACCCCCATGCTTTACAGTAGGTATGGTGTTCTTTGGATGCAACTCAGCATTCTTTCTCCTCCAAACACGACGAGTAGAGTTTTTACCAAAAAGTTCTATTTTGGTTTCATCTGACCATATGACATTCTCCCAATCCTCTACTGGATCATCCAAATGCTCTCTAGCAAACTTCAGACGGGCCTGCACACATCTGGCACTGCAGGATTTGAGTCCCTGGCGGCGTAGTGTGTTACTGATGGTAGCCTTTGTTACTTTGGGCCCAGCTCTCTGCAGGTCATTCACTAGGTCTCCCCGTGTGGTTCTGGGATTTTTGCTCACCGTTCTTGTGATCATTTTGACCCCACAGGGTGAGATCTTGCGAGGAGCCCCAGATCGGGGGAGATTATCAGTGGTCTTGTATGTCTTACATTTCCTAATAATTGCTCCCACAGTTGATTTCTTCACACCAAGCTGCTTACCTATTGCAGATCCAGTCTTCCCAGCGTGGTGCAGGTCTACAATTTTGTTTCTGGTGTCCTTTGACAGCTCTTTGGTCTTGGCCATAGTGGAGTTTGGAGTGTGACTGTTTGAGGTTGTGGACAGGTGCCATTAATACAGGTTTTATATAGATCACGAGTTCAAACAGGTGCCATTAATACAGGTAACAAGTAGAGGACAGAGGAGCCTCTTACAGAAGAAGTTACAGGTCTGTGAGAGCCAGAAATCTTGCTTGTTTGTAGGTGACCTAATACTTATTTTCCACCATAATTTGCAAATAAATTCTTTAAAAATCAGACAATGTGATTTTCTGGATTTTTTTTTTCTCATTTTGTCGCTCATAGTTGAGGTATACCTATGATGAAAATTACAGGCCTCTCTCATCTTTTTAAGTGGGAGAACTTGCACAATTGGTGACTAAATACTTTTTTGCCCCACTGTATGAAGCACCAGTTAGTGACAGTCCATGATTTGTTTTAGCAACTGCTCATATGACACAGCTCAGTGCAGGTGCGTAATTTCCAGAGGGGTTAGGGGGGTTATGATCCCCCCAAAAATCACAACATTGCGATGAATACAAATATGAATTATCTTGCATTAATAACTCGTCGATTTTCTGCATTAATTTTGTTTGCCAGCAAAATAGTAATTAGTTTATTCAACCCCCCTCCCCTCCCCGTGCACAATACTTGGTATGGCCCAATCCACTATCTCTCCTGAGCGTTCGCTGTTAGCTGTGTGTCGCTTAGTCACTGGTGTTGTAGCGGTGATAGCTGGCTGTCTCTAACCTGCTAATATGAAAAGAGCAGTGAAAGGAGCCAGTCAACAATTTTACAGTGTTGGTCAACGCCGACCCCAACGAAAAAGGAAAAGAAAGTACTACCCAAAAGGAGGTAAACAGTCCTACTGTCAAGTTAGCTGATGATTTGACTAAATTGCCAATGTGAGGTAAAGCTAAGGAGGCTGCCACGGAATATGTGCTGTGTGCAGGACTAATGTCAATTTACCACTGAATGCTAGTTTAAGTAAGTGGGGAGATGACATTATTTACTAATCAGCCTTGCTGTTGTGCCAACACTGACACTAGCCTAGTACATAGCTGAAGCTAAGTAAATCACAGTAAAGTATCTTAATGCATTTCTAATACAGAAACTCCAAATCTGCATACTCCTTTTACAAAAGTACATGATTCAATGTGTAAAAAAAAAAAAAAAAAAAAAATAGGCGGAGAGTTTAACACCCCCAATATTACACCCAAAGTTACGCCCTTGGCTCAGTGGTTCCCCAAGTGGGGTTTGAGGGCCCCTGGTGGGCAGCAAAGGTACTGCAGGGGGTCTACATTAAGTACATAAAAAGATATTGAATTTCAAATGAATTACAATTAAGTACTTATTTAAACATATTACGTTGAGGTAATTTTAGCCAACTGTTTGTGTTTTTGTAATGTTTTGTAAAGAAATTTATGAAGGAAAAGAAGATAACTAAACTTAACTAGAATTAAGTCTTATTGTTGGGGGTTCGCATGGGATTTTCTGTTTTTTAAGGGGGCCACAACACTCTTTGAAAGTGGCTGTCGTAGCTTAACACCAAACACTACAATAATAAAACAATATAATAAAGTTGTTTTTATAAATGTATAGCGGCATATGTTATGTTTTTCAGTGTTGCCATATTGTTAACAAGTACTGCTAAAAGTGCTTGTTGCTGTTGGCAACCATTGGCTTGCATTGCCAGCATTTGAGGGCCCAAACAAATCAATGAGAGCCTGATAAAATGGATTATTATGAGTTTGTGAGCTCACAAATCTTGCGACAATCCAGCTTTCTTCACAAGGTAATTAAGCCACAAATGAAAGGGGCTTTAACTGTTCAGATCGAAACCTGTTTTACCTGCAATTCTGGTACAGAGAGCACAGACTCCTCAGAGGCTGATGACATCACTTCCTCTTCATCTTCATCTTGAGTGAGGTCATCAAACTCTTCCTCCTCTTCTTCTTCGTCCCCGCCTTCATCTCCTCCCCCTTCTCCAGGCCCAGCCCCTTCCTTTCCCTCAGCTCCACTTCCTCCTTCTCCACCATAATCCCCTCCTTCACTGGCTCCTCCTCCTTCACTGGTTCTTTGTTGTTCATTAGTCCCTCCTCCTTCACTGGTTCTTTGTTGTTCATTAGTCCCTCCTCCTTCACTAGTTCTTTGTTGTTCATTAGTCCCTCCTCCTTCACTAGTTCTTTGTTGTTCATTAGTCCCTCCTCCTTCACTGGTTCTTTGTTGTTCATTAGTCCCTCCTCCTTCACTGGTTCTTTGTTGTTCATTAGCCCCTCCTCCTTCACCATTAGCTCCTCCCCCTTCCTGCATATCATTTCCATCCCTTTCCTTTGAGCTTAAAAAGTTTTTCATATCTTTTTCCTCAGTTTTGTCTTTGTCTATCCTTCCTACACTTTCATCTCTGACTTTGTTGTGTCCTTGTCCATTTTGTGGTGCAACACTGGGCTTGAGTTTTGCATCTGACACCATCTGGAATATGGCAATCTCAGGACATAGATTAGGGGAATGGTTCAAAGGAGTGTTAGTGTTTGGAATGGGATTTGTAGTCCTCATTGTTGGTTGTGTATGTTGACCAGTGGTCATCATTGGCGAGGAAATTGTATTATGCACAGCTGATAGGACAATAGTTTCTGACATTATGCAAGTTGCAGTTTCTATGATAAGACCTGTAGTCCGTGTGGCTGGCATTTTGGAACTTGTACAGTTTACTACAGGTGTTATAGGGGCAACTACTGAACCTGTACATGGCTTTACAGTAGCTGGTGTTGGAATTACAGAATGTATATCTGAAATAGCACTAGTCAGAAGGTGTCTGGGAGTTGTATTTGTGATGATTAAAGCCTGTGTCTCTGCTGTGAGGCCAGCAGAATGTATAATGGCAGGCGGAGTTGGTATTAGGGGTTGTCCCAGTGGAACTGTAAAAGAGCTATTGTTGGAACCTAAAGGTAGTAACAGTGGAATCAGGTTGTGTTTGTGTAAATTTGTTTCAGAATTTACAAGTACAACTGGATTATCTCTGGGTAACTCTCCTGAGGTTGGCACTTTACCTTTACTGTGAGTCAGACATGCAGTGGTTTTATTGTCATCTTCCCCATTGCTCTGTCCATTTGGTTCTTGTACATGTGTCTTTAAAACCTCCTGCTCAGGACTGTCATGTTTTTTAGCCAAGGGCATTAAAGTAGCATTGTGCGCAAGTGTAAACAGACGGCGCTGTGGCCCTTTTGGTGGGGGGCGGGCCTTAGCAAGCCAGTGGGGATGGAGCCTCAAGGTGCAGCCAATAGGAAGAGATGGAGGATAACTTGTAGGGGAACATGAAAGACGGGTTCTCTTTATGATTTCCCGACTGTTCTGTGGAAGACAAATGGTTCTAAATTACTTTAAAAAACAAACAAATAAAAACACAGATTAAACAGAGGTAAAAAAGCAACAATAACATAATAGGTGCAATACCTTAAATTAGTTTAAATTAAAATTTAATTGCATAGAAGAGACAATTAATATACAATACAGGTAGAAAAGAATGTTGGGGTTAGAGCTGCCATGCTTGTCCTCTTTCACTTATGTAGTGAAAGAGGACAAGAGGGTAGTGTGAGAGAATGCAGTGGCCAACTGTGAAAAAAATACTGAATGAAATCTCATTGATCGTTACTGGAAAAACAATAAATGAAGTATTAAACAAACTTTTAGCCAATTTGGACATTGGCTGCAGTCTCTATCCACTGGGGGGCGCTGGTCTGATGGATCCACTCTGGGACAGGCCAAAGGCAGAGGGGGGACAACACCAGATTCAAGGAAAGACTGAAAGCACAAAGACACGGCATTGTTGTACAAGTCCAGCTATACCCAAATTCAAACCCGTTTATCATTCAATGAGACACTGACCTTGATAATATTAGGGGGTGCTCTGGTGCTGCTCATCTCTCTGACGTGTTTCATGACATTCCAGCGTTTCTTACACAACAGAAAGTCTGTGATGAGCTGCTCATGATCAACGCTGCCCTCAAAGTGCTTTAGACCCAGAACAATCAGTCTGCAACAGAGGCACCTATTAGAGACTGAAGAAATACACAGTCCAGACAAGGCGAAAGGCACTGCTAAAAAGGAACAGGAATAAAATAAAGGAGAATAAATTGTGTTGTGGCTACTAGAACCTTACAGAATTACTGAAGAACCTACTGGATAATGCAGTTTTGTTGTAATTTTGACATGCCCACACCTCACTAGGTGTGCCAGGTGGGTTGTATGGAGGTTGAATGTAGCAAAATATAGTTTGAATTACATGAAATTGTGATTTCAGAATAAATTTAGTTTGTATTAAAGTAACAGGACTTGAAATTGCAACCATTTTTTTTAAAGGTCAGAGCGACCTTAAAATCTATTGTGTAGCAGTTCCTTCAGAAGCAGAAGGAGGGCTACCACAGGTCCTTCATTCCCACTGCTGTCAGACTGTACAACTCATTTGTATAAGTCAGGTCATAATACTGTGTAATATTTATTTACATACAGTATCTCTGTACTGTGCAATACCCCCTACTATAGCCTGTGTTGTTTTTTTTTGCACTATTAATGTTATATTTATAATGTTACATATTATTGCTTTAAAAAATATTATTGCAAATAATTTATGTGGCACGTTTTGTTTGTAATGCATTCTCACTTTATTTTCTTGCTTTCTGCACTTTAATCTGTATTAGGAGATGCCTTAACAAGTGAATTTCTTCACCTATGTGAATCATATGATGCACATGTGGCTTTATTTACGCTTAGATTATTATAATAATAAAAAAATTAAAACACACAGTATAAAAATAACCTGATCAGGGATAAAATTGGGTCTTACAATCAGACCAGTTGAGAACTTAAGGTCACTTAAAATAACCCCGGTTCTTTGATAACAGAATGAGGAGTTTCACTATGGGAATCGCCTTGGGTGTGACCAGCTATGGAAGCTCCAGTGGCACCATCTATGTCTATGACAAACCGCTCGATGGTACCTAGAGCCTGCCGCCTATTACCGGTACAGTCGGCCAACTCCTCCTATAATAATTTTGGAGCAGTTTCTTACTGTCTATGTAGTGTAGTGTAGATGGTACTCCTCCCTCTGTTATGTTATATATATTTTTATCACTATGGAAGATATAGCCCACTACTGGATTGCAAAAATGTCTTCCAAAGCAGCAGATAAGTGTCCCGAAAACCCAGAGCAGATTACTGATTACTTGTCTGATAGGCCCGAGTTTATGCGGCTGGGGGGCTCCCTGCCTGTTAGTGAGGGCTCCTTTCTCCATTTCTATTCACTCTACACACTACTCCCCTACATCAGATTTCCAGTACAGCTCTGGGTCCTGCCACCTGCAGAAGTTCTCTGATGACTCTGTGGTGGTCGGGTGTATTAGAGATGGACAGGAGATCCAGTACAGGACACTGATTGCAGACTTTGTGGAGTGGTCTAAGGCAAACCAGCTGTGCTGAACGTGTACAAGACCAAATAGCTGGTCATTGGCTTCAGGAGGAAGAGGACACCAGTGGAGCCCAACTCCATCCAGGGCATCCAGGTGGCAGCAGTGGACAGCTACAAGTCTCTGGGAGTCCACACGTGAACAACAGACTGAAAGGTCACGAAGCAACGCTGTGTACAAGGGCATGAAACTATAAATATATCTGTTTGACTTTTTGAACTGAACTACTGAGAGAGAAAGCACTTTTAGCACCTATATGTCCAAATAGGGGGGAATCAACTTGGTCACTTTGAGTGACCAGTACATCTGCTCAAACACAGAGACAAATCCCTGTGACCTATTTCAAGTTTTGACAAGGACAAGAACACATTTTCCTTTTGCGTTGACCCCTAACAGCGGATTAGCTTTAGTTTGAGTAAATACAGCAGAAAAGTCCAGCCAAACATTAAACTAAATGTGACAAGGCTGCTGTGTAGCTTTCTGTAGAAAACGCTGCGCTGCTTCCAGCCCTGCCTGGTATCTTAACTTGGTGCATAAACATAATTATTATTTTGATACTACCTACTAGAGCTTTTTGTTACCACAACGGTATTGTTGTTAAGTACCCAGCCCTAGCAATTCAGAGAGTGACAATGGTTTTATCAAACACAAACAAGTGACAAGGTGGCCGAAAGTTACTGGGATAGGCTCCAGTCACCTGCGACCCCTAACGGGAATAAGTGGTAGAAAATTAATGAATGAATGAATGAAACACAAACAAAACCAAACCCATAGTTACCCATCTTCTCCTTGAGTGTAGCCCTTTCGTTTCTGAGGCACATGGTAGGTGGGGTCTAGGCTGCATACAGGAAGTAGTTCCGGATACAGAAAGACAGGCCGTGTAGCAAAAAGCCAGGCCAGTGAGGCGGGGAGCAAAGGGAAGGCATGGCCTGGAAGGGAGACAGAACACAAACAAAAAGATCACTTCACTGTTTTACAACAGAGCATAATAATGGCACGCTACAGTGGCTCTAATGGTCACCAAAGCTCCCCAGACAGACTTCAAATTGGCAATGGGAATATTTCAGTTCCCCTATTCCACATATCCTCTCTCTTTACTTTACTCTTCTTATGGATCTTAATATTCTCACTGTTAGTTGCTGGTGTCATGGAGGGCAACCAGCGTTTGGACCCAGCAGCAGTAGAAGAAGATCCCAGAGCAGATCCATGAGAAGCAGAGTCTGTGTCTAAAAGCTGTTCCTCTATAAGGTCCAGCGCTGGATAGAGGTTACACACTTTAAAATTACTGTGGGAAAAACCACTGGGATTTGTAGAAAACTGATCCAACTCCAGCTGCAAACACAGAACCGTGCAAAACATATACAAATGTTACACATGGGAGAATCAAATAAAAAGTGTTTGAATCCAATGACAACTGTTTCAAATCAACTTAAACATGTTCAAATGCATCTGACTGACATTGGGGATGGCATATTTACCAGGAAGTGTTTGGTGAGGTCAGTTTCATGGCTTAGAGCCTGGACCCCTTTAGTCAGGAGGTGGACTTGAGTCAGAAGCTGGACATGCTGAGAATAAACAAGAAAAGAACAGACAGACTTTTATAGACACTAAACATGTGCAAAGTAAATTATATTTTGCTCAGAATTAAATTCTCCGTATTATATTAAAATCAACTGGTTAATAAACTGTGTGACACTAATTTTACCATCTTCATTTCCCCTGCCTGGTTGTTTCTCTTTGCAATACTTGGAATAGGCCTATGTGTCGTTTATTCAGTCTATGGTGCTGTATGTTACATTTTCCATGAGTTTACTGCATTGATCTATAGTTTAATGTAGTTTCTAGTTGGTATACTCAATAGAGAAACCGAGGGTTAACTCAGCACCTGCTTTATAGCACCGTTCATCCAGACAGGTTATGATTGTTTTTGTCTACCCGGATAGCAGAGACATACTGTATTTCACTGTAACTATCTTTGTCCTGGTCTGAAAAAAGTATGATTCCTTTAACCCTCCTGCACCCCCAACTTTTTAGGAACACAGTTCACCTTAAGTTGTGCCTTAAGGCGAAAGGTGTACTTTAAAATGCACCATTAAATTCTGCCACAGAAAAATTATCCATTCATTCATTCATTCATTTTCTACCGCTTATTCCCGTTTGGGGTCGCGGGTGACTGGAGCCTATCCCAGTAACTTCGGGCCGAAGGCAGGGTACACCCTGGACAGGGGCCAGCTTGTCGCAGGGCTGACACAGAGACGAACACAGACAGACAACACATTCATTCACTAGGGTCAATTTAGAGTCACCAATTCACCTAACACATGCATGACTTTGGACAGTGGGAGGAAGCCGGAGTGCCCGGAGAGAACCCACGGTAACACGGAGAGAACATGCAGACTCCACCCAGAGAGTTCATGTGATGGTGTGTATTGGTCTGCCCGGGGCTCGAACCCACGACCTCCTTGCTGGGAGGCGAGAACGCTAACCGCTCTGCCACCGTGCACCCCTAAAAAATTATCCAATGGTGAATAAATGAATTTTTTCATAGTTACAATTATTAATCCTCACCATACTTATCAAAAATTCATTCTGTTTATGAAATTGAAATTTAATTAACAGAATTAATTTTTGCTGTGTATGGCGACTTAAGTTAATAATTGTAACCATGAAAACAAATTGAATTATCCATCATTAGATCATTTATCTATGGCAGTGCTTTTTTGTGCCTTTGGAGTAAAGATGTGACTAAAAGTTTTATCTGCCACTACACAAAAATCTAAAATCTAATAAAATGAATCATGATGCCAATTTGTGACACTCCCAAGCTCTGATAATCCACAACAAAAAAAATTCTAAAAAATAAAGAAAATACCAAGGCACTCTTTGGTCTGAGCTCTCTGATAAAAAAATTTGATTAGAATGCCAATTTTATTTCATAATTTTGCCTTAAAGTAAAGGCTGCAATTACAAAGTCACTTTATATTAACTTATCAACTAAAATGTAATGCTGCATAATTATACATAAACTTTACATTAATATTTTTGACCAGTTTCAGGTTGATAAAGCCTGGTAAAACCAGAAACGTTATCAAGTTGCACTAATGTATCGGAGTTACAGAGTATTGCCAAATTGCAAAAAAAAAAAAGCAGCATGCACCATCACACAAGTCACCAAAAGTGCTGGCAGTCTACACCCATCCTACCTGCTGTATCTGCTGTTGCAGGTGCAGTTTCTGACTGTTGCTCAGCTTTAGAGCTGGACCATTTCCTGGCACCAGAACTAGCTGGGCCACATGACTATGGGTCTGTCGAGCCCGAGTCTCATGATCCTGGATCAGCTCTTGGTCCCTCTCCTGGTTTTTTAACTGGTTTGGAACCTGGTTCACAGCCTGGGTTTGGCTAGTGTTGGTGGTGTCCTGAAGGGCTCTTCTACTCAGGTTCTGCCTACTTAGAGTCCTTCCGCCAATCTGTTAATATTGGCACTAATGGAGCCTCAAGGCTAAAAGACAGAGAAAACCAGAAAGAAGGATGAAAATGTTGATAGTTTGTTAAAATGGCATAATTGGGGTGTGTTTTTGAAAGCAAACTTGTCTCATCACATTTTGAATTTTAAATCGCTTTGAATTTTTTAACACTGAAATGGGAGTCTGATTTTTTTTTGTCTGTGAATTTCAGTCACTGAAATTTCAGTATCTAATTTTCACTGCAATATTTCAGAGTAAAAAAATTCAGAATAAAAAAACTTGTCTTTAAAAAAATTCGATGCATATATTTGAGTCCTCAAATTTGATTGACCAAATTCAGAATCTAAAATATGCCATCAAAAAACTTGCATAAACGTCCGTCTGCCCCATTTGTACCGGAAGCACTAGTTGCCACATGTGCGCATGCGCCAACAGAAATGTTTTCGATAAGGTATTTTTGCTATTAATTGTGTTTTTTACTTATTTAAATAGGTTCAGTGTTAAAAAATTCAATGGTAGAAATTCAAAAGGTATTTAAAATTCAAAATGTGGTGAGACAAATTTGATTCCATATGTGCTCATGTGACATTCACTGAAACCTGTAGACACCAGAATGTGTCCATAATTTGATTTCTACATGTCTGACATCAACAATAGACTCTATACAACAAACGTGTCTAAGGTTTCCTGTGGCTCTTTTCAGATCTTCATAATCTTACACTTTTTATATTTCCTCACTTTTAGAGTAAATACAAAAGAGTAACGAAGTGGAAGGAGTGAATTCCCTTTCTCTAAATCAAATAGCTGTATATAAACAGCTTTGTTGTAGACTGGAGCTGGACTGTGCCTATAGAGTCATCATCAATTTCCTGCACTGAGCTGCCACAACCCAAATATGAAGAAAATAACTGAGTTTCCACTTAGTGGATGAAGCGGGTGTTTCCTCTGAGCTTCACTCTTCATCAGTAGTTCTTTATGTAGAAGATGGTAAGCTTTAGAGGAGCTGCTCTTCCTCCCGACCCAAACAGAGACAGCACTACTCTGCTGCTCTGTCCCAACGGGAGAACAGTCATTAGCCTATTTTTTATTTTGCCTAGCCCCAATTGGCTCCAGTACAGAATTAAACTAGTAAAAAAGACTGTATTTTTAGTTTGCCGTTTTGTTCATTTGGTTTCACCCCATAATGTTACCGTAACGCCTGAGGAACATTAAACTGAAGTCCAACGTTAAAGGATTCCTCCTCATCTGGTTCCGCTTGCTCCTCTTCTTCTACAGCTTGCTCCTGGAGCTGAAATAGACATAATCAAATTGTCAAAAACTCTCTACTGTTAACTCAAAAGGTGTCAAATAAAAGAATATATACCGTCTCATAAAGCTCCTCCAGCAGCTCGTTAACTTCTTTTTCTGAAATGCACATAGTCCCCTGTAAAATGGTTGTTCTTCTTATGGTAAAAGGAATAAACTGGCAGCATACACAGAACAGTGTTGTGATCGCAACATTGCGGAATGGGCCTATAGGTGAAATAAATGTTTCAGGAAAACAGCTTTTCATGTATTTATTAAGTTATGTTATAGATATAGTAGACTAAAAATTATAACAAAAATAATTATAGGCCTATGGAGTTTGCATTGGGCTGACACAGAAGCCTTTTCAAAAAGCATGCAACTACTGCAAGGTAGCTTTAGCAAATTAAAGCAAACAAGCACACGAGCAAATGCAGGTCTTCGATACTAATGAAGTGCACATATGAATGATTATATCACAGTTTGTACAACTGTCGTTTACTGTGAGGAATTTTAAGTATTTACAGCTTTTAGGCAAACCATTACATGGAAGCTGCAGACTGCAAAGACTGCCAAAAAATCATCATTGTCAGTTTTCAATAAGTGCCACATGTATGACCTACTTGTGATCTGAACAGCTCGATCTGTCCTGTAGTCTTCCTGATCAGGTTCATCCAAATCCTCCACAAAGTTGTACTCGGGGTCGTCCTCATCCTCTGCCTCCTCTGAACATGGGACATAACATAGTTCCAAGCAGGAGTTGTTGGACTACCAAATTGAACCATTAAAATCTGCTGAGCTATATCTAACCCTGTTCGAACCCAACAAAACCCTTACCTGTGTTGTCAGGGTCAACCAGGCCTTGCAGCCACAGGGTCCAGTGTGGATCACGGGTCTGATGAGTGGGGCTTGAGTACATATCAGCAGTGATGTCAGGGGCCAAAAGCTCTGCCTCCAGGCGATTTATAGGAACATCCACAAGAGGGAGTTTTGAGCGAGTGCGACATGCCAATGACTCCTCCACCTGAACAAAGGGTTACGTTATTTTAGCATGTTTTCAAAAGCTAACTGAAATGCTCCCATCCAGTTGTAAATGTTTATATAGCTGTACACACTTACTTCATAGAAGTAGGCGGGGCTAGAGTTAAGCTCCTCCTCCACAGCATTGAGTCTCTCTAGGAAAGAGTCGGTGGGTGTGCAAGAGGGAGATGCTTTAGCACTGTGAGACTCTGTGGGGTCTGCTGGTTTGCACTGCGGCTGGTCTGAGCTCAGTGCTGCTCTAGTCTGAGAGCACAGGTGCATTCTGGGAGGAGATGCCAGACTGTCGCCATCACTCAGGAACAGCTGGGAATAACATAAAGGATTAAGTTGATTTAAGATGTGTAGATATTCAGCATCACCAAATACCATTTAATGTTGTGCCAACACTGTACACAGTAACAGTTCAGACAGAGATGATAAAAAGTCTGCAACATTCATGACTTTAATTACAAGCAAGCATTTAACATAAATATACAATTTTAGTATGAAACCTTTAATAAACAGAGAAAACTGTCTGACAGTTGCATAAAAAATATTTCATAACAAATGGTCAAACAAATTGTGAATCATCTTTTCCTTTCTGCTGTTTCTTTTCATGGGTCACCACAGCAAATCATCTGACACCATCTCATCCTATCTCCTGCATCAAACATCACCCCTTTGAATGTGATGGCTGTCACATATTAGAAAGCACTCCTAATGAATTACTACCTATTTCCTGATGAAGGAGTGAGGAAGGAGTGAACTGGCCATTTTTAGTCTGGTTCTGGTATATTTTAGTAAATAAACTGATTTCATGTTGTTAAAAACATTTTACTAACACCTGTATATGTCTATGACTGTGTTTGTGGCAGACCTCATCAGTTGTGTCATCCTCTTCATCTTCATCTGGACAGTACTCTTCATCAGACGAGTCCTCCTCTTCCTCCAGCTCCATGTCCACAAACCCAGAACTCTGCTGCCAATCACAAACAAGTATTATAAACTCCCCAGACAAACTAGAGCTCTGTTTTACACCATCTGCTTACTCTATTGGAGGAACTGACGGCAGACAGGCTCCAGTTCACCTTCTGAAACACAATACAACATTTAGACACACGGCATCTGCACATGGGCCACAGATTATTCTGGGAGCTGTGGTTACCTGTCCCTGCTCCACAGCCTGCTTCAGTCTGGACCGGGTCATTTTAGGCTCCTGAAACAACATGGACAACAGTTCAGCTTCAGGTCCGTGTAAAACATGGAAGAACACGATAATAGAGAGTAAACTCACAAAGAGCGGCAGGTCCTGAGTGTCTCTGATGGCTGCCTTCATCATGTCCACCACTCGCTCGTGAGTTATTACTTCCTACAACACCAAGAGGGCTTTATAGCTGGAGTCAGGGACACATTCAGTACAATTTTCATGTAATTTTCATGTTTCTGTAATTTACTTTAGTAAATTTTTACTTTAGTGAAGTAAAAGTAAAATTACCTCTAATTTACTTTAGTAAATTAGAGGTAATTTTACTTTTACTTCTCTACATTTTAGAGCAAGTACTTACAAGTACAAATACTAGTGGACTTTTTTCTCCACTATATTTTTTGAGTTGGTTTGAAGTACAAAGTTTTTGAGTTTTTGTTTAAAAGAATTTGTTTTTGTCATGCCCTCATTGTAGACACACAGTACTTAAATATAAAACATGCAATAAAGTAGTACTCTTTTAGAAACATCAGAATAAAAAAGACAGAAGACTTTACTGACAGATTCAGTCTCATCTACTGCACTAGTTTGTTCTTTTCAATTCAATACATTTTTCAGCCAAATCCCTCACAGTAAACACAGTCATGAGTTGTTGAGTCTGTGTGAAATACTTTTACTTTTTTACTCAGCAAGTAAATACGTTTATACTTTTACTTAAGCAGTAATTTTAAGATGATACTTTTAATTGAGTAAATCTTTGGTCCTTTATCTGTACTTTTACTCAAGTAGAGAAATTGAGTACTCCCTCCACAACTGTATAAACTCTCTAAACTCCAAAGGACACCTATTCTGTCAGTTTGGCTCATTATTAAAGTAATGTTGTCATTCTTCAGTGGTGTCTCTTTATTTCAACTTTAGGCCACTGACTTGACCTAAAAGCAGAACCATCTCCTGAGGTGCAGAAGTTAGTTGTTTGTTAGGTTGTTTTACTCACATGTAGGATGTTGCGAACATTTCGTTTGGTCAGGTTGTGTCTGCGAGACGTCTTGCGGAGGTCCAGGTCCAGCTGGTTTTCACTGTCATTGGCGTCCTCCTCACTGGTCTCTTCGCTGAGCTCTGCACACAGCACACAGTCACTCACCCAGACACTCAGGGGCCATTTACACAAAAATGCTGGCCAGGAAAACAATCTCACAGTCTCTCAAGTGGGAATATGGGATAACTGAGTGTCTGTTCACCTGGGATTGCAGCAGGGGGCACTGTGCACTCACTCCTTACACATCTGGAGTGAACAGGGTTTAGTTCTGACATTCCTATCTTTTCTACATGCTGTAAAAAAAGCACAACTTTACACAACTGACAGGACACATCGCAAACCAGCAGAGATAATATAATTTAATATAATATTATATATAGCAATAAAGCATTATACGTTTACAGTAGTGATGGCCACCTGACACCGAAGCTCCGACACAAGCTTCAAAGTCGGAGCTGCATTTATCTTGAAGCACTGCTTTGACGCTTGCTTTGGGATGGGAAAAGTCACTGTGACCAATGACGTTCGAAGCAGTCAGTAGGCTCGTTCGACATGAACTGCGCCTTGCCTGGATTGTGAACGAGAGTGCACGGCCGCAACAGGAGGAGGGGAAATACGCCCAAAATCCACTTCTCGCATGTGTTGGATGTGAATTTGCAAATAAAAGCATTAAACTGAATTGTAAGAACTTTTCTGTCTGTGGCATGACCACATGTCTGTGCGTAAATGAGGCGCTCCTCAGTAGCACACAACATAAGGCACATTCAGCTGTGATTCTTAGCTTTTATGTCTAATCTTTTGGTCTGCACTGTTCTCAGCTTGTTTGAACATTTGATAAGCGTGATAATGGCTGGTTTGAACATTGTTTTGTGTGGATTAGGTGCTGTTGCTCTGTTACTTGAAGAAGATAACTTTCTGCACGGAATTGCGAAAAACGCAAAAATGGTGACAGTACGCTGCCACAGCGGTTTTCACCTCTCGTCACTCCGTCACTTCCGCTAAAATTCCCGTGAGCTGTATTGCTAGGCCTATCAGAGCGCTTCGTGCCAAAGACCAAAGACGCCGATTCAACAAGGCCAATCGGCAGAAAACTAGTCAGACGGCCTCCGTCCTGGAGCAATGGGGGCTGACGGCGCATACATATCAAAAGGACGGAAATGAGCGACATGGAAGAACCGTTCAGACGGCTTCAGATGGGCGATCGTCGCCTTGGTGTATGGAGGCCTTTACTAAAAAAAGAGGCAGGGGAGGAGGATGAGGGGGCAGAAAAGTGTCGGTGCGTTACGTTTCTAATTAGTACTCAACTCAGATCCAATCAGCTGTCCATTCACCGCTGACAGGTGTGAGTTTTCCCATCATGCACTGAGCCAAGCAGCCTCCGCAGTTGCTCCTGATGAACTGCGGTGGCTAGCTCAGACTGCTGATCTTGTTTGGAGCTCACGAGCTTTCAGTGACCGTCAGCACTTGTGACAGAGCAAGTTGGTAGCAAGTCAGACACAAATCTAACCGGCGTGCACTGTGCACAGACCGACACTGATCGAAACTGCGCAAGTCTGGGTCATCTCGAACGCGCCTACTGCTTCGGTCCCGTCCATGAATCACGTGACTGGTTCAAAGTACTCGATACAGCTTCGTAACTCAAGACTTACACTCATCACATAATTAAGACATTGTGTTGCTGTCTCCTGTTTCACCACTAGATGTCACTGAAACGAAGCTTTGAATGAATGAACCCATACTCGACACAATTGATGAAGTGGTTCAATACTGATTCATTGCTTCATTTGCACATCACTAGTTTACAGCAATAAAGTCAATTAAAGGTACTGTAAGCAGCATGCACTCGTACTGGTTTAAAAATGGTACTGCAGTCTAAATCAAAACAGCGGTCCTGTGGGTTGCCAGTCTTTCCATTTTTCTGATTGGACAATCTGCTAAGTAGGGTGTAGAACCAAAACAAAAAATGTAAACATAACAAATTGGGCGTTATTGTAATTTTTTATTTTTTATTTTTTTTAATGAGCTTTACCATTTAACACATTTGATTTGAACATGTTTACATCATATCTTGGCACACATGATAATTTTATGAAATTTATACTAATAATTAATATATACTGCTCATAGCACCTTTAATTTTTTTTATTTTTTTTAGGCAAGATGAACTCTTACATCGAAACATACAGCTGTTTACTGACGCACACTGCCTGACCAAAAGAAAAGTCGCCACCTGAATTTAACTAAGTAAATAGGTAAGAGCATCCCTGCAGTTGGTCAGGTCTTGGTTCAGAAATCCCAAAAATTCTCAATGAGGTTAAGACTCTGTGATGGCCAATCCATGTCTGAAAAGTTTGTCTCATGCTCCCTGAAACATTCTTTCACAATGTGAGTCTGATGAATCCTGGCATTGTCATCTTGGAATAAGCCGTGCCATCAGGGAAGAAAATATCCATTGATGAAATAACCTGGTCATTCAGTATATTCAGGCAGTCAGCTGACCTCATTCTTTGGGCGCATAACGTTGCTGAACCTAGACCTGACCAAGTGCAGGGGGGCTCTTACCTATTTGCTTAGTTAAATCCAGGCAGCAACTTATTTTTTGGTCAGGCAGTGTATATTATCTTAAGATCTCAGGTGGTTTATGATCAGAAAATACAATTGCAGCGCACACACTTAATTCGTTAAAATTTAATTGACTATTAATTCTATTGACGAAAACTGTAGCGTTCAGGGACCAGCCATCAACCTGTGATAGATCAGCCTTGCAACACATGGTACGCAGATATTAATACGCACTGATTGAATTGCAATCAGCATACGAGCGGTCTAACTTAGTGTAATTATTTTCAAACTGTTTTCTGATTAAAATGTTGGTTCAATGCTGTATTTATGAATGGCCTATTTACAAAACAATTTGTTTGTCTCTCGGGATAAATCGGAGCATTTTCTCACTTTGAGCTCTGCTTTGGAAAGAAAACTGCAATCTTTATTCCCAAATTATGTAAACAAGGCTAACATTTGCCTCGTTAGCTGGCAGATGCTAACGGCTACTTTCCCTCTAAAATCCCATTAAAGGCGCCCTGAACAAATGTATAACTAGAGTTTAAGCACATCTAACCCGTGGAGCTATAAAATTAGCGTTAGATTTTATGAATAATGTGTTTTTTCGTCGCTTACCTGCATCGCACCGCCAGGCTAACGCTAGTTCCGCTAATAATAAAACCATTTCCGCCTGCTTTTATTTCACAATAAAACAGATGAACATGTATTCATTTACGTTTTAATACATTAACGAATAATATGGACAACTACAATAGCACACCTTAACATGTCATTTCGCAAAGGAATTCGCAAAGCAATTTATAGAAATTGTTTATTTATTTATTTAAATTGTCATTTCGTGTAGTCTTTTTCATTAGGCTCGTTCGAGATGAACTGCGCCTCGCCTGGATTGTGAACGAGAGTGCACGGCCGCAACAGGAGGAGGGGAAATACGCCTGTAGTAAAGTCGGACAGTTTGTGGGTCAGATCACTCACCATCACGCCCGAAATCCACTTCTCGCGTGTGTTGGATATGATTTTGAAAATAAATGCATTAAACTGATTTGTAAGAACTTTTCTGTCCCGTGCTTGACCACAGTCTGTGCGTTAATGAGGTGCTCTTTTGGGGCACACAACATGCGGCACATTCAGCAGTGGTTCTTAGCTTTTATGTCTAAATTTATACATTTTAAATGTGAAACAGCCTTCTATAACAGCAGATATTGTGCACAATCTTTTTAATAATATTCTACTTCACACTGAACAGCAGGGCACAAAGTTTATCCAGGTCAAAACTGTAACTTTAGTCTGTATTTAAAAAAAAAACAACAAAAAAAAACAACTGCGCACAGACCGACACCGATCGAAACTGCGCAGGTCTAGCTCATCTCGAACGAGCCTCATCTCGAACGAGCCTATTATCCGTCACAGTCAACAGTTGAGCACTGTTGCCAGATTGGGCTGGTTTCCGCCCAATTAGGCTTCTTATGAACACCTTGGTCTGTAAAAAAATATTATTGGGCTGGTTTATAAAATTTAAGCTGCTTTTCACAATATTTGGTGGGTTTTTAATAAATATTCTGGAGAAAATATTACCAAAATATTTGTAATTTTATGGAAAAGAAAGTAGCAATGCACATTTCAATAAACTGCTGTGTCCTCTCACTCATTTGTTTTAAAATGAATGATTCAGGTGTTTGGTTGCTCACATTTCATGTTGGTATTTCATATGTTTTTGTGGTTTCTATGACGCCCTGATCAGGAAGGCTCTGGTTGCCTGATTGCACTTTTTGTGGGGGAACCTATTTGGTTTACTTATTTTTGCGCTGCTGTTAAGTTTTGTCATACATATAATGGTTGTGATTGTGTTGGGCGGGTTTTAAGTTCTGTTTGGCCTGGAAACTGTCACTCATATCTGGCAACCCTGGGAATAAGTGTGCCGGTGCTCCGGGAAATTCGGTTCCCCCATGTTTCCCCTTTAATTAGTGATGGTGAGATGAAGCCTCATGAAGCACTGAAGCATCGCAGCCAACTGTATCTCACATGGGTCGATGCCTCAAGATGTTTTGTTTGCTCCACTGCGCCATCAAGTGGACTAAAAATGTACAGCATACTTAGTGTCAAATAAAATCGTGAGGTTAAAAGAATAAAAATGGAAGCAATTGGTAAGAGCGTTGTGATGTGAGTTGTGCTTGTGTTACTTGATGCCCGTGCTTATGCAACAACTGAATAAAGATAAATTCAATTTTATTGATTTTTATTGAGAAATATTAACTTTTCCACAGTATTTGGAGACAGGCGATTTCTTGTTTTGCACAATATTTCAGGTTCTGGTTCGGCCGCTTCCCGAGGCTTTGAACGTCACTGCATACGTCATCAACACGCGCATCGATACGCGCTTCAACAAACACCCATCTGGATTACTCGGCACACGCTTCGAAGCCTCGACACGAAAGACACATCACTACCTTTAATGCGCATGCTCCAGCGCTCATGGCGTCACCGCTATGCGACGCTTTTAAATGCCTTTTCTACTAACTTGATGAATTAAACAAGTAACCTTTTTTGATACCCCCGTATTGTGAAGATAACTGAGACGTTTCCATTCACTAATTATCAAATTTTACACATTAAAACGCCTTAGCCGTATGTAGCCATGACGCCATGAGCGCTGGGGCATGCGCATTAAAGGAGAAACATGGGGAAACCGAATATCCCGGAACACCGGAAGCAAGCTACAGTCCTAAGAAAAGAGCGCGCGAGGATCTGTCAAAAAAACAAGAAACGCCATCACGAGGTCCAGGTAACGGCCTGCACGTTTCCCTCACCTGTCTTTCACTTGTCCCTCACCTGTCAGTTAGAGCGGGATTAAAACCGCTGAAAGGAGGCGCGGGAAACAGTGTTAACGTTAGCCTCGTGCTGCTAACGTCTGGCTGCGTGTCTTGTGTTTACAGTCCACAGACTCAAAGTGCTCTGTCAGTCAAGACTCCCGACAACATTTGAAGCAGACCCTGCAACAACAACTAGCTAGAAAGAGCTGCTTGGAATGTCAACAACACGAGGAAATCAGAGCGTCTGCCATTTGTTTTCAGGGTAGCGCCAAGGTCTCAACTGTAGGAAAGGTATTTCATTTAAAAAGGTATTACGTTTGTTTGTTTATTTAAGGACCCCCATTAGTCTTTACCAGAGTAAAGACTGTTCTTCCCGAGGTCCGCTTTTAAAAATGCATGCAGTATTACAGAAAATTTGAAGTAACATGACAATTACTACATAGCAAATTGATTTACTCTAAGTTCCAAGTTCCAAATAGATTCAAATTCAGGCAAAACAAAAAGTGAATTACAGTCTTTAGTTGCAGTACATCATACATCAGTTATTTAATATAAATTCCTTATGGATTATTGATTTCTTAAGATTTGCTTTAAAACTACCTTGGTTATTAATTTATATTATTTCTGGAGGCAGCATTTTCCAGTATAAGATGGCTCTGTGTATAGCTGTATTTTCAAGTGGATTAGTTCTTGGCAAAGGTAAACATTAGAGGGTCTTTTTGTGTTAAAACCATGTCTATTCCAGGTGGGTAGTAATAAGTAAGTTTAGATTTTGAATTTGTCAAAACCAAGACCTTAAAAGTATTAAACTCAATGGGCAGGTGTTAAATTTCTTCTTCTGGATGTTAAATTTCCAAATTGTTTGCTAGATTGTTGCAGTGTTGTAGGTGTGTGTACTCATATGTAGATGAGTGAATACATAATTGTGTGTGTGTGTGTATATATATATATATATATATATATATATGTATATGTATATCTTTTACAGTAAGTGCAACACACAGTATCTCAACATTTAAACATCAATTATTTTTTAACCTATGAAAGCAGGAAGGAAAAGTGTCTTTTGTATACATGTCAGAGGGATCCATTGCTCTTATTGCTGGCTTTTGCTTGTGTTTGTGGTGTAACAAAACTCTAAGAAAGAGGGTGGTTATATTTCCCTCATGAAGCAGTGTTTAATTAGTTTTAATTGTTATTGTGCAACCTGTCATTAATTAATTAATATATTTATTAACCTTTATTTAAACAGATAAAAGACCCATTGAGATCAAGATCTCTTTTGCAAGGGTGACCTGGCCAAGAGGTCAGCAGCGCACAACATTGTAAATTATTACAAGTTTAACAATAATAAATATACAGTTAGACATTTCAGTAACAATAAAACTACAAAAAAAGGATACATATTACAGGCAGTCAGGCATTTAAAAGTGCACTTAAAAGCACTAAGAGGCATCAGATTTGACAGTTTCAGCTCAGTTTGTAGAGTTTCTTTGGCTCGTAGTGGTAGAGAAAATTGTTTCTAACAGTACAGCGCCTGACTCGCTATCAAGGTCCATAATCGCCCCAGCATGAATGAATGAATGACGTCTTACTGCAGCTGTAGTAAACAAAAAAAGATTCAGCCAGAGAAGTTTTCTGACAAGCTTTCTGCTTATACTTCCTCTCAGTGAGCCTGAGAGAGAGTACGAGTGAGCTCCTTCTGCTGCAGATGCTTGAATAGTGAGAATTTTTCACCAGGTTCTAGTAGTTTACAGCTCTTTGTCATATTTCCACTCATATTTTTATCTGCGCTACACAAGAAGAAAAAAATATAGATCATTTATCAGCGTGTTTCAAAACCACTGCAGCTGCCTTAAAACCTGCCCTGCTGAGCCTTTTCAGACATTAAATACACAGCTGAAGGTCACATGATCAATCAGTGTGTGACATGCCATGCCAAAAATAGGCTCGTTCGAGATGAGCCAGACTTGCGCACTTTCGATCGGTGTCGGTGTGTGCGCAGTGCACACCGGTTAGATTTGTGTCCGACTTGTTCCCGACTTGCTCTGATGTCATGAGTGCGACGGTCACCAAAAGCTTGTGAGGTCCAAACAAGACCAGCGTCTGAGCCAGCCTGCCGCAGTTCATCAGGAGCAACTGCGGAGGCTGCACGGCTCAGTGCATGATGGGAAAACACCCACCGGTGAACAGACAGGTGATTGGATCTGAGTTTAAGTTGGATCTGAGTTGGATCTCCTCTTCCCCTGCCTCTTTTTTTTTTTTTAAATACAGACTAAAGTTACAGTTTTCAGTTCAGTTCAGTGCCCTGCTGCTCAGTGTGAAGTAGAATATTATTAAAAGTACTGGCCACAATATCTGCTGTTATAAGACTGTTAACAATTATAATGTGTAAATTTAGACATAAAAGCTAAGAACCACTGCTGAATGTACCTCATGTTGTGTGCTCCAAAAGAGCATCTCATTAACACACAGACTTGTGGGCAAGCACGGCACAGAAGTTCTTACAAATCAGTTTAATGCATTTATTTTCAAAATCATATCCAACACACGCGAGAAGTGGATTTTGGGCGTGATGGTGCGTGATCTGAGCCACAAACTGCCCGACTTCAGTACAGGCGTATTTCCCCTCCTCCTGTTGCGGCCGTGCACTCTCGTTCACAATCCAGGCGAGGCACAGTTCATCTCGAACGGGCCTAATAGGCAATGTCACTTCAGCACATGCCATTTCAACAAAATGGCCGCCATTGACTGTGTTGATGTCTTTGAGGAAAAACAAACTTAATGTCCAGTAGATTTAGAGAATTTTTTGTGTATTTCTATTTTGATTAGTTAATGCAGCGCTGGAGTTTTTTAATATGTGCTTTTAAAATAAACCTTTGGATTTCAGATGTGAGCATATGTTTGTGTAAACTTCATACACATTATCATTCTGTTGTTGATGATCCTGGCATTGCATTTAAAACTAAGTGGCATTACAAAGTCTTAAATTACCCTACCCTTCTACCCTGTTTATTATCGGGTTTTATTTAGGGCTGATAACTGATAAGATTGCATTTTGTTGGTACTTTTATTATACAAATTGTCTGCAATTATATTTCAGAAGTATACTGTATTTTTATCCATAAACTTGGTGTATTGTTTTGTTTTTATTAGTGATGTGGATTTTTATCATCAGACTCACCTGTTGTGTCCCAGGTGTGTCATCAAGCTTTGTTACTGTTTGTTACAGCACGATGCGCTGTGATTGGACACTGAGCTGAGGATGTGTGACAAGGGGACAGAGCCTCAGCAGCAGGGCTACTGTGGGTTGTGCCGCGTCCTGTACCAAGATCTCAACCAGGTCTGACTCAGGTCAAGCTAATGGGGGACGGCTGAATGTGGGTATTTCACCTGTACTCTCCTGTGTTTGAACAGCACCTGTCCAGTCTCAAACACCTGGATGCAGTGCGCCTCAACACTAGAGGATCAAGCTCCTCCTCCTTACACTGCAGCAGCCAATCAAGACACAGCTTGCTGGAGCGCTTTCTTCATGACGTCCTTCAGCACCACCCACATAGTTATGGGAACAGGTAACTTAAGCCATCGTGATAAATAAAACTCTAGAGTGGACATTCTAATGGTGAACTGCAGTAACTGACATCCGGAACAGCCACCATATTATGACTGTAGCAGTGGTGTAGTCTATATTTTTGTAGTGAGTATACTTGTGATGATTTCCCAGCAGCGCCTCATATACACCTGCATTAGTGTGGCTTATTAACATGTTATGTTTTTTGGGGGGGTTGTGCTTTTATTGTATAGGCTATGTAGGGCCTATACATTATTTAGCCAAACAGGAATAGTCTAGTTTTGAATCAAAAACTGTGGAAAAACAAAAAACACAGATCAGCAAACTGCAACAAACCTTTCAGCATTCAGAAGTGGTGGAGCAGCCAACTTTGCCTGCTTTGCCTATGGTACAATAAAGATAGCTACTGTGGTTTATAGTTTGTTGGTAATTATTATTGTACACAAATTCAATTATTTTTGATTCAACTGGAAAACTAGGGACTGGACATTGTTCTGGGGCCTCTCAGAGTCTCTCAATAAAATGCCAAATGCATCTCTCAGTGACTTCAATCCCCAAAACCAGTCTTAATACACACAGTAGGCTAAATTAATCTCTACAGATATCACAAAAAACACACTCATTTGTGCTGTACAACACCTATAATTGAAATACTTTCAATACTCAAATTGTCACCATCTGTTGTATGTGTTGGCAGAGCTAACAGAGCCTTACTTGGGAAGATAAGAGAAGCAGTGCCCAGTAAAAATGCCTACTTTGTCCTCAGAGTCAGATTTACAGACTGTCACTGTTGATATCTGCCTCCTTTAGCATCTTCAGCTGTAGCTGTATTTGTCTTTAATACTGTACATTCCTTACTTGTACTCCCAGCCTTCTGCCTTAGTTTCCTCCTTTGATACCTGACAAAATATTCAGTTTATTGAACAGAGTGAAAACGTTCGGTCAGTGACTTGTCTCAGTAGCTTATACTTAAAATGCTAATTTGATGAAGTCTAGTCTACTTACATTTTAGCTCAGAGTGTCTCATCTTCTCTTCTTTGACAGCCACTTCTGCTGTAGCCCTCATACTCCTCTAGTATCCGTGTCCAACAACTGGTTTATTGTATTTTTATAAAGCTCTACACCTGTATTATTGTCTTCAGCTGATATCATTTGTTTACTATCTGACTCTTGCGCTGCTGAAGGCACGTTCACAACTCACTGCATTCATCAACGGGAGACACCAATGAGAGCGTGGGAGAGGACGGGATAAGTGTCAGAGAAGCCAATGAGAAACGAGTTAGTCTTCCACAGATCTCCGTTTGCGATGCTGCTGCTGTGACAGAAACAGGAGGGGAGAGGCTGTAAAGAGTTAGCGCTGGTTCCTGTAAACAGAGACAAAAGTACCAAAGAAATAATGATTGTTACGCATCATTGCGCACTTTGAAGTGGTTATACGCGAATCTGCAGCATTCCTAGTGGGTATACGGCATATACTACACCACTGGACTGTAGCCACTCAACCAAGTGCTATGTATACAAATGGCGAGCTGCACTGCTGTCACGTTTTTCTTTTTTCTTTTGTTAATTTGATAACCTTTTTATATTTTTGCTTGGACTTGCTTCAGCACAGAGACATTTTGTTCAATTCTCAGTTTCCAACTTGGTATAATGGCATATTTTTATTTAATTCATTGTCCTTACACTCTTATACATTGGTGCAATGGCCATGTGTTCTAATACCTTGACAAATACAAACATAATAGTGGATCTGTTTTAATAGACCCTTCCAGGAATGATGTAGGGCTGGGTGATGGGGCAAAAAATGTAATCACAATTTTGGTCGATGTCGATTTTTTAAAATTCGATTTTCTGTTTACAATTAAAAACTAATAATCATGGCTTTGATTCATCCTTAGATTTATATATTATTGTAAAAGGAAAGTGGGAGAGAAGGTTTAGTTCCCATACAGTAATAACAGTAATAATTTAAACAAATAAAATAGGCAAGATGATATATTGTGAGTTTTAAAACAAATGAAAATGTCTTGCTCTGTGTGAGAGCAGCTGCCTGGACTACAGCAGCTTAAATGATTAGATCAGAGTAAACTCCTGTCCTGTCTGAATAGAACTGTCCTGTCTGAAAAGAACTGTCCTGTCTCTCCATACATAACCTGGACCATGTTCTCTCATTTTGTCAGAATATTGACAAAAAAAAACACCTATTTTAAACTCTGTGCTGATCACAAAGCTTTTTCAAGTGACAAGATGCTTTTTTGTATTTAAATGCATAGTACCTTTTAGGTTATTAAACTCCACTCTTGTTCTCTCCTGCTCACGCTGTAACAAGTGGGCAGTAACTGTAAACATGCGTGCGCTCCTCAGCCTGTCCATTTTCTGCTGCTGCACTGCTGGTAGACTTGTCCATATCGAATTAAAGGGCTCTAAGCTTATCATTGAGATCGACCCTATACTTAATTGCGATTCAACTTTAAAACATTTTTTTGGCACAGCCCTAGAATGATGTTTAAAAAGGTTGCACACGCAGCCTGGTCCCAAGATTAACGTTCTAGTCCATTTATTTCTAGAGAGAGCAAAATAAAAATATTAAATTAGACCTTTTTGGGCAGCAGGAATCAATGTTTGTTTATATATTTATCAAAAATTACTCTAAATTGATATGACCCAGATCTGAGTCAGGTACAGTTGCTAAAGTGAATTTATTAAAGTAGGATTTGTGGTGATTTTTGTATTTAATCTGAGCATACAGTGTCAAACTATTGTAGTCCGCCACATTTCTGTTAATATTTGTCCGGTGTAAACTTGAAATTAAGAAATGTAAATTACGTAGCCTTTAGCTTATGCTTATTATAGACACTAATTGCAATGTTATATTAAACAGCTAATCATTGACACACTTGCTAATGTTATCAAACTATGTTCTGATATTACTCACATGTGGCAGAGTGGTTGTCAGTTGCTGAGCCTGTCTTGATTATTCCTAATTTGCGAAGTTTGGTGGCTAGTGCTAATTGATCCATTAACCATGCATTATTGTCTTTTAACTTCTTAGCCTATTGTTGGAAGCCGGTTGAACAAACTCAGAGTTGTGGAGTAACTTCTGTGTTGATAAAACTAAGGTGCAGTTGTTATTATTTTTTAGTAGGCTACAACATCCATGTTCATTAATCTTGTTTCACTCTGTCAGGCTTGTGTGATATTCTTGTATATGTAACAGCTGTAATATATAATTTCTCCTCATTTATATATTTTTTTTATTTTACTGTATCACTTAATAAACTAAGCTAAGGTTATTAGCATTTAAAACTAAAACAAGTCACACATTACTAACCTTTACTCTTAAACAACAGCTGAATGTTAATGCATACCACACCACATAAGGTAAATGCAGCTTTAGTCAGACAGAAGTCCAGTTAAATGTCTTAAAGCTGACTTATTATACTAATTTGACTTTTCTGAGCTTTCTACCATGTTATAATGTTTCCTCCTCAAAAACATTCCCTGAGTAGTATTTAGTTTAATTCACGCATGTTTTGAGTAATCCTGTATGCTGCCAGGCTGCCCTTTTCAGCTGGAAACACTTTATTTCACTGCACTAGGTAGATGCCTTTGAAACCCCGCCTTCTCCAGGAAACGCTCCAGTATGTTGCTAAAACCTCTTTCACATATGTACACACATACTGATCATTTCAGTTCTTAAACTGCTGTCGCTACAAAGGAATCAACTTATTTATCTAATAGTTTTGATTTGCTAACAGGCATCATGCCCTGCACTGTACACCACTCAGTACAAGCACTCAGACACTCTTAATTTTGAACTCAAATCTTCTCAATTTTATTTGCATGAACTCAAAAGTGTGTAGGGGGCTTCAGTCAAATGAAGGCTTAGCGGTGCTGCACTACCGCTAACTTGATACGTTCCATTGTTTGCATTGCTGGCTTAGGCTGATGTAGTGACGTGGGCATGGCCACATAGGAAGAGAGGACCTTAAAGGGACCTGCACATGATTCAGGCTTTTACAGGAATGATAAACCAATAGCTCCCAAGAAGAAGATTTTTTACAAAACACAAAATGCTCACATAGAGTTGTCCAAATGTTTTGTTTTTTTAAGCTTAAACATGCAAACTGTCTCTGTTTTGCCCCACAGTCTAGTCTGACCCGGGACAACACTCTGGGCTCCAGAGGGATGACCCTTCATTGATTCAGCGACATGAAGAAACCACGCCCCCTCATTCACCAGCCCCACCCCCTGTCCACAGGAAGCCTCACCCACTGCAGGTCACATGGTCCAGATGGCATCGAATTAGGAGGGAGCAGCAGAGAGAGGAGTTTAGCTCTGAAAGCAGCAGCTCTACTATTGAAGAGGTTATTATACTTTACATATGCTTGTATACATGTCTATTATAAAGCTGTCCCTACCAGATTTTACTTTTTTGCAATAGCAACCAATAACAAAATAATGCAAAATCAAGCTTTGACATAAGCATGACCTGCAGCTTTGTGCAATTACCGCAACTTTGCTGCAACTATGGCCAGTTATCAACACGGTTTCACTTTAAAACTCAACAAAAGTGGGTTAGTGCATTATATACTATATTGCCGTTGTTCTGCTACATTTGTCATACAATTTGTTCCACAAGCACCAGGAGCTTTGGATGGGACACAGATAAGAGCCGCTCTGGCAGAGCATTGACTTACATATTACAGGGATTCCTTTTGGAGGCTCACTCCAATTAACATACAAATACAAAAAATAAAGACAAAGTGATTATTAATAACAAAAAGGACCTCAACTTTACCATATGCTGCGATGTGCCAGATTAGCAAATATTGCAAAATCCAACACTACAAGGAATTGTGTATGTAGTAGATTGGCCTATAGTCTGCTAAAACCACTAGAGAAAGCTACTGTACACTATTTAACTAATGCTTAACTCCACTGTGACAAAGAGCTTATGCAAGTAGTTTGTATCCTGGGCCTGAATTCCATAAAGTCCTAGCATTGACGCAAGTTTGCAAGTGGGTAAATTCCAGATGTTCAAGAGTCCAACTATATGTGAATGATGTGACTTACTTGTGTTATTCGAGTTCGGTGTGAACACAGCATAACGCTGCATACTGACTTTTGCCGTAGTGTTAGTTTGGAAAGATTCTCTCTGGTGACAGAATTGTTTATTGATTGCCTACAGTTGAATGTGCGCCGGACCAAGATTATTTAAATACTGTATATTGGTACAAAGATGCTAAAGAGAGAGCTGCCAGGTAGGACGCCTAGAGGAAAACCAAAGAGATTTGTGGATGTAGTGACAGAAGACATGAAATTAGTTGGTGTGAGAGAAGAGGATGCAGAAGACAGGGAACCGAAAGGAAAAGAAGTAAGGGCCTAATATTAATGTGACCATGTAGTTGGATCATAAGAATAAAATCAGTTGTCATTGTGCATTGTCACTGAATCACCCCTCCCCAGCAGCACTATGTATACATAGTATTAATAACAATAATAATAATGAATTGTATTATAAAAGGCTAGAGGTATACTAAATGGCTGCATATGCATATGCATATGCGAGTGTGTGACATTAAATGACATGAGCTGGCGCTGCAATCTTCAGAAAGGTTTGAAGAAAGACTTGCATAACTGATCGTCAAAAAATAAATTAAATTGCAGTGTTTACCTTTGATGAGTGCATCCTAAAGTAACAGAAGAATCTGCACATTAATACTTTAATAATTGTTTTATCACGTGACATTTCGGGCACTTGCCCTTCATCAGACATGAAATCTGCATTATGCTACGTTCACACCTAACGCATTTGAGGCATCTGATTTACATGTTAAGTCTATGTAGACACGCATTTAGATGTCCTGCGGCGTAAATCAAGCCTCCAGCGCATTGTAAATTGGGCTTTGACGCGCGAATGGCGCAACCCAAATTGAGCATCTATGTGTCTGACGTGTTGAATCGAGCATCTGTGTCGAGTTGAAAAATCTGAACTTTGGCAAATATTCGCGCCGAGTTAACCAATCAGGATCTAGCTCCTGCAGTAACGTGGTAGATTGTAGGAAGCGGAAGCTATAATTAAGCTACAGCCTAAAGCAGCTCTTCTACTTTTATAAAGACAGCAGTCAAAAAGATTACAAGATATTAAGGGGACCCTAACTTTACAGTGTGTTGAGATGAGCTCGTTGGATTAGCAGTTGTTGCACTCTGCAAAACAACATGGAAAACAGAGCCTGTGTACAAAGTGCTAGCCTAGCCTATACCTACTAAAACCACTAAAGACCACTATTGTACAAGAAATAATTTTACCCTGTCTCAGCTCTGCTGCTGGGGTTGAGTGCTTAAATACAGTAGTAATGTCCAGGGGAGATGTCCTTGCACCAACATGGGACACACATGAGCAAACCAGAATGGAATTAGCGATGAAACAGCGGCCAGTTATCCAGACAAAGACTCCCATGATGCGAATTCATGTCTGAACTCACTTTGTTTGTGCAAATAGAGTGAATTTTTACGCGTGACTAAAGTGTCTGACTTCAAAATGTTTTATGCGTCCAACTAGACACAAATGACGCAAATTTGATGCCTCAAACATGTCCAGTGTGAACGTGGCAGTAGAGACACACCTGCTTTTATCGGTCTACAATAGGTCACCCGTTTAATGTGTCATGTGACACGTTCTTTGGAATGTTACAATCATATCATATACATAGTACTGGAAATGTCACTAATAAAAAGCTATATCAAAGAGAGCATTTTTGCTTTTAAGAATGAGTAATCTTGATTACATTACATTAGGTCTAGACTGTTCTAATGAAATGCTACAAAGAGAAAAAGTCCAGAAAACACTTGCATGACAGTACCCTCAGGTGTGAACCGTCAAAATGACATGCAATATCAAGGTTAAATATTTTTAAATAGTACAAAGTTTACACAAAATATAAAATATAAAGGGGCCTCTGCTAACCTCACAGTGATGAGACACTGGGAAAAATGCATACTAATGTCCACAGCCATATACTATAAAGATGATATATATAATTTATAAGAAAAATCTTTCTACCCAACCGAATCAGTGCTTTCATGTCATACTTGTGTAAAAAAACAATCTTTGCTGTGCCCTTTTGAGTAGGGAAGTGGTAACAAGCAACCTGCATGGCGATACATGGGCAGGTACAGTATCTGAATGAGTACATGCTGTGAAGCAGACCTTTACTAGCTTAACAGCAAGTATATCTCCAGCCTAACTGCTGATCCACATTATTTTCAAAACATTATTTTAAGGTTCAAACACTGCAGTGTATTTATACAGTGCTGCTAGTGCTAATGCTTAGTTTCTGTCACTCTAACCAAAGCTCAGTCTTCTGTCCTAGCTTCTAAGCCTGTTGTCTGGTGTTTGCAGGTTATTAGACGCTACTGCTATGAGCAGGAAGATGACAACAATTCAGACAGTGTACATTTTAGTCTGCCCACATCCACTTGAAACGCAGACCGAGTGGGACGCGGAGGTACAGGTGAGACTATGTGGATGGGGCTTCTGTGGAGAATCTGGATTTTGAATGTTGTGTTTGTGCTTGCTGATCTGGACAAAAATCAGAAGCTGCTGATTTTGCAACAGAGGATGCAGAGGAGACTCCTAGTTTCACTTTGCTTCACTTTATGCAAAAATAAAAGCAAAATACAACAGCTCACAGCGCTCTCTAACAGGAGAGACAATGACAACAGGCTACTGTACCTTCACTTTCAAACCAGAAATGTTCAGAATGCCTTTATCAGTAATTAACTCTCATTTGAACACAAACCGACACTAACATGTAGTTGTCGTTTTATGTTTCTTTTTTTCAACTCATTAACATAAAGTCAGAAAACGGCAACTGATGGACTGGCTCATCACATTCATCAGTTCATTACATGTGCTATGACTGCGCTTGCTCAGAGCCCCACCAACACTTCACTGTGATGGCCTGATGCTCCATAATTTTAAAGTCAGTCATAATTGTGGTACTTGAAAAACCTATAATTCCTTTAGGTGGTATTTGGTGAGAAAAGTTTAAGAGGAACTGGTCTAGTGCAACTGCTGGCCTCAATATACTGTAGTATAGTATCTCTCTATAGTATCTCATGCCATATTACAATGATAGTATTGTTACTTGGAGATAGGGCTGGGCGATAAATCGATTTTTTTCGTTAATTCAAATTTGTAGGGCAGGTCAACTTGTTTAAATAAAAATCAATAAAAAAAAAAAAAAAACGTCCACGCACCAGCGTTCTGGGCTCCCGTAGTTCATAGTGGGTAGGCCCGCCAGCCCTCCCTAAGCGCTAGAGGTAACTGTTACACAAACAACATGGCAGCGAGCAGGGAAGAGCTCCTTCCTAAGAAAGGCACAGTGTCGTCAGTTGTGTGGAATTGGTTCAGGGTTTGCGGCATCAGACGGAGCACAAACCGCGCCCCGCTGCAAAGGCAGTCCCTACAGGATTTCGCGATGTTGCGATCTCAACTATTAACGCAAAATCAAGCAAACCCAGCCAATTCAGCGCGACCCTGCAACTTTGTCCAAACTCCGCAACTCTTTCAGCAGCAGTGCGCCAGTAATGCACGGCGGAGGTCGGGTTGAGCCACAGACAAAGCGGCATGGAGGTGAGGTGCGGTGCGGAGCTATAGCGGGGGAGATCGAGCACACATGAGGTCGCAGGTGCTCAGCAGCAGCAGCGGTGTGGATGGGACTAAAGGAGGAGACGAACGTGGTGCTTTCTAGTTTTGTCTGGTATCACTCTGAAAAGCTCTCTGCCTTGCCATGGTGACATAGTTGCCTAAAAGTTGAATGGGCAGCGTATTTAGACAACAATGAAGTTTGAGGTCATTGTTCTTTAAACGTTAATGTTGCAGGCTAATAACCTTCCTGAAAACCTAGCACAGCAAACTTCCTCTGTTTTTAATGACTGGATGTACTACAGCACACAACAGGAATCACCAGAGAAGATCTGAGCAGAACAGAATCAGAATCAGCTGCAGGAGCCCCAAAAACAGCCTAATAACACAGCAATATAATTTTAAAAAGTAGGTACACTTGGCCTGTTCAAATACAGGTATTATTAATTAGATTAATTACCACCATATGTTTAAAAACAGATTTTGTTAGGTTTTACAGTTCTAGCTAATATTTTTAAGAAAAATATATAGACAAAAAAATTGCAACTTTTAGCGCAACTTTTAAGAAAATCTCCCGTAAAATCACAGGTCCTTCTCTTCTATTTGACTTGTCTGATTGCATTTTAACCTCAAGAGGAAATCAAAGCAATACAGCTAAACTTGTTTTGGACAAGTTCTCTGTTGTCTTCAGTTTGATTTTAAGTAAGTGGGGGAAAAAATCATTTTTAAATCATAAATCAAATTTTTGGTGAAAAAATCTGAGATTTTTTTTTTTAGAATTGCCCAGCTCTACTTGGAGAGACTAAATATTTTTAAAGTACTAATAAGTATCTCCACTCTGTGTATCTACAGATAGACCCCACCCATGCTGACCTTCCATTGGCTCAGATGGAGACGCTGCTGGAAGCCCAGGTGGATGTGGAGCAGGACTACGGTCAGCAGCTGGAATGGGTCCTGGAGGGGCCAAGGGGCGAGGCCAGAGGGGGGTTCTTGGAGCAGCCTATCGAAACAGTGCTTCCTGTGCCTCAGGTCATTCCCCCTTCCTTCAGGGGAAAGTCCTGGAGAGAGATAGAAGAAGAGGACGAGGCCCGGGTGCTAAAGCTGGTCCGACAGTTCAAGACAGGGGTCCGGACCTGCTACTTTGACTCAGAGTCACTTGCCAGGTCAGTAACACAGCTCTAGGATCTTAGGGACCAAATCCATCCAAAACATGTTCTCTGTTTTTTTAAGCACATCAAGCCATATAGCCATCTAATAATAGGTGAGGATTCACTTGCTCAAGACATTTTATTATTGAGAGCGCCCTTGCAGAACGATAGTGATACAGCACCAGTGTTGGGGGTAACGCATAAGAGTACTCGGATTACTTTTTCGAGTGACGAGCAGGGCTTAATTTGAGCCGGATCTTGCCAGAACAGGATCCGGAAAATCCCTTATTTTGGCGCAGTCCGATCTGGCAACTGTTTGCTTGGATCCGGCAACTGGGCACAACTCCTAAACCTGTGTTGAAGGTCGGAGGTGTAATTACACAAAAATGCATATGTTTTAAACATAAGTCATGCTTGAGCCCTTCACAATAATGTACTTCAACATAGACTGTCCCCGCGCTGTAATTCGTGTCTATAGAGTGTAGAAGGAATCCGGTGGAAAAGACCTTCACGTCAAACTGAAAGATCTATTGACCATTGTTATCAGTGGTGTCTGCAGGTGTACAGCAGTACGCACTGTGCGTACCTTGAGATGTCCCCCGACCCCGCCCAATCCCTGCTGCATCGACAGAGCTGCACAGAGCCACAGTAGGCTGTGTGTTTTTACAAATGCGAGTGGAGCTACAGCTGACTGCTGCTCTTTAAGTCAAAAGTAATGTGTTTGCTTACAGCCAGAAGACAGTAAATCTGTTGAGGTTTGTCCTGACTTTGGTGACGCGGAGGGGACCTACATGATGCACTTTGGATGTGCCGTGTTATTTCCCCACTGCGGCCGAGAGCACACGGGACATAGCAGTGCCACGTCAGTTTTTACTCAAATGCATATAGAAGCTAGAGCTAACACGCTGATCGTGGGTCACAGGATGAGACCCGGGGCCAGTTAAACGCCAGTGTCAGTGTTACATAGCCATAGTTACGCAGAGAAACCTTACGCCACGCGCCCTCGATGTGCGCTTTTTATTCTTCCATTATATCGCCTGTGCACACGGGACATAGATCCACTGCAGTTTGTTTTGTTTGTTCAGCCTCACAGAGACTGAAGCCGTGAAACGCCATTATGCAGAGAAGACTGCGCTCCATGGCAGTCGCTAAAAAGAAGGGAAAGCAAAAGGAGAGACATAGGCTGAAAGCTTACTGCTGCAGTGTGCTCCCGTTCCTAGTCTAGACTTTGTTTATACAGAACACAGCTGCATGAGTCTGTGTTCTTGCTTCAGACTGGTGGCCACACAGTAGGTCTATGACAGAGCAAGTCTACAAAAGCTCAGTAATTATGTGTAGCAGCTGATTTCTCAATCAGCTGAGCAATCAAACAAATGTACACTGACACATTACACTGAAGTTAAACACTATAATGTATAATAATGTTAACAAATATGTTCAAATATAACTTAAAATTGAGTATAAATGAGCAGTTGCTTGGTATTTTGACATGCGTGTGCGCCTAAGCGTTGTGTATACGTTCCGGTATCAGTGTTGGCCTTGTGGACTCCAGTGTCAAAGTGCAATTTTTGTTCCGGCATCATTTGATTTACAAATTAAGCCCTGATAACGAGTAACGTAATGCGTTAGTTTTGTGAGCCAAGTAATCTAGTACTTTGTTACTTTTTTAAATCAGTAACGTGTTAGTTTGGAGAAACCCGCTTCATCAGCACCTTGTCTCTACTTCTCAGTCAGTGGCTGCAGTCTGCAGACAGAGCGCTGCTGCTGTGCGTCTATTTTGACCTTGACCTTGACCTTGGCCTTGCATCACTGATAACATTAAAGCTTTATTAACACTGATGTTATAGGCTGCGCACTGATTGATGTTGAAAAAACGAACAAACAAATAAAATGACGGCGCGTGTGGGCTTTTGTGTGTACTGTTGTTTAAAGTGGGCGGGTGGTAACGTACAAAGTACTCTTACTTGTACGTTACCACATTACTTTTCTCAACCTGTAACGCAGTAACGTTACACGTTAGTTTTTTAGAGCAGTAACGAGGTAACGTAACGAGTTATTACTACCCATCACTGTACAGCACTCATCACAGCAATTTAAAGATGAAAAAGACTCTTTGCCAGCCTTTTGAGGCTGTTTTGATCAGCCCAAGCCAGTCCTCTTGTCATCCGTTCTTGAGTAAGTTGTCAGACTTGAAAATACTAGCACGTGTATAGTAGTAGTAAGTGTAAATGTTCATACGAGCGTGTATAGAAACCGAAGATATTGCGGGTAAAGCTTACTGCGGCAATTGTGTGTAGCAAGGTACTGGGGCACTAAATATGAATGCAAAAAATTGCGAGTTTTTTGAAATGGTGTGAACATTTTATTGTTGCCAGGTACAGTAGTTTAGACATTTCAAATTCGACAGCAGTTTTAGTGGCAACAAAAAATGCACACAAAATAGTAGACTTATATTGACATTGTTACGACGAGCTCTTTATTTTGAGTGGCACTTTTTAAAATAAAGATTAATATGAATGTATTTGTCAGTATGGGAGTTAGGTAAGTGTAGGTGCGTGTAAGTGCGTGGAGTATGAATGTTGTGCAGTATTGAGATGGTGTGGTGAGCAGTATGGCAAAGCCAGTTGCAGAGAGGATGGAGATTGGAGAGTGGAGAGAGAATGGCCACGGCGGAAGCTGGCCCTTTATATCCAGGGAGCGGGAGCTTCCTCACGGTCCAGGAGGAGGGGGAGGACTGTCACAACATGTAGACTCTAATTTATTATCATAGCACTGGATACAGTACACTGACATAAGGATCAATCCCTCAAATTAATATGCAAGAATTAAATAACTCCTCCGCTGCAAACAGTCAGTTGCAAGAACTGTTTGGTGTCTGCGTCAGCCCTGTGATTAACTGGCCATTCTTCAGGCAGGTGTATCCCACCTAAGTCACCCACAACAGGATTAAGCAGATGGAGATGAATAAAAAAATTACAGTTCCAGATAAAACCATGGAGGTTTTTACTAACTTACTAATGTCAATTATTGATAAATGTGCAAAAAGCTGCTGCTCTGTGGATAGAACAGGAACTTAAAGAGCAGCTCACCCCTAAACCATTTTTTTTTTAGCTTATCAGTTGTACAAACAGGCCTTTAGTGATACAGCTCACTATTTATAGTCTTGTGAATTTAAACCTTTTTTTACAGAACGGCCAAACATATTTTGTAGTGAAAATCAACAGAGTGCTGCCCTCCTACGGTAAAACAGTGGGATTTCTGCTCAATAGTTCCAGATAGGCAAGTGTGACGTAGTATTTGACCACTTTACCGCACTTGTGCTGAGTATCTCCTCCCACGGCCCGTGCTCTCCACGCCCTCGCCGTCTCTCTCCCCTGCGCGCTCGTCCCAGTCCCGCTGTTGCCAGGTGTTGGCCGTTTTCGTAAACACGCCACGCAGCCCCGCATTTATCGTTCAATCCCCTCCGCGTCCCTTCCCTCTCACGGCAGGAGCAGAGTCAGGAACAACAGAGGGGGCGGGGCTTCCACTGTCCCGTGTGTTAGCACACAATAAGGAATAATGAGCCTGATCAATGACAGTATATACCTACAAATTAGTGACACTGGGGAGAGTTTTGAGTCCATAGATGTTTTAGTCAGGCCAAGCTTTAAGTCACTTTTTGATTGATGACAATCAATTTCTTACTCGCGGAGATACGATCATAAACAGCTCATGAAATAATACGTGCAGTAATAAAGACGCGATCTGAAGCAGACGTTACTGCGGGTATTTTACGTTACGCACGCGGCGCCTTTCTCACAATATTTCAGCTGTGTTATTATAAAAGCAACATAAAACATTAGTCCAGACGTCCTGTATTTTTTTTTTTTTTCTTTCTGGGACTTGGCAACCCTGCTGTGGAGGACGTCCATGACGGTCTCTGACAGCTGTCAGTCACAGGACCAGGCCTGCTCCTCCCTCAGTTCTCCTCCTCTGTCTCTGCCAGGTCTCTGCCCACTTTTTGAGCAGTTTTCAATCTCTGGCAGTGGGCGGAGTCAGGCCTGGGCCAGGGGTGAGTTACTCTTTAAAGAATACATAAAACAAAACAAAAAAAACATAAATTAAACAAAGACAAGCAATTACAGACATTGTTCAGTGGAAAATGTACAGAAAATATATAAAATGGCATGGGATGAGACGAACAATTCATTAAAGAGCTCAAATGGAACAACTCTGTGTCACCCAAGACACATAATAGAGTGGGTAGACAACATGAGACGGTGGCCTCAAATTATGTACAGCGATATTTTTCAATTATTTTGTTTTGTCACCTGGTGTTGACGGTTTGGCAATGAGGTACTATGAAAGTACTTATTTTAGTATGTATTTATATAGCGGTAAGGTCGGTTGTGTACTAGTACACCAAGAACAGGAATACATCTTTCTCAAAGCTAACGTCAACCCAAGCCAGGCCAGCACTCCAAGTCACTTGGCGTGGGTGTTAGTAACATCCAATGGAGCAGTGAAGATGAAGGGATTGCATTGCCTGCCTAGGAAGGTTCTTCAGTCACGCTGTGGCAATATTGTGGAAGGTAGGTTGATCTGGACAAATAATGACGTTGATGTACACTATCATGTGAGCTAAGCATCCTTTCTCTTTCACAACAGTAGTTAATGTTGGTGAGGGGTCTTTGGTACACAACGTTACATGTGTTAATCTGACCCAGATCTGAGTCAGATCCAGTTGCTAAAGTCAACTTATAAAAGTTGGATTTGTGGTGATTGATGAATTAAATCGAAGCATACAATGTCAAATTATTGTTGTCCACTGCATTTCTGTTAATATATCTCCTGCTTAACATTGAAATTTAGAAATGTTAATTACATAGCCTTTAGCTTATATGCTTATAATTATAGACACTAATTGCTAAGTTAAGTAAAACAACAGCTAAACATTGACACACTCACTAATGTTTTTAAACTCTGATGTTACAAGTGGCAGTGTGGTTGTCAGTTGCCAAACTTGTCTTGATTATTCCTAATTTGCAGTGTTTAGTGGCTTTTATTTAACGTTATCGTCTTTTTTAACTTGCCGTACCAGTCTTTTGGAATGCAGACATTCTGTTTACAAACATAAGAAGGGTCTATGAGGTATTAATTTAAATATGATTTGTTCTTGTGGTAATCAATCATATCCAAAACATGCTTAACTCTGCACTGTTTCAATAACACTAGCATTAGCAGCCGCAGCTGTTTCTGGTTAGAGACTCTATGGCAGTAACTCCTGTCTCTTTCAAAAGGTCACACATCAAGATTTACTTCAGTATTTTTGTTAAATATAGGCTTTTGGTAACGCATTATTTATATTATATTTTAAGTGTAAACACTTAAAATTTTATTCTTTATCACTATTAACGCAACCTTTTGTTGCAAATTTGTCTGTCGTTTGTGTATTGTCTTTTGTGTTTCTGAAAATATTAATAGGTTTTACCTTTTTTTTGTGGACATTAACAGCTGCTGAATTGATGACCATTTGTGAGTATGTTGTCAAATCTCTGAATGATATTATGGTGTGAGGTTAGTAACTGCAGGTAAGTATAGCATGCTTTTTACAAAGTCATGTTACTGTAATTCAGAAGACTGACGCACTTGCCACACTGTACTACAATATCTAAGGTAGGTAGGTAAGCTGTTAACTCCCAATGGAGAGGCCAGCAAGGGTTGCCTGTATGTATGGTATGTGGAAGGCATTAAACAAATTATATTCTATTATTACAATAACTAATGAGCAAATTGATGATAGTTGACAGCTGTGTGAGGAAGATTTGCCACATGATTCATGTTGCATACAGGCAACTCCGTAACATTCTGTCTAATCACTTTTCTCACTTGAAGAGTTGCAGAAGGTACGGTTACCTGTTTATGGAAAATGCAGTGTCCAATGGACTCACCAGCCTAGCCTGCACAGACAAACGGCGCCAATGGAACAAGGGGACCCAGAGGAACCTTAAGCCAAAGCTTTTGACCACTGTAAAGCCCACCAATGCCTTCAGTGTTGATACAAGACCAAAACAGGTTCCTTTACCTCACACCCCTCTTTTTCAGACCCAGGAGGAGCTGAGAGAAGCCCTAAAGCATCACACTCTGTCAAATCTCCTGTATAAGCGTGTTAATGCTGCATCCATCACACACCCAGCACATCCACCTGCTGCTCCACCCCATGCAGATCACGATGGTGCCTACACCTGCCCGAGATGCCTGTCTTTTTATGAGACCATAGTGGGGATTGACCAGGAGAAATGTCATACATTGGAGCTGGCGACTCTGAAGGGCAGAGCACATCCCACCTCTGGTAACTACGAGCTCTGCCAAAAAAGTCCCCATCAGAGGCAGCCCTGACACATTTTTGAAGGCTCACATCTAACCAAGATTTCATGGGAATGCTGCCACCAAGCATGGTCAAGAGGATGAAGTGTTGGCTATGAAGTGGTTGGAGGCGTGTGGGCACACAGTCACCTGCAAAGGTACAGTGCTGTGTCCTGAGGAGCCCCGATGGCATTCTCCAGCTTTTGGAGATAAAATGTCCCTTTCTCAAGGCCGGTGAGTCACTTGAAGACCTGATGGGCAGCCACAAATACGATGTGAAGACGGTGGATGGGATGCCTGAGCTGCATGAAAATGGTTGACGAGGGTTCTATGCACAGATTTATCTTGGCATGTTCTGCACAGGGCTGAGGGCATGTAAGCTGCTGATCTGGTCTCCATCATAGCTGGTGTCCATGTCCCATAGAATGAGGCATTCTGTTCTAAGACAGTTGCAAGGCTGATAACGTTTTATTTTAGGAATATGCTCCCTTATGGGGCTGACGACTACCAGGAAGAAATTGTGTAAATAATCTTTTGTTTTTTATGTTAAATGTTATGTAGTTATGTTCTAGTTCAATCAGTTGGATGTTTATATATATATATATATATATATATATATATATATATATATATATATATATATATATATATATATATATATATATATTCTCTCTCTGTCTGTCTCTCTCTGTCTGTCTCTCTCTGTCTGTCTCTCTCTCTGTCTCTCTCTCTGTCTCTCTCTCTGTCTCTCTCTCTCTCTCTCTCTCTCTCTCTCTCTCTCTCTGTATATATTTGTATATATATATATATATAAAAATAAGAGAGAGAATATATATATATTCTATATGTTCTTATTGACTGTTTTGTATGTTTTTGACATGTTCAGTAACATTTTTATAAACTGGTGTACAATACTAAAATAAGTGATTTAAAATGTTGCTTTTTCTTCTCACTAAATTAAGATACTGGGAAATGGGAAGTAAATTGTTTTACCGCACAAACAAGCACATTCTTAACATAAGACAGTGACTATTACACCACTAGGCGGTGCACTTGCATCACATTTCAACTGCAAAATTCATATATAACACATATTAGTATTGGACATAAACTTTACAACTATTTAACTATTTACAACTGATCAACTGGCAGCTCATTCATCTTCATGAATATCACCACGCAGATTACACAAAGCTGCACAAATTCTTAGGGTTTTATAAAATTTTTGCAAAAGGTTAATTGGCACAGTCTGAAAAGTGAGTCCGAAGTTCTTAAGCCAATGTATGACCCTTTCAACATAGACACGTTGGCAATGCACTTTGTGTTGGTGGTGTCCTCTTCTGAAAGTTGCATCCCTTTTTTGGTAAATGCTGGCAAAATGAGTTTCATTTTTCTCTCATGGAGGAGATCTCGGATCACAAACCCTCTGTATACCATCACTTCATCACCTGGGCACAGGTACGCCAGAAACCCACAGTCTGAAGTGATGAATTTGTCACTACATCTACCTCCATATGCAGTCAATATAAACATGATTAAACCATGGGGAACAATTGCCACTAAATACTTGACCATAATACTTTTTGCAGTAATAATGACTATAGGATTCGCCTCTTGAGTCAAGGTTACGTGGCTTCTGCAGTAGGGTCCCAGAACAGTCAATGACACAGGTTGTTGAGGGGTAGTGTTCTCTAAAACACTGTGGCATTGTTGCTTTAATTGTTTCCCTGGGCAGCCATGGGATGTAACCTCTCATCATTCTTCTCCATGATGTCCAACCACACGCAAATGATCTTACTGACCTGAGGCTGTGACACATGAAACCTCTCAGCAAGGTCATCCTGCAGCAGATTCAGCCAGAGCTTTATCAGTGTCATGAGGATCTGATCACGGCTGTCTAGCTGAAAGTGGTTTTGATAATCCCTTGTCAGATGATCAGCCAAAGAGCAAAACGCATCCAATAGCAAACCTGTATAGAGTAGGCAAAGGTGGTCATTCCTTAAAAGATGCACATAAAGTTCTGATGGTCCAGAACACTGTGTGGACTGATGATGTTGAAGGGGCTGGTCAAGTGAGTGACTGGCAGCATAGAGGCAGCAGAGGCAAAGATTCACAGTTTGTGGCTTCATAACAATCTGCAGTGGCATTGTCAGTGTCACCCACTGCACTGCCAGAACATGCATCTGAGGAAACACATTAAGGTTATTACAGAGTTAAATGCCAAGCTTCTGTTTTTAAGTTTCTTTTAGTCAGACAGGAGTGTTTGTTTACCTGCTTATCTTAATGAGGTAAACAAACACTCCTGTCTGACCAAAAGAAACTTAAAACAGTATGAATTTTAAGACTGTATGAATTTTCATTTTCAAGAGAAGGTAAGCTTATTAATAATGTAATGTAAATACATTACAGATTCTTCTGAATCTGTAAAAATAATACACGTAGGTAGTATTTATATACCTTTATATTTATATTTTACTTAACACCTGCATTGTTGCATGCAACTTGTTCTATTGAATATTAGTGCCTTCAGTTCCTTTTCTCTCTGCATCTTTGAAATGTCCTGAATCCTAGCGATAGGGTGAATTTTAAGGCCTTGATACACCAAGGCGACTCCCAGACTGCCACCAATAAGACAGAGCGACAGCTCATCTCTTCTCGTCTCGTTCCCTCCCGTTTCCTCACGTCGCATGACCTTTTTCCCTCTTCATACACCGAAGCAACAACCAACCTAAAGACCGTGTCTTGCGCATGCGCGTGATGTAATTACCCCCCCTCCCCAAAGCGGCAGATGGTGCTAGCCAGTGAACAAAGATCAACGGAAGTGACACAATGTTTGCTGAAGACATATGCATGTAGCGCGCCTTGGTCTGCCACTGTTCTCAGCTTGTTTGAACATTTGAGAAGTGTGATAATGCCCTGTTTGGACATTGTTTTGTGTGGATTAGGTGCCGCTGCTCTGTTGGTGACAGTACGCTGCCACAGCGGTTTTCACTTCTCGTCACTCCGTCACTTCCGCTAAAATTCCCGTGAGCTGATTGGCGCGGCAGCTGTAGTGCTAGGCCTATCAGAGCGCTTCGTGCCAAAGACGCCGATTCAACAAGGCCAATCGGCAGGAAACTAGTCAGACGGCCTCCGTCCTGGAGCGATGGGGGCAGACGGCGCATACATATCAAAAGGACGGAAATGAGCGACGTGGAAGAACCGTAAAGACGGATTCAGATGGGCGATCGTCGCCTTGGTGTATGGAGGCCTTTAGACACATTTTTTCACTTATCACAGTATATTTGAACTTAAATCAAGTGACAAAAAGCTTCCCTACATTCTATACAATTTTCTGTCATGCAATTAATGTACATGACGTACAGGCTTTAGGTTTTGAATTTTAATGCTCACTTATTAGTACAAATAATTTTTGTGAGTGAAGTTTTCAGACAAGTGTTTTTTTACGTTTCCTGTTTTTTTCTATTAGTTAAAAAGGGGGCAACTGGCACATGGTTTGTTGAAAACTGGGACATATGAGTGTTTTTACAGATATGGGTTGGGACATGAGACAAGGAACCTAAAACTGGGACTGTCCCAGTCCAGGGATGATTGGTAGTAGGTTTCCTTTCAACAAAATAAAAAGAACAAACATAGAGACGCTTGGGCAGTTTTTAAAATTTTAGCCCCTTTATCCAGCAGGGGAGATCCTCTTCGTTTGCTGGAGTTGGATGCAACTTAAATGCTGGCCCACAACATTTAGATCTCATCTTCTGATGTTCAAAACAAAATTGTGAGGAAGACAGTCGTCTCTTAAGCCAATGGTTGTGGCAGCCTCGGACTGAACAAATAATGCTAGACATGTTTAAATCGACCTCTCATACACAAACACAAGCAGTATCAACAGCAGCGCTAGCAGAAGGGGCTAAACCGGAAGTTACCAGACAAAACAGAACAAAGATGGCGCTACCCATCATTGCTTTGGTAATTAGGTGAATAGCTAGCGAACAAATATAAAGAAGGCGCCGCACAAGGCTTGCTTTTCTCATTTGGAGGTTTGTGTTTATGTGATTTATTTTTGTAACTGCAGCACGGTAGATATACGGAATATGTGGCACACTCGACACAAATAGTTAGCTCCTGCTCTGCTCCGCTCAGTGGCTGTTCCATCTCTGCTACTGGGACAACTACTGACTTTTGCATCTCTGTTGTTGAGGTGCAGCTTAATAGGGTGCGACCTGGGAAGTCCACTGGTCCTGATAGTGTTCCACTAAAATTCATTAAGGAGTGTGCGTTTAAGTTAACTGTGCCTCTTCAAAGCATTTTCAACAGGAGTCTTCAAATTGGGCAGGTTCCTGTCTGGTGAGGAACTTAATGCTTTGCACCAGTCCCTAAAGTAGGGTGATCGGCAGGCCAGTAGCCCTTACATCTGAAGACTTATTAGGTTTCTCAGACAGCAGTTACAGCAGGCAGTGGACCCATTACAGTTTGCTTGTCCAGAGCAGTTGGGGGGTGGATGATGCTTAGCTTTACATGCTGCACCAGACTCTTTTTTAGATGAGACCGGGGTTATGTGGTGGCGATGTTTTTTGTCATCACAAGCGCATTCAGGAGTCAGCGCAGTAAGGATTCATCCAGACTGGAGTGGGGTGAGGTGGGGTGAGGTAGGTTGAGGAAGTCCATAGAATGCAGCAGGTGGGCCACATCCAGACAGGTGAGTAGGGCGTGATAGGTCTGGGAAACCCAGGATGCAGCAGGCGCCTCATCCAGAGAGGTGGGTGGGGTGAGGTAGATCCAGGAAATCCATAGAAGTGAGGTTGAGGGCCCACAGGTCAGGACAAGAGCACAGATGGAGTCAGCTAAAATCCAATCGTCACTGGGACCAGCAGCCAAGCATCTGAAACAGTCCCCACTCCCCCAGAGGGGAGCGGGAGAGAGGGACAACTTGTGAATAGCAATGAACTGATTAAAGATATAGAATATTTGATAATAATTACAGTGATAGAAGAGGAGCAGCAGATGAAACCAGAGGACAGAGGCTCAGTGCACCATACTCTCCCCAGCTTCTAGCTCCTAGAGCAGCCTAGATTCAACTGTGGAGTTTACCCTGTTCCTAGCTGGCCTGACCATAAGCTTTCTCGAAGAGGAATGTTTTAAGCCTAACCTTAAATGTAGAGACTGTGTCTGCCTGTACTTTTAGAAACCCTGGGAACCACTAATAGCCCTGCATTTTGTGAGCGCAGTACTCTGTTTGGTTGCTATGGCACTATAACATTATTAATGTAGGATGGGGCCGTACCATTTATGGCCTTGTAACTCAGGAGAAGGATTTTAAACCTAATTCTGAATTCAACTGGAAGCCAGTGAAGCAAGGCTAGCACAGGAGTAATATGTTCTCTCCTGTTAATTCCTGTTAATAATCTTGCTGCTGCGTTTTGAACAAGCTGAAAACATTTTAACGAGATTTTAGGGCACACTGCCAGCAGAGAGTTACAGTAATCCAACCTAGATGTAACAACGCATGGACGAGTTTTCCAGTGTCACTTTTAGATAAAATATTTCCTATTTTGGCTATGTTATGTAAGTGAAAGTAATGCTGTTTTACAGGCTTGGTTTATATGAGCCTTAAATGATAAGTCTTGGTCAAATAAAACTAAGTTTTTCACAGTAGAACATGAGGCTACACTGACACCGTCCAGGGAGACTGTCTGGTCAGACAAAGCATCTCTCAGCTTTTTGGGGCCTAGTATAATGACCTCTATTTTTCTGGGTTTAGGAGCAGATAATTAATTGTCATCCAGGTCTTTATGTCTCTCCCACAGGCGCTAAGTTTCTCGTGGTCATTCTGATCAGGTTTAATTGCTAAATACAACTGTGTATCATCTGCGTAACAGTGAAAATTAATGCCATGTTTTCTGATTATGTTTTCTAAAGGCAGCATGTAAAGCATGAACAGAATGGTTCCAAGTACTGAGCCTTGTGGCACTCTATAGCTAACTTTACTGCACTGTGAGGAATGTTCATTTACACTGACAAACTGGTACCTATCAGATAAGTAGGATTTAAACCAGCAGAGGGCAGCTTCTCTCACCCCTATGTCACATTCTCATCTCTGGGGTAAGATGCTGTGGTCAATGGTGTCAAAGTCCATTATCTGAACTTAATAACAAGTCATTTGTGACACTAACTAATGCAGTTTCTGTGCTATGGTGGGGTCTAAACCCTGACTGAAAATCTTCAAATAAGCTATTGTCCTGTAGGTGGCGACATAATTGTTTAATTAACAGGGATACAGGGTTCTACTGAGCTGTGACTGGTCAGCCTGGCTACAGTGCTGAACAGAAACCTAGGGTTGTTCCTGTTTTCTTCTATTAAAGTTGAATAGTATCTGGTTTTGGCCTCACGCAGAGATTTTTTATAATTTAAAAGACTATATTTCCAGGCATTCAGAGACTGCTCTGAGCTGGAGTGACGCCATAGCTTTTCTAATTTACAGGTTGCTTGTTTAAGGGAACATGTTTCAGCATTAAACCATGGTGCTACTCGATTCAGGCCTAACAACCTTTTGTTTTAATGGAGCTACATTATCTAGAGCTGTCTTTAAAGACTGCATGGCACTGTCAACAAGCTGATCACTTTTACTGGGACTCGAGCTATGGGAGCTGTTGCTCAACATACTCACTCAACATTGTACTAAATATTGGCTTTATTATGTGTTTAAACTTTGACACAGATTGGTCAGATAATGTTCTTCTAATCTGGGTTTTATTCATTGGAACAGTAAAGTCTTTGAGTATAAACTGAAAGGTAATTAGAAAGTGATCTGAGAGTATGGGGTTATGAGGAAGGACAGTGAGCTCACTAATCTCTATAGCATAGGTTAAAACAAGGTCCAGGCTGTGCTTGTGACTATGAGTGGGTTCATTTACATTTTGAGTGAAACCTGCGTTGTCTAATAAGGACTGCAAATGCATTACCTAGACCAGCCATTCCCAAAGTCAAGACTGTCATGGCCCCCTTAAATTTCTGAAAATTCCTCGCGGACCCCCAACAATAAAACTTCCCTCTATTCAAAAGACTGCCATATTTTTCTCCATGTTTTTTTTTTTTTAATAGAAAACATTACAAAAACACTGATTATTAACTAAAAGTTGTTTTAAAGTAATATTTTGAACAAGTATACAACTGTAATTAATTTCAAATGTTTTTTATGGTACTTAATATTTTCATTGACTTTTTATATTTTTGTATGTTTTATTTGTATTTATGAACCAAAACCATGTGTCTGAAATAATAATAATAAAAAAATTATAATAAATTCAAATTGAATTTAATTGGGCCCCCCTGTAGTACCTTCGCGGACCCCCTTTGGGAACCACAGACCTAGACGGTCGCTGCTGTCATCAACATGAATATTAAAATCCCCTATTATTACAATCTTATCTGACTCTAACACTATACTGGATAGAAAGTCAGAGAACGCAATTAAAAATTTGGAATAGGGACCAGGAGGCCAGTAGGTGATTATAAACATAACTGTTCTTGCAGTTTGGGTGATTTATAGTCAATTATATGTGTGTTTAGATTTGGGGCGAAGAAGTAAACTAGACTGTGATATTACTGCCACTCCTCCACCTCAGGCCTGTGCTCCTAGCTGTTTGAAAGTGTACATGACTTGGGGGAGTAGCTTCATTAAGTCTCACTATAATCATCCTGTTGTAGCCAGGTTTCTGTTAAGGCCTAGTAGGTTAAGTATGGTAGGTATGTCAGACTGGGAGAGTGTTTGTCCACGACTCTGGTGAGCAACACTGGAGCCCCTGAGGGGACAGTATTATCGCTGTTTCTCACCCTGCATACTGCAGACCTTTCATATAAACCTGCCTCTTGTCACATTTAGAAATATTCCGATGATACAGCAATCGTGGCATGTGTAAGGGGGAGAACGAAGTGGAATATGGGGAGGTCATTAATGCTTTCACAGTGTGGAGTAAGAGCAACTGTCTAATCTTAAATACATCTAAGACCAAGGAGATGATTGTGGACTTGGGCAGAAAGAAACCTGCACACCAGCCTGTCTCAGTCGAGGAAGGACAAATGAAATGGTGCAGTCCTAACAAATATGTTGGAGTCCATCTGGAAGACAAACTGCACTGGTCAGTACAGGCAAGATAAGTGTATAAAAGAGGTCAGAGCAGTCTCTTCTCTCTGAGAATGTCTTCAGTGAGATGCTACTTATCTTTTCAGTCACTTGTGGCCAGCGCTATTTTCTAGGGGTGTAAATCGCCACTTTCATCACAATATGATATATCGATACAGTGAACTGGCAATATGATATCTGGAGATACCTCAGAGACTACTGCGATATGATCACTGATATGATGCGATATAAGGCCCCAAGATCGATATATCAATGTTATCTGCTTATTTAACCAAATATTTAGTCTAAATAAAAAGCTATTGTGTAAATGTTATATTTTATTACAATAAAACTGAACATTCAAATTAAATTTAAATGATTTTGATTAATGTTTATAATGTTTTGAATGGTTCAGATTCAATTAGAATAAAGTGAACATATAAAGAAATTGCTGTGACATGTATTCATGTTTATAAAGTTGTAAATTGTTATAGTCTTCGCTTTAATGCGCTAACTCCCACAAAAGCTGCTGTTTGTCATCTGTAGCTAATGTCAACCGAAGCACATGCTTTAGACTTGCCCTATGTTGTGCCGAGTTTGTATTTTATCCTGAAACGAGATCTGAGTCCAGATCGACTTCACAGCAGATGAATTAACTCTAAACTTTAAAAACGCACAGGAACGAAGAGTTTTAGCACATTTCCCTCGGTAATTACTTTACCATTCCCTTTATTTACACTCTGTAATGTTAGGCAGGCGGAAGTAGAGAGACCCTATTGATGCATCAATGCAAATCTATGTATTGTTACACCCCTACTATTTTCTTTGGAGATATATGTCATGGTAGCAGTCTGACTGAGGGAGAGTAGCAGACTTGACAAGTTGATCAGGAAGTGTGTTTCTGTGATGAGTGGGAGAGTGGACTTGGTGGGGGGGCCATTGTTGAGGGGAGGATGAGGAGTATGATGCATACCATCCGCAACTACAGCAGGCAAACTCTCCATGAGAATGTGGCCGCTCAGAGAATCAGCCGCAGTGACAGGCTCCTCTGCCTGCACCGTAGGACTAAAAGGTTTAATTGTTCATTCCTGCTGCCATAATACTGTATAACTAGGGTTGCAAAGGGGTGAAAATTTTTGGTAAATTTTCTGGAAACTTTCCAAGGAAGTTAAGCTTGGAAATTTGGGAAATTTTTAAATTTGCAAACCATATATATATATATATAAATAAAAAAAACACTATAATCCAACAGATTTAAACAACTTTATTGGGGTAGGCCCTCCAGCCCTCCCTCCGCGCTAGAGGTACACAAACAACAGGGCAGCGAGCAGGGAAGAATGCCTTCCTAAGAAAGGCACAGTGTCGTCAGTTGTGTGGAATTGGTTCGGGTTTGCAGCATCAGACGGAGCACAAACAGCGGCCCCCCTGCAAAGTCAGTCCCTACAGGATTTCGCGATGTTGTGATCGCAACGCAAAATCAAGCAAACCCCGTGAATTCAAGCAAACTCCGCGAATTCAAGCAAACCCCGCGAATTCAGCGCGACTCTGCAACTTTGTCCAAACTCCGCAACTCTCTCAGCAGCAGCGTACCAGTAATGCGCGGCGGAGGTCGGGTTGAGCCACAGACAAAGCAGCATGGAGGTGCGATGCGGAGGACGGAGGTGCGGTGCGAGCAGTGCGGTGCGGAGCAGCGCGGAGCTATAGCGCGGAGATTGAGCGCACATGAGGTTGCAGGTGTTCACCAGCAGCAGCGGTGTGGATGGGACTAAAGGAGGAGACGAACACGGTGCTTTCTAGTTTTGTCTGGTGTCACTTTGAAAAGCTCTCTGCGTTGCCATGGTGATATAGTTGTCTAAAAAGTTGAATGGGCAGCGTATTTAGACAACCATGAAGTTTGAAGTCATTGTTCTTTAAACGTTAATGTTGCAGGCTAATAACCTTCCTGAAAACCTAGCACAGCAAACTTCCTCTGTTTTTAATGACTGGATGTACTACAGCACACAACAGGAATCACCAGAGTAGATCTGAGAGGAACACAATCAGAATCAGCTGCAGGAGCCCCAAAAAACAGCACATATACAGCAACAGCAATATAATTTTAAAAAGTAGGTACACTCGGCCTGTTCAAATACAGGTATTTTTAATTAGATTAATTACCACCTCACATATGTTTAAAAACAGATTTTGTTAGTTTTTACAGTTCTAGCTAATATTTTTAAGAAGAATTATAGACAAAAAAATTTGCAACTTTTAGCGCAACTTTTAAGAAAATCCCCCATAAAATCACAGGGCCTTCTCGTCTATTTGACTTGTCTGATTGCACTTTAACCTCAAGAGGAGATCAAAGCAATACAGCTAAACTTGTTTTGGATAATTTCTCTGTTGTCTTCAGTTTGATTTTAAGTAAGTGGGGGAAAAAAATCATTTTTAAATCGTAAATCAAATTTTTTGTGAAAAAATCTGAGATTTTTTTTAGGCTAAATCGCCCAGCTCTATACCTATACCTACCTATAAAGAATTATGATGTTTAATATTGTGCCCCCAAAATATCACAATATACCACAAAACACATTTTACAACCCTAATAGTTGAGCTAACCAGAAATATGGAGTCTGCAGTCTTGAGTTTGGTAGTGTTGTGCATGTGATAGGGGGATGCAGAGTGCATATAAGTGTATGCAAAGCAGGTTACTACATGTACCACATGTACAAGTGACTGAGGAATAACAGAGATATTGAAGTGTGTTTGTGTTTTTTAGTATATTGCCCTGTCATGGGACAGCTTTGAATTGTATAAGTTCCCAATTTATTCCCATAAATTCTTGTTTATTCCCATGGAAAATTTCCAACTTTGAAAATTCCTGGAATTTTGCAACTCTATGTATGACTGCCCTTGTTTATTACTATTGCTAGGAACCCTTTAACTGTTTATTGTGGTTTGTATTTTTATGTATGCTTTTGAATGATTTTTACATTGTGTATGTTGTATGCTACGTGACACTTGAATTTCTCCATATGGAGATGAATAAAATATATCTCATCTATCTATCTCTCTTACATACATGTGGTACACAATATGGGAACGGTCAGAAGGTTTACACTACATGTTCATAGTTCTAAGCTTTGTAACAAGTACAACCTCTATTTAAGTGCTTTGTAACACTTTCAAACCCAAAGACAAAAGTTTAGACAAACATTTATATATATATATATATATATATATATATATATATATATATATATATATATATATATATATATATATATATATATATATAGTTACAGTCAAGCATGCTGAAGTGATCCAGTAAATTTGAAGCACCATGATTTAAACAACTCTTGAAACTGTCTGCCCCTCTGAGATTATTTACAAGTAATTATTTACTTGGATTATCATGTGTGGCAGGTATGGTCAGCGGGGCTACTTGAAGAAGGAGGAGGGGCCTGACATGCTGCCATTATTTGACCATGAGACAGAGTTGGAGCACAGGAGGGAGCGGAGCTTTCGTCTGGCTGCCAGGTGTCAGGTGAGCTGTTCGCAACTGGTTATGTCACTTATGGTTAAGGATAGAAACATATTTTTTGATAGAGTTGCAACCTTACAACCTTCTTCTGACCTAATTTCTTCAGTTGAGCCAATCTTTGAAACAACCTTCCATACTCTGACATTTTGTTTTTGTAAAAACCCATTTGACTCAACTGGCTTTAATTGACCAATGTCCCCTGAACAAATTTGCTCATCAGTTTGGCCGGCAGTGTTTGAAAATTCCAGGCATTCACAAGATTTACTGGCCATATATTTAAATGAATAAAGATCATGTCAAAACACGACTGAATCAATTATATAATATATTGTACATCCTGCGCACCAGTCAGTGACTAAAACTACCAGGTAATGCCTTAATTTACACACAGATGTGCCACACATAATGGTTAGTAAAAATAAATATTAGAAAATATTAACCTGTAACTTAGGATTAAGATTTTAGTTAGTGTTGTTCCTTTGATTTATATATATATTTTTTTTAATTTGACTATGCATATGGACATTTAATAAAAACTTAATGCTAATGCTGTATTCTTCAGTGGAATGCATCCACAGCCTGCTGTAATAACAATGGTACGCTCCACACAGTCATGTGTTCGGGTGGGTTCGTTTGGATGCACAGCTGATCGAGGAATCTGCTGAGCCTGATGTAATTAGTGAGCAGCGCGTTTGTAGCGCGTAACGACAAGGGTCGCTCCGTTAAAAGACTGTTCAATATTATCACACAGACAAACACTAAGACCCGTCTAAAGTTTTGGACAATGTTTTGGTTGAAGAAAAGTGCGCATATAGATCTGACAGCGCTGTGAAGTCTGTCTTTCACAACACGAGAATGCTTGTTTACTTTTTATTTTCACTTTACCCCACAGCAGCAGGTTGGGGACAGCTCACCCACCTGAGTAGATAAACACACCCATAAGGATCTACACCAAGTTTTCCAATAGGCTATTTGTCTGTTATTACAGCGCAGGAGTCCAGAGCACACCTGTAGCCTACCAGTTATAACCAGCTCAATTTTGGATTATTTTGAATCAGGGCCGGAGTGGGAGTCATTTTCAGCCTGGAAATTTTTTTGTAGAAATTTTTTTCTTATGCATAAATTTATAAAAACAAGTTTTTAGATTACAGTATGACTAACAAAAACGGTACATAATATACAATACAATAATAATAATAATAATAATAATAATAACATTTTTAGAAATTTGGGGAGTCCTCCCCCAGAAAATTTTGAAAAAAGAGATGTAATTTTATGTATCCTGGTGTGTTTTAAATAGTGTTAGATGGCTTTAATGTGAATACAATATAGAATATAATCTGTCATTGTATCAGGTCCTAATCAAATTGTTCAACAAAAGCTTTTAGCAGAAAGGTGAGAAAGTACTTAACCTTCTTATTGTACAAGTAAGATGTGTAAAAACGAAAGTGATGCTTTATAGGCTATATTTTTAGAGAATAAAAAGAGAATTCACAAGAGTATTGCATACAGTAGCAGCAAATAACACAGGGCCAGAGCCCAGGGCTCAAAGAATCAAGGGGTCACAGTAAAAATCTGTAATAAATATTTGGGGTTAAGTGCACAAGTTTATGTATGTTGCATGACAACAGTGACTTGTCCCATTCTTCAACACGTGTACTGAGATTATACTTCAAAAACATCAAGTCCATTACTCCTTTAGTGAACAGCCAAAACAAGCATCTCATCTGCTCAACAAATTAGAATGACACTGAGCAATATTTATTATAGGCCTACGATATTAAAACAGCCTATAATGTAGCCACTTAGTGTATATTATATATTTAAAATACTGACTTTCATGTTCCTTTAAACTTAAATCCTCACAGAGAGAAGCAACAGTAAGTGACAGCCAACCTTATCTTTAGGAGACACATTTACACAGACTGTGATATAACCAGTTGTGCCGGCCTTTTATCACAACGCGAAGACAAGAGTTCTTTTCACTGATGTTTAATGAGCACCCACATTTCACCGTAGAACTAACAAACAAAACACAATGCAACATAATATTATACACGATACAAACGTAATATAACCAAGAATTTACAAACAAAACACATACCACTTTGGCCTGCTTATGATCAAAAGGCTGGAGAATTGAGCTTTATAACTTTGCCTCATCTCTTGAGATTTTCTTTGTTGGGTCTGTCGTACCGGAGCTCTCGCTTGCAAACCCGGAAGACCGGAAGTTATATACGCGAAAACTAAAGCGTCCCCAAAATTACTCAACAGCCTTAACGCATATAAACATACACCCTTACACTTATATACACGAACAAATACAGACTACAACATTATAAACAAATATTTTTAAAAAATCCAAAGTAAACGCCAATGTTTCTTATCTCCACTACAGCAGCGCCATCTATTGGAAATGCATACAACTACAGTCTTAACCCTCACAACTACACCAGTCCTGTTTCTTTGCAGGAGGTTTAGCTGCTGTTAGCTTTAGCTCAGCTTTTACACTGCTCACACTGTTAACCTGAGAAAAAACACCAAGCAGTGCTTTTATTAACAATATGTTATTTGTCATTTGAACTTTGCTGACAGGTTATATTATCCACATTGTTGTCACACTAGCAAAGAGAGACTTACTTGTGTTTAGCTTCAGAACGCCCTAATGCAGCTGTAAGCTCCCATTCCGTCTGTATCTGCCTCACGTTTGTGTCCAGCGCCTGGTTTAAAGTAATATTGTTTGGTATTTTTGTATCTGACATGTCACGTTTTGTTTACAGTCCTCTCACATGAATCAAGCCAAGCGCTCACGGCGCTTTACTCCGGTCTACTTCACACAGTCAGCCTATCAGACGGGAGCTCCATAAAAGTAACCAATGACAGGGCAAGTAAAGAAGCATCTCTGGAGAGCATCCAGTCAGAAACAGCTGAATGTCTCTGACAGAGCCTAAACAGCAGTCACTGCTCAGTGTTTAGAGGGAACGGGAGGACAGCCCACAGATCACAGATGTAGAACAAACTCACAGCTGAGCCAGCGGCGGCTGTACAATGTTCAGCCATTGATCCTTGAGCATTGACGTACAGCGGCTCTAGTGGCCCTCAAATTGACCGGCCCACCGGGAAATCTCCCGGTTCTCCCGATTAGCCACGCCGGCCCTGTTTTGAATAAAAGGTGACACTTTGACGCACTCCATGTCCGAGCTCCATGTCCATGTCAATTACGTCAACGCGTTGTTTCAGCTCTACTTCAGTCATTCTTATACATGTAAAATGGCCTATAGTCCAAGCTACCCTTGAAGAGTTTAACAGACAGAGGAAAGTCATGCATTACCAGCACGCTGATGAGTAAAATGAGTAAGAAATGGGTCAAATTGGGGCGTCAGCAGTAGCTCAGTCAGTAGAGACGCTCGCCCACTAACCCGAAGGTGGCAGTTTAAGGCCCGCAACCGGCCAATGCACACTGTTGTTGTGTCCTTGGGCAAAACACTTCACCCACATTGCCTGTATGAATGTGTCACTGTGACTGTGTTTAGGGGTGGTCGGAGGGGACGTAGGTGCAAAATGGCAGAAACGCTATGAGTGCCTCGAAAAGTGCTATATAAAACTAATGCATTATTATTAATAGGTTGTTGTTGTTGTTTTTTAGACTTTCTATTATTTTGAAGAAAAAGGTCCCAAATTATGTCAATTGGCCGATTCTTGTCCCTTTAATGTCAATTTTTTGCAGGCACATGTCCAGACAAACCATGTGACTGAAGGATCCCAGCTTCCCCACCATCTTGTAGCAGTTTGGACTCTTACTCTGCAATTCATTTTAAACCTTAAAAACCCTTAAAAACACTTTGTCTCAGCCTGAAAAACTCAAAACCACGAGAAAAAGATATTGCTTTTTTCTCTGGCATAGAACCTAGTAGAACAAAAATTTAAAAAGCATTTTGTAACTCTCCCTACTTGCACAGAGAGTTTGATTGAGATTGCCATATTGGTTTTCTCAAAAAAGCTCATCTGTAACTGTTCTCACTGTCCTATTCTGCATTTTAATAAGTATTACTAAGACACATGGCTATATAATATTAAATTATTTCATAAAATTAAGAAAATCGGCCCTGCATAATGGTCCACAAAAAAAAACAAAAAAAACCTGCAAGGTTTATCAGCTTTTGGCTGCTCTGAATTTTAAAAATCGGCATCGGCCATAGAAAAACCCATATCGATAGACCTCTAATAGAGTTCTATAGTTGGGGGGTCTATGTGGGATTTTCAGGAATTTAAAGGGCCGGAATGGCTGCTCTATATTATGACAGGATTTTACAAACTTACTTTGTGTCATTTTTCATCAACAAAAAATGTCATTTTTCATCAACAAAAAATGACACAAAAAATCTGTATATCATATTTCTGCAGGTGGTGAAACTGAACAGAGCCACTCAGACACTGTGTGTGCCATCCCTAGCTGTAGCCACACCCCCAGAGGCCCTTTCCTCGAAGGACCCTATCCCTGCAGCCCTTCTTCCTGAGGAACTCCCCGCTGATACCCCTCCTCCTCAGGACCTGTTGTCCAATCAGCTCTTACTCTCAGGAGCTGTTCCCAGAGAAGTATGGCTCTGTGCTGTGTCCAGTTCAGTGCCAAACCTCAGTGCTATATTTACTCTGCTCTCCTTGTGGCCGGGCCCCCCATCGATCAGACCCTAGACCGGCTCCACGTCGTCGGCGTCGCCCCGCTCGTGCTCTGGGGTCAAAGGTCACCTACAGACGACTGCCGCTTACGCCGTTCACAGTAAAACCATTCACAGTCAAGCCGTTTTCAGTGAAGCCGCCCTGGGTTCGACAGCTTTTCCGCAACCTGAGCCCAGAGCTCAACACAGGCCCCGTTCCCAAACCGTCTCCACAACGTCCAGCTACAGCCGCCCCCACTGCGCCAAGAAGAGAAGGTCTACGCAGCTGCAGGCCCCGGAGATAACAGTACAACGCCTATTATAGTTAATTTTTAATCAGTCAGTAGCACAATGCACAATGCACTGCCTTTTCTCTCAGTTTTATAATGTATCTGATTCTGCTGGCTCTGATTCGTTTAGAGCTTATCACATGATATTGTAATAATGGTTTTATTAAAGAGATTTTATGTTTTATTTTATGTTTCTGTCCTTTGTTTATTTCATTTGAAAGAAATCAGCGGGTTTATACTATAAAGTGAAATTTCTGGCTAAGTTTGCTGAGTCAAGCCTAAACCCAGGATTCCCTGTCATAATGTGGCTCACTTTTCAGCGTGGTTGGATCACTATAAAACATAAGCAGCAGAGCTAACTGCATGTAAACAGTATAGTGAGAAATACTCCCACTTGTAGTCTGTATTTCCTTCTAGTTAGCGTCTCACCCCAGTCGTTTATCTTCACGTGGCTTCTTTAGGTGCACTCCACTGTACACTATTGCACCCTATTATGCACAGGCAGTAAATGTGTATTATTAAACACTATAATAGTCACCAGTTCATTCGGTTTCATGCGATAGTGAGCTAAATGTTTGTTATATTTAAATATGTTTGTATATCAATCATATTGTGCACCACATTTTAGTTACATATGGCATAATTGGGCTTTTATTCATTCATTCATTATTTCTTCTGCTTATTCCCGTTAGGTGTCGTGGGTGACTGGAAGCCTATCCCAGTAACTTTGGGCCTTAGGCAGGGTACACCCTGGACAGGGGCCAGCTTGTTGCAGGGCTGACAAAGAGACATACACAGACAGACAACCATTCACTCTCACATTCATTCACTATGGGCAATTTAGCGTCACCTATTCACCTAACACATGCATGTCTTTGGACAGTGGGAGGAAGCTGGAGTATACGTAGATAATACACTGGTAACACGGGAAGGACATGCAGATTCCACCCAGAGAGTTCGTGTGATGGTGTGTTGGTTGGCCCGGGGATCAAACCCACAATCTTCCTTGCTGGGAGGTGAGAACACTAACCGCTCTGCCACCGTACACCCCATGGTCTGTACCTTGAGATTACTTTGAACTTTATCCATACACATGCCGAAGTAAAAAGAGAGAAACTACAGAACCTAAACCTCTGCTGGCCACAAAAATGTCCTCAGATCATTTTATTACTAACAAAACTCATTACAGATGCTTAGAGAGAAATGTCTGGGAAACTGCACACAGTACATATCTGACATCTCTTTCACCACTGAATATAAAGTAAGTACTGTACCTGCTTTAGAGAAGGCAGTTGGAGGTTTATCAGACTTGATTCAGTGGTTTCATGTCTTCACATTGGCCCTGGAAAAGCTGTCTGTATCATGCACACCTCCTGTTGTCTGTGCTTTTTCTATAAAAGCTGACAGGTTTTTGTGGGCGCCCTGCTGGTTCCACATTATGAATGCTTGCAGGATCTGTTTGCACTGGTTGGATTCAGCTGAAAATGAAGTCCACAAACTCTTCACTTGAGTCTGGGTTGGTTTGAGTTCCTTCTTTCACAAACACCTTTCTGCTTCTGCAGTCTGCTGCCTGCTGGGCTCTGGGATCTAGAAAATACACCAGCATCAAACCAAACTAAACCAGGACTAAACTAGGTCTAAACCAGCATTAAAGCAGGACTAAACCATCACTAAATCAGGACTAAATTAGGACTAAACCAGGTCTTAACTAGGACTAAACCAGAATAAAACTAGGACCAAACCAGCACTAAACCAGAATTAAACTGGGACTAAACCAGGATTAAACTAGAACTAAACCCTGATTAAACTAAGACTAAACCAGGATTAAACTTGAACTAAACTAGGATTAAACTATGGCTAAACCAGGACTAAACTAGGACTAAACCAGGATTAATCAAGGACTAAACCAAGACTAAAACATGATTAAACTAGGGCCAAACCAGTACTAAATTAGGACTAAACTAGCACTAACCCAGGATTAAACTACGACTAAACCAGGATTAAACTAGGACTAAACCAGGACTAGGTCTGTTACGTAGCCCAGATTGGCATCACTGGGGCCCGAACTTGGGGCCCGAACTTGGAGCCAGGCCTGGGGTCGGGGTTCGCAGGCGAGTGCCTGGTGGCCAGGTCTTCTCCCACAGGACCTAGCCGGGCTCAGTCCAAAAAGGCTACGTGGGGTCGCCTTCCCGTAGGCCCACCACCCGCAGGAAGGGCCATAAGGGGTGAGTTCTATGTGATCTGGGCGGCCCAACCCATAGACACTGAAGCCATTCTTGTTCTCAACTGGAAAAGGGTGATTTGCCCTCTTCAGGTCAGAGGAGAGCTCCTGCCTCAAGTGGAGGAGTTTAAGTATCTTGGGGTCTTGTTCACGAGAGAGGGAAGGATCGAGCGTGAGATTGACAGGCGGATTGGTGCAGCGTCTGTAGTAATGCCGTCGTTGTATTGGTCTGTTGTGGTGAAGAAGGAGCTGAGCTGAAAGACAAAGCTCTTGAATTACAGGTCAATCTACATTCCTACTCTCACCTATGGTCATGAGCTTTGGGTCATGGCTGAAAGGATAAGGTCCCAGATACAAGTGGAAGAAATTAGTTTCCTCCGCAGGGTGGCTGGGTGCTCCCTTAGAGATAGGGTGAGGAGCTCGGAGTAGAGCTGCTGCTCCTCAGCATCGAGAGGAGCCAGCTGAGGTGGCTCGGGCATCTGTTCAGGATGCCTCCTGGTCGCCTTCCTGGAAAGTGTTCTGGGCATGTCCCACCAGGAGGGGGCCCCGGGGAAGATCTAGGACACGCTGGAGGGACTGTGTCTCTCAGCTGGCCTGTGAACGTCTTGGGGCCCCCTCGTTAGAGCTGAAGGAAGTGTCTGTGGAGAGGGAAAGTCTGGGCATCTCTGCTTAGATTGCTGCCCCCGCAACCTGGCCCCGGATAAAGCGGAAAAAGATACATGGATGGATGGATAAACAAGGACTAACCCATCACTAAACCAGGATTAAACCAGAACTAAACCAGGAGTAACCATAACTAAACCAGGACTAAACTAGGACCAAACCAGGACTAAACCAGGACTAAACCAGGAGTAACCATAACTAAACCAGGACTAAACCAGGACTAAACCAGGAGTAACCATAACTAAACCAGGACTAAACCAGGACTAAACCAGGAGTAACCATAACTAAACCAGGACTAAACCAGGGCTAAACCAGCACTAAACTAGGTCTAAACCAGCACTAAGCTAGGACTAAACCAGGTTATACCAGGACTAACCATGTCTGAACCCAGAAAAGGGAAAATCCAGTTTACCGGTGAAGTTGGCAGTGCTGAAGTCATCCTCAGCTTTATCACTTCCAGTCTTTTTGTCTCTGATCTCATGGATTATGTTGTCAGTGATGTGTTTCTATTCAGGACCAAAAGCAACTCATGAGTGAAGTGAATCATTGTAACAAATACAAGAAGCTTTGAGTTGTATTTATTATTTTTTTTATATACTCCATTTTTGTTTAGTGGTGTTTGGTTTTGGATGTTTTGCTTTTAGATTTTTTTTTTTAATAATGAAATGACTTAACAAGGAAGTGCTTCGCAAATCTCTTTTTTGAGACGGAGAGGGCGCACGTCATGCACATCAAAATTAAAGAAGAGATAACTCCCGCAAACTGTTGAACTTGCAGTGAGATTTATTTACAGATGAGGTATGGCCTTCATCAGGCCCAGTGACCAAATGTGGTCACCTCACATTTGGAAAGTGCTGAGGAGCCATCTTAAAAAGGTAGCGGTCAGGCCCTGACGCCAATGTAGTGAAATATTACACAAGTGATTTTTTGACACCAGGTGATTTTTTACAATGAAAATGTTCCAACATCAAGACCAAAATACATTATAATAATAATAAAGCATCTGCTGAAATACAAAATATAAAAACGTGTTGCTAAAATTAATCAGTGTATACATAGATGAAATTGATATAGCAACCAGGTTAGACATACAAAACCTGAATATATATATACATTTCTATATGTGTATGAGATCTAGGATTAAGATCTAGACACGACAACAGGGAAAACGTTCTTAACTACCATACTGTATGAACTAGAGACTTTTTCAAGACTAGAGGAAAATCTTTAAAATCAGTTCATCATTTAGGCCCTTAGGAGCTAGAGCAGGGGTGTCAAACTCAATCAGAGCTGGGGCCAAAATTAGAAAACCAGTCTTGGTCGTGGGCCGAATAAGAGAATTGTATAAATAATAAAGCCAGCCTACTGTATTTTTGTTCTCAGTTAGGCTACAATAGGCTTTTTAACATAGAATAATACTTCCCCACAGAACTACAGCTGTAGATTTGTGGTTTTAACGGGCTTTGTAGTTTTGTTTTAAATCAGAACTTGGAACTCAACAAATAACAACAAATAGGCCACAGACTACTGACTAACACTGGCCAATTATTTATTAAGTATTATTTACTGCCACAGATACCTAACTCCTCATATAAGACAGGTGCACTCAGGTCCACTCTGTTTTACTGTGACAGTGGGTACTACCAGCAGATAAATATTTAGGTGCATGTCATGCCCCTTATGTAAGCCCACCACAACTTTAAGCTGAGTCAGCTCCTACACACAAACACGTATTATAGGCTTATTTAACATTTATTGAGCAAACTACTGTCCACCTCTCTGTCCTCTGCAGGACACAGTGTGAGCAGGATTATACCTCTTTCTGGGCAGGTTTAGCTCGCTGTGTGTTAATGAGTGCATTAGAGCCCAAGTAGCGACAGAGAGAAAGGAAAAAGAGCGACGGAGGGCAGTGCTGTGAATGAACTTAGACAACTCTCTGCTGATAACTTGGTTTTACTGACACAACTTGGTTTTCTGTTTTTAAAGACGTACGGTTTGTAAAGGTGATGTTCTTACACTGCTGTGCAGTTGGAGCGTGGTTTTATTACTGCTACATTAGCTCAACAAACAAAGTGTAGAGCGTTTACAGAGAGTCCCACCTGTTTAAGAAGCTCCTGCTCTCACTGACCCCTCTTTGTCCATTTCTTTTGTGGAAAGTTAAATTTCCTGTGGGAGAATCCTTCACTCTCTCTCTGCTCCTGCGGCTCGTTAAATGCCGCTCGCTAAAACAGCGGGGGAGGGGCAGTGCCGGTGCGCAGCAGCGCCGCTTCTGCAGTGCATTATGGGAGATGTAGTTCAAACAGATCGAGCACAATATATCGGTGGGCCATTATTAATATAAAATGGAAATGATCTTGCGGGCCAAAAGGAATTATCCTGCGGGCCACATTTGGCCCGCGGGCCAGAGTTTGACACCTGTGAGCTAGAGTTTGGAGGGTGTGAATCCAGCAAGCCTCTCGCTGTTTAAGTAGTGTGTCACGGTCAGCCCCTCAAGGGGGAGGGGGGACCTGCTCAATTCCAAAGTGTGCACACATCATAATGAGCATCATTGAAGTGTGCTGCAACAGGATTTTCTCTGTCATTACGGCGAATTGAACTTTTGTGTTTACTTATTCTTTGTTTTAATTTCCTTGTAGTTTTCCCAACATAGGCCAGACCACAGGGACATCATAACAAATATATCACGTGTAGAAGCACATGTGATAACATTCTTGATGGGGATCTTTTTACCAGTATGGGGATGTTGAAAATAATTAATTTTTATTGTATTATTGCATTGTACACAACTTCCACATCGATAATTACCCTTTGGGAGAGGGGAGAATAGAGATTGTCCGGATCTTACTGTTGGATTAAAATTAGCATGGACAAGATGGTCCCTCATGTTTTTCCCTTCTTGTTAATAAAGATAGGGTAGATATTGGAAGATTGAGGAAAGTTCAGGGTCTGATTTTAGGATGTGCCAATGCTTTTTGAAAATGGTCCTTATGTCAGCTGAATGGGATGAATACTGTGTAATGCATGGGACAGAGAACTGTTTTTGTTTTTTTGTAGTCTTTTTCGGCAACTGAGAAGCAAGATCATAGGCTTGGTCAACCCATGATGATGGATACCCCTGTTGTAGAAATATTTTTTATGTCTTTATGTTATGTCTCGTGCCTGCTCACTGAAGTCTTTGTGTGAATGACAGATCCTCCTGAGTGTCAAAAACTGGCTAATGGGCAAGCTCTTTTTTAGAGAAGTTGGGTGGAAGCTGGAAGCTAACAACGTGTCTGTCTGTCTCTTTTCTATAGAGTGTGGTGATAATAGTGTTAGATTTTATAACTAGCATAAAAGTCTAAAAAATTTACCCTTTCATTACTGAATTGGAGTGTGAAAAAAGGGTTAGGCTCAAAGCTGTTCAATCAGGTGACAAACTCTGATGCCTCATGAGAGCTGCCTTTAAAAAAAAAAAAAAATCATCAATATATCTGTACCATTTGATAATTCTGGATACATATGGGTTTTTTGTTGCATTGAATACAAAAAAAAAAAATCTATAGTTCATACAGTATGCTAGTTAGGAATGTTTTCCCTGTTGTCGTGTATAGATCTTAAGTACGCATAAAGAAATGTATAGTGTCCTCTTTGTCTCGGCGCTTCTGCCAGAACAACTCCTACAGCAGCTCCAGCTCCTCTCTGAGGTACTCCACCTGGAAGTGCAGCACCAGCCGCTCATCACGGAGACGGCTGTTGGACTTAATTTCTGTGTGGAGACGCTCCTCCACCTCCTCCAATGCATTCTGAGGAAAACAAATGTGCATCATATTTTTACATTGTACAAAAGCCTATTCGCCTAACTCTCAAATTTACACAGTGCACTTAAACGCCTCATCATGTGAGCAGCGCATGAACAGCGCGGTGCTTAATTGGTTGTCGCTTCTCCGTGAGAGCAGAGAGCAGAGGCAGGCCCGTTGTTCGTTCTGTGTGCGTTATATGAAGAATTATGTAAGTTTGATGTTTATGTTTTACTTTTAGGTGATTAATAAGGACTTTTGTTGTGTTAGGCATGTGCTGATAGCTGGGTTCCTCCCTTTAGGTTGCTAGTTTTTTTTTGTGTCAATTTCCTGATCTGTGAGCCAGTTGTTTGCTAATTATATGTAGCTTAATGGTTCATTAATATTTGATTAGTTATGTTTCACATAATGTAGAAATATATATATGTGTGTATTTATGTACTATGAGTAACAAGGAGAATGCTAGTACACTGTCATTTGATTTATGTTATTATTATTTTAGTAGAATATTTGTATTAAGAATGTTCACTCTTAGTATTTCTTTTCTCTTTCTGTTCATTTAGACCACACACACACAATGCATGTGGTATGCTGGAATATAAATAAAGCTGATTAAAGGGATTCTCTGGCCGGAATCTATCTATAGTGTCCCGACTCTCATCGAACCACTACTATCCCTTCTATACAATGGTCCTTCGAGCCGGATAGGGTTCCAACACGACACTATGGAGTCAGCACCTGATGACCAACCACAGCCATCTACTCGACCCAAGAGAGACCAACATCCACCTCAACATTTGGCACCATACGATGTCACGTATCTTCCCTCTCAGTCCTTTGCTGCCCAAGACTCCTCTTCCCATGTAGGACAACCCGGCCAGGCAAAAGCAGCCAGAGTCAAGAGTGCGTCTGGTTACAGGTCAAGTGTGAGCTCACGCCGGTCTTCTCGAGCGTCACATGGACAGCATCTCCTACAGAATCTGTCTGATGTTCAAGCAGCTGAATTAGAAGAGAAGATTAAAGGGCTGGAGCTTGCTGACCTACAGCAACAGATAGAGGAGGAAAAGCAAGCCGACTTGGAGAGTGAACGGCTCAATGCACAAGCCAGAGAAGGACAGCGGCTTCAGGAGGAGGCTCATCTGGCCAAAGAAAATATGACTAGAGAGCTAGGACGACGTAGACGCCTAAAGAAATTGGAGAAAGAGCTACACATTGCTAAGCTTGTAAAGTCCTTCCTGTCAGAGTCTGAGGATGATGCAATGTCTATGGTGTCAGCCACGCCCACCTTCACAAATCTACCTCCCCCATCAAGTACAAGTCAAGGGCTACGTTTTCCATCAGTCCTCACCCAGCACTCAACACCACAGCAGCAGAACCCATCAATCAGTCAGGTACAACGTCCCATCACTGTTCCTTCGGCACAGACATTAGAGCCAACCGCTAACCCAGTCACGGGTGTGCAGACAAGGGTTTCCACTGTATTAGTTTCAGCTGCTGTTCCAGTCTCTGTGCCTCCACCTGTATCTGTCGCTGCTACAAGCCTGTCTGTATCCGTCCTCCCCACATTTAGTTATACCTCAACAACAGCACCTGGTGATGGAGTGCCACCACCATTGAGGCCAATTGTCACAACAAGACTTCAGTCCCGAGACTCAGGACTCCCAGCTGTAGACTCAGGAAGTTCTGTACCACCACAAGCAGTCACGACAGTTCCTTTATCTTCCGCTGGACAGAATGCAGACCCGACTTCACCAGTCGCAACTCAAGTGGTAGACCCTGCAGCGCCACCCTGGACCTACCCTGGCATGGAGACATTAATTGCAGCGTCCTATGGTATTCCAAAACCAGCACTCCCTGTCTTCGAGAGTGGCCGGGAAAGTGATTTTGCCCTACTCAAGATGGCGCTTGACAATTTAATGAATAGCCACCCTCACCTTAGCGAGCACTACAAATATCAAGTTCTTCTAAGTCAACTCAAACTTCCAAGCGCACTCCAACTGGCTAAATCCTACATGTATGACCTAAGACCCTACACAGCTGCACTAGGTGCTCTACAGGACAAATATGGCCAACCTAGACAACTGGTCCAAAGTGAATTAGGAACAATACTTAACTCACCTGCCATCAAATCAGGTGACACGGAGGCATTTGATTCCTTTGCCCTCTCTGTTCAGTCTTTGGTCGGGATGTTGCGGACTCTAGAGGGACCCAGTGGATATGAGCTAAGGTGTGGCTCCCATGTTGACCGCCTCTTAAGTAAAATGCCCCCCAATCACAGAGATGGATTTGTGGAATATTGTCTCTGTCGTGGTATTCTACAGCCGGGCACTGATCTCACTTACACCCTGCCTGACCTTGCAGCCTGGCTCCAGATGAAAGCTCAAGCAAAGCGCCTGGCCAGTCGTGCTACTTACCTTTATCACTCTGGAGGTCCTTTGGCTACAAAAAGAGAACAACATGGCCTGCGGCCCAAAGATAAGACTGCATCAGTCTTCCTTTGCTCTGGGGAGGCAGCCACCAATAAGGAGCCTACTCAGCCCAAATCTCAAGTGTCAAAACCCAGTCCTTACCGCCCTTTCTGCAACAATAAGGAACATTATCTTAACTTGTGTTTGGACTTCAAAAAACTGAATACTAGTGAGATAAAGAAGTGGATCCACGAAGGCAACAGATGCTGGAAGTGCGGTCGTGGCCACAAAGCTACAGCCTGTACCCTTAAGCGGCCGTGTAAGACGTGCAAAGAGAAGCACCTAACTGTTCTGCATGACGCCATTCAAGAGTCATCTCAGAAGGTCCTAATGGTCAGTAATGAGAAAGCCACTGTCTACCTTGAACATTCTCGCAGCCAACAGAGAGTTTTGCTTAAAGTTGTTAAGGTTCTCTTACACCATGGGGATCGTACCCTAGAGACATTCGCAGTGCTGGATGATGGCTCTGAGAGAACGATTATTCTCCCACAAGCAGTAGAGCAGTTACAGCTTACTAAGCAGCCCGAAACGCTTCACTTGAGAACAGTCCAGCAAGAGGTGAAGGAGCTCCAGGGTTTTTCAGTCAGCCTCCATGTTTCTCCCATCTCCAAACCTGGTAGGAAATATTGGATCGAGCATGCCTTCACAGCTGACAGTCTGAGTTTATCTGAGCACACATATCCAGTAGCAGCACTTCAAAAACGCTATGAGCACCTTAAGGGACTGCCTTTGCCATCTGTCTACCGAGCCCAACCATTACTTCTTATTGGCTCAGATACGCCTCACCTTCTAACACCAACACAGCCAGTGCGAACAGGCCCACGAGGTGGACCTATAGCAATCTGTACCAGACTCGGCTGGTCCCTGCAAGGTCCTTCAGGGATGATCTCTTCACATCAACCTTCTTGTCTACACATTGCTACTGTATCCCCCTACACTGAACTTTTCAAAAATGTGGAACGCCTCTGGCAGATCGATACACTGCCATATGTGAGTGAGAAGACAGCATCTCGTTCCAAACAAGACACGCAAGCACTCAGCCTTCTACAGACAGCCTCACAACGGGTATCTGTCGATGGCATACAGCGCTATGCTACACCTCTGCTTCGTCGCCAGCCAGCCACCGAGCTACGCGCATCTCCAGAAGCTGTGATGCCAAGCCTACGCAGCATTGAACGCAGATTGGCTAAAGACCCTGAGCGTACAATGTCCTACTGTAGAGAAATTGACAAACTGGTACAGGCCGGCTATGTAGCTAAGATCTCTTTAGAGGAAGCAGCAAAGACCACAGAGTCGTGGTATGTACCACATCATATGGTGCACCACAATGGGAAGGACAGAGTTGTCTTTAACTGTTCCTTCTCCTATAAAAGCCTGTCCCTAAATGATCAACTCCTACCTGGACCACCTTTGGGTCCCACTATGATAGGGGTCCTACTGCGGTTTCGTCGTCATGCTGTGGCCATAAGCGGGGACATTAAGTCAATGTTCCACCAGATCCGCTTACTTCCCAGTGACAAACCACTGCTGCGTTTCTTGTGGCGGGACATGCAGAGGTCATCTGAACCTTTCATTTTTGAATGGCAGGTCCTACCATTTGGCACAACCTGCAGCCCCTGCTGTGCCATTTATGCCCTACAGCAGCACGCCAGGGACCATGAGACGCAAGACTCTCTGCTCATGCAAGTGATTGAGCACTCGTTTTATGTGGACAACTGCCTCCATAGTCTAAGTGGAGCTGATGATGCCAAGGCCCTGATTAACAATCTGCGTGAGCTGCTGAGCAAAGGAGGGTTTGAAATCCGCCAGTGGGCCAGCAATGTGCCAGAGGTTGTGTCACACTTACCTCCTGAAGCACAATCAGCTAGTAGTGAGCTGTGGTTGTCCAAGGCCAGTGATAACCTTAACGAACCCACTCTTGGACTATGTTGGGACTGTTTGAATGACACACTGAGTTATAAGCATCGTCCTACTCAACCCTCAGTGGCCACTCTTCGAAATGTCTACAGCGTTCTTGCCAAGCTCTATGACCCTTTAGGCTACATTGTGCCATTTACAACAAGGTGTAAAGTGCTTATCCAAGATATGTGGACTTCGAACATTGGCTGGGATGACGTGATCCAGCCCAGGGATCTACTGGACAAATGGTTGAGCTGGGTCCAAGAGATTCCCACTCTGCAATACCTCAAACTGCCTCGTCCCTATGCACCTTCCACAGCTGATACTACCATCGTGTCTAGGCACATACACATTTTTTGTGATGCCTCGGAGCGCGCCTATGGGTCAGTGGCCTTCATGCAAACAGTAGATGACAGTCAGCACATCTATGTGTCTTTTGTGTTTGCCCGATCACGTGTTTCACCCAGAAAACAACTGTCCATCCCTCGTCTAGAGCTCAGTGCCGCACTTACAGGTGCACAGCTGGCCAGGGTGATTGAGACTGAGCTTGCAGTACCACCTGAGCACATTACTCTCTGGTCTGATTCCACAACAGTGCTGTACTGGATCAAATCGGAATCCTGTCGTTATAAAGTGTTTGTGGGGACCCGTGTCACAGAAATCCAGAACCTGACAGACCCCAATCAGTGGCGCTATGTCGACTCGGCAAGCAATCCTGCAGACGATATTACTCGTGGACTGTGTCTGCAAGAAATGATACAGGAACATCGCTGGAACAGAGGCCCACACTTTCTCTACTTGCCAGAAACCAAGTGGCCTATTATGCCTTCATGTGAAACTGAGCCTGATACCACAGAGTTGAGGAAATCTGCCTTTGTTGGAACTGTTTCCAGTTCTTTGCCTACACAACTTCCTGACCCCACTCAGTCCTGTACTTGGAAACAGCTTCTTCAGGAAACAGCTAGCTCCCTTCATGGGGCGGCCAATGCTGGTACCACTTCTACATGTTCAGCTGCTAATTTCTTACAGGCAGAGAAGCTTATGCTGCTAAAGGCTCAAGAGGATTGCTTTCATGACGAACTAAAGGCTCTTAAGGCCAGACGTTCTCTGCCTTCAGACAGTCGATTAGCATCTCTTTCACCAGAATATGATGAAGCCACAGGACTACTCAGGGTTGGTGGAAGGTTGCGGCATGCTGAAGGCTTGGACCTAGATACTATCCACCCAGTTATATTGGATCCTAGTCACCATGTGACAAAGCTCGTAATAAAAGACACTGATGAGTCACTTCTGCACCCTGGGCCAGAAAGAGTGCTTGCTGAACTCAGACGCAGATTTTGGATTATTCGGGGCAGAGAGGCCATACGGAAACATCAGCATTCCTGTCTGGAGTGTCGTCGTTGGAAAGCGAAACCTGATGTTCCTAAAATGGCTGATTTCCCATCTGCTCGACTTCGACTCCATAAACCACCTTTCTATTCAACTGGAGTTGATTGTTTTGGGCCTTTCCAAGTGAGAATCGGACGTCGCACTGAAAAGAGATGGGGAATTGTCTACAAATGTATGACAACACGTTCAGTACATCTAGAACTTTTGGAGAGCCTTGACACAGACGCCTTCTTGATGTCGCTGAGACGATTCATCTCCCGAAGAGGCAAACCATTTGAACTCCTCATGGACAATGGCACTAACTTTGTCGGTGGAGAACGGGAGTTGCGGGAAGCATTTGAGTCAATGGCACCTCAACTGAAGAAGCAACTCGCAGAGCACCAGATTTCATTCAGATTCAATCCCCCCAGCGCGCCACACTTCGGTGGTACTTGGGAAAGAGAGGTGAAATCTATCAAGACAGCACTGAGGGTTGTCCTCAAAGACCAGACTGTTCCTGAACCCGTGCTGCTGACAATGTTAGTTGAGGTCGAAGGCATTATGAATGCTAAACCCCTAGGTTACTTGTCTTCAGACGCCTCAGACCCAGATCCAGTCACGCCTAACCTCTTGCTTATGGGTCGTCACGACTCGTCACTTCCTCAAGCTGTCTACGATCCTAGTGATTTAGGAAGAAGACGTTGGAGGCATAGCCAAGCCCTTGCTGATCACTTCTGGTCATCTTTCATCAGACACTATCTGCCAAGGCTTCAGGAACGCAGTAAATGGAGGAAGGATGGTAAAGCACTCGCTGTTGGTGAAGTTGTCTTAATAGTGGATCCTCAGCTCCCTCGGGCATCATGGCTTGTGGGTCGGATTACTCAGACTCATCCAGGAGTAGATGGTCGTATTAGAACTGCCAGCGTCCAGGTGAAGAATCGCACCTATGTCCGTCCAGTGGCCCGACTTATTTTACTTCCCACTCTTGAGGATACGGATGATGAGGACACTAGCAACTAGGCTTTCTTCCTGTAATTCAACTGCCCTATGGACAGTTGGGGGCGGCTGTGTACAAAAGCCTATTCGCCTAACTCTCAAATTTACACAGTGCACTTAAACGCCTCATCATGTGAGCAGCGCATGAACAGCGCGGTGCTTAATTGGTTGTCGCTTCTCCGTGAGAGCAGAGAGCAGAGGCAGGCCCGTTGTTCGTTCTGTGTGCGTTATATGAAGAATTATGTAAGTTTGATGTTTATGTTTTACTTTTAGGTGATTAATAAGGACTTTTGTTGTGTTAGGCATGTGCTGATAGCTGGGTTCCTCCCTTTAGGTTGCTAGTTTTTTTTTGTGTCAATTTCCTGATCTGTGAGCCAGTTGTTTGCTAATTATATGTAGCTTAATGGTTCATTAATATTTGATTAGTTATGTTTCACATAATGTAGAAATATATATATGTGTGTATTTATGTACTATGAGTAACAAGGAGAATGCTAGTACACTGTCATTTGATTTATGTTATTATTATTTTAGTAGAATATTTGTATTAAGAATGTTCACTCTTAGTATTTCTTTTCTCTTTCTGTTCATTTAGACCACACACACACAATGCATGTGGTATGCTGGAATATAAATAAAGCTGATTAAAGGGATTCTCTGGCCGGAATCTATCTATAGTGTCCCGACTCTCATCGAACCACTACTATCCCTTCTATACAACATATTTCACAGTATTTACCCAGGTCTGACCCTTGGCTAGAAGACCAAGAGCCTACAGCAGGGGTGGCGAACACGCGGCTCGCGAGCTGCATGCGGCTCTTGGCCAATGGGAATGCGGCTCTTTAGCGCATATCAAGATAAAGCCCGGAAAGCAGCATAGCTTGCACAACTTCACGTGAGTTTTATGGCACGGTTTGAGGAAAACCACAGATCAGTTCCTAGTCGACCCGTTCAGTGTGGACATGGACTGCTTAAAAGTCCAGCTGTCACAGAGACAGCGACTGAGCTCAAATGGCATTGTGTCTTGCATCTGTATTTACAAAACTAAAAACACATGGAGATATGCAGTGACCTCATGCTGATAGAAAAGATTTTAAGCTTTCTGACAGTTTTTGATTCAGGAATCTAGGTGCAGGGATTGAGGAGATATCATTTGTTAAAGCTTTAAAACAGTTTAAGAGGTTTTAATAAAAGGCGTGCTACATGTGCATCTAATTAACGAGATGTCAGCAAAACCCGCCCAACCTTTTCAGATCATATGTCTAATGTTTTACTCAAAAACATTCAGAAAAGACATATTTCCAATCTTAATCCCATATCATAACATCAAAATGACAAAAATATTTCTATCTTGAACAGACACATTTCTTGAAAAGGGTCCATCAGTAATAGGCTTGTCTAGAGCTGATCAGTGCTGTGTCCTCTGTGATAAAACTTGCTCACACACAATGCTTCACATTGTAACTTTGGTTTATTAAACACTCTTCTGTGAGACCAGACTCCTTCTGTAGCTTCTACTCTGTCCAGGGTTTGGTATTTATACTTTTGCTTCAGAACATGTTTATATTCTTTTATGAGCCACTGGACACAAACGTGTCACACAAGTCCTCTGGTATTGTGTCTATGTTGAAGACAAGTTTCATTGAATAGTTCTTTAAGAACGTCATTAATCGAATTTGGTGGAAATATAAAAGATACAAGTAATAAAATGAAGAGCCATTTGGGAGCCAAAAGACAGTGGTGAGCTGATCCAGATGATCCGGCTTACTGAAAAGAGACCAAATTGTAGGCCTGGTCCAGGAATCAAAGCCAGGATCTTCTTGCTGTGAGTGTTAACCACTCTGCCACCATGCCACCACCCGCAATATGATTGTATCTATATTTTGTGATTTTACACTACAATTAATGGTCTTTCTATGGGGTAAGAAAGCTGTCAATAAAGACGTGCATGTAAAACTGAAATGCATATAAATTTGTCCATAGTTGTGCATAAAATACATTTTGTAAATTATGAGAATACAATTCTAAAAATACATTTGCAAATACGAAATACAGTTTTTGTGTTTTTGTTTTTTAATGAATACAACTTATAATTTTATGCTTTATGCTCTCTTGAGAATACAAAATTCAGCCGTGATGGAACTGTCAAAAATACGTCACTGCTGGGGATCACGTGATGCGCCAAGCTGAGTAGACGTGGGTTTCTGAGCTCCGCACTAGCGATGGTGAGATGAAGCCCCATGAGGCATTGAACCGCTTGAGTCAATTGGTTTGAGAAAGAGTTCATTTCTCGAAGCTTCATGTGCGCACGAAACCACCTACTGGCCAAGTGTATAATCACAGGCAGCTGTAACTGAACCACATAATGTGTGATGCATTGAATTTTTGTGTCTGTTATGTCTGTTGGGAATGACTATGAATTACAAAAAATGTATGACAAAATCATTTCTGTACATATATTATCACATATGTGTATAATAAATTTTGTATGTATTCTGTGTGTGTAAATTTTCCTAAAATGGTAATATCATAATATGGCAGGTCAAGCTGTTTTTCTGAAAATGGCAAGGGCGTAATCAGGCAGAGGACAGTGAAAGTACTTTTGGAACTAGGAAAAGGGCACAGATTATGCTTGTGTAACTTGGACAATGATGTACAGGACAGGGGAAATTGTATTCATTTTTATTCAGAAACAAGAGTTTCTCAACAGTTTTTGATTTTAAAGATTTTTTTTTTTTTTTTTTTTTGACACAACCTCTCCAGCCTTGGAGAAGACCCTTACACAAGGCACAGAAGACCAGTGTTGTGCATGAACGAGTTCAAATGAACGCGTTCATTGAACACGTTCATTTTTATGTGAACTTTGAACTGAACGCAACACATTTGTAAATCAAGAACTTGAACGTGAATTTGTTCAGATTATGTGAGATGAACGACGTACGTCACATCAATTAAGCGTCGGAAGTTGTTTTCACCTGAGTTGAGTGAAGAGGTCTGATCGTACTTTTTAAACAGCGCTGTCCCTCACTGCCCACAGGCTCCACTCCAAAACTGCACAGCTTCACCAGAGAGCGCTTGTGTGCGCAATGCATCTTGGGTAATGTAGTGTGAAGTCCATGGGCGTGCCGTGAGGGCAAGCAAGGCAAGCAGTGCTTGACCAGTCAAATCTAAAAAAAATACACGGATTAAAACTATAACGAAATTAAATCGCTATCTCTCCAAACATTTCATTTTGCCGTTCAGTTCCATAGTAATCAGTCTCTTTCCTGTTTTCAGTCACTCTGTTTCTTTCTGCGCCCTGCTGGCCACTCCAGGTACTGCCTCTCTGCCATTCATTTCTGTTATTTTCTCCTTCGTGGAGGCAGAGTCATGGTGCACTGTTTCTGGCTGGGGCTTGTCAAGCTGAGGCCCAGCAGCTTGTTTTGGAGGCTCGCGCATGCGTGCTGTGGTCAGTCTCAGGCTCAGTGACAGAGATCTCTGGCTGACAGCAGGGGGCGATAAGCGGCGCACTGTGCAGCTTACGGTCCCATACATTACAGTGCGCATGTGCCGCGTGAGACAACAAAACTTTCCACAAGTATCCGCAGCCAAAGTGTCTAACAGCGTTTCTACAGATAAGTCATAGTTTGTAGCTTAAACCCTGTTCAATGTTCCTCATGAGTACATGCTGCTGCATAAAACTGCGTGTCATGTAAATGATAGCCTCACGTACATCGTTAAGTGTCAGACATGTTCGTAAGAAGTGGAGCTGGAGGAGAGGAGAGGAGCCAGTGGCCCGTGCCGGGGACTGGATGTGAATATTACAGAAGTGTGAATGAACTGGGCTCTGGTTATTCTGGACAAACTCAGCTGTAGGAAATACAGGACGTTTCTTCAAAAAAGTAACATGGACTGGATTTGCAGCTTGAGTAGAGAGGTGAGTGTCAGTGAGGCGGAGTTTTTAAATGGAGGTTTGTGGTGTGATGTGTAAGGCTTCTTTTGAGGTTTTATTATAGTGAAGCAGCATTAACAGTGCACTGGTCTAGTGTTGATCTCAGTGTGAGTCCTGATGAACAGTCCTCCTTCATCTGTAAGGCTGGAACCTCACTCATCTATCCATCCATCTTCATTTTAGTGCTTATGAATTAAAGTTAAAACAAAAACTTAGGGTTCATTCTTTGATAAGGCGACAGAGAAGGCCAGCTTTGTGGAAAAAAATGTTGTAATGACATTCTTTTCTATACAGACAGCGTTACTAATCATAATTACATGCGAGTGTGAGATAGTTTGAAACAGCCTACTACTCAAACACTGATGGGATTGCATTTAAGTGATTTTTAATTAAATTTAAATTAAATCAAAATGTTGTCATATAAAACTTAATGAAGTCAAGGTGTCTGCTTGCCCACTTAAAAAAGTCACCACATGCTACTGGTGAAGCCAAAGATAATCGAATCTAATATCTTTGGCTTCACACTACGTTACCCATGATGCACTGCACAAGCAAGCATAACAACAAGCGCAGCCTTCATAGCAACACTGGAGCGGGCAGCAGCAGTCAGTCTGACAATGGCAAGTTCAAGTGAAGGCACAGAGAACACAGACGATGCTGCCTCTAACTATGATCATTTACGGACATTTTACACATTGTCACGCAAAGACTCTGACGGAAAAAAAACTTACCTTTCTGTGCAAGCTTATATATGCAAAAACGTCAATTTTTTGTGATAGAATTTAAGATCTACAGTGAGGCTAGAAGGTAGTTAACATGTATAGTGATAGAAGTCATAGTTTGAAAAGCAAGTTGAGCCTTTCATTTACATATCTCACCTAAAAATAAAATGAACTGAACTTTGAACTAGTTCAAAATTAAAATTGTGAATTATGAACGTGAACAGTTCACTTTGAACATGTGTGAACTGAACTTTGAACTAGTTCATGAAAAGTGTGAACTTGCACAACACTGCAGAAGACACACAAAAAGGCAAGTGCAAGTTTGTGTAAATTTGGGTAGAGTCATTTTTGCCTCTCCCAGTACTCCAGAGGGTTTTCCAGGTTTCCAATATTTGGCTCTGAAAGGTACCGCTGGACCTCCACAGTGGCATCTGCAGTGATATTTTGAGACCTCCTTGCCTCCATGACACCCCAACTCCTTGGAACACAATAAACACCTCACCTTTGAATAAAATAAGAAACAGTGAAAAATAGTTCTTGATAAGCAAACCTAATGCATCTGTAATGATGTTAGATTTAGCTTACCTTGTTAGGAGATATCAGATCAAAGTGTTCCCACGCAGGGAAAACCTCCTCTTCCTCGCTGGCTCCATCCTATCACCTAGTAGTGGGCTCTCCTCACTCTCCTAAATCTCTCTCCCTAAACTCTCCAAACTATCTCCAAACTATCTGGGGTGACAGTAGCTCATTGGGGCGGCAGTAGCTCAGTTGGTAGAGCTGCTTGTCCAATAACCAGAAGGTTGGCGATTCAAACCCCACTCCCACCGTTGCATACTGTCGTTGTGTCCTTGGGCAAGACACTTAACCCACCTTGCCTCCGGTGTCTGCGCACACTGGTGTATGAATGTGAGTGTGAATGGTAGTGATGTTTCTTTCGTGTCGAGGCTTCGAAGCGTGTGCCGAGTAATCCAGATGGGTGTTTGTTGAAGCGCGTATCGATGCGCGTGTTGATGACGTATGCAGTGACGTTCGAAGCCTCGGGAAGCGGCCGTACCACGTGACTGATTCAGGAAATGATTCGCGGGTTTGGAGCGCGATTCGAAATAAAAGAGACAGTGAAACGCAATGGATTCCCCCTCACATTTTATATATATCCAAACCTGTACAAACTTGCATTTGCATTTCTTTGCACACCGGCTTCATCTGTGCCCTGTGGAAGGGTGTTTTCAAAAGCCGGTGAAATATTGTGCAAAACAAGAAATCGCCTGTCTCCAAATACAGTGGAAAAGTTAATATTTCTCAATAAAAATCAATAAAATTGAATTTATCTTTATTCAGTTGTTGCATAAGCACGGGCATCAAGTAACACAAGCACCACTCACATCACAACGCTCTTACCAATTGCTTTCATTTTTATTCTTTTAACCTCACGATTTTATTTGACACTAAGTATGCTGTACATTTTTTGTCCACTTGATGGCGCAGTGGAGCAAACAAAACATCTTGAGGCATCGACCCATGTGTGATACAGTTGGCTGCGATGCTTCAGTGCTTCATGAGGCTTCATCTCACCATCACTAGTGAATGGGTGAACGGTTCCTTGATGTAAAGCGCTTTGAGTACCCATGAAGGTAGAAAAGCGCTATATAAATGTGACCATTTATCTCCAAACTATATAAACGCTATTCAAACTCTCCAAACTCTATCCAAATTCTCAACTGACCGCAACTCTCCTTCAAATACCCACATTTTGAATGGAGCCTGAGGGGTCTATATAGCTATAAAAGGCACGTTCGAGATGAGACCTGCGCAGTTTTGATCAGTGTCGGTCTGTGCGCAGTGCTCAGGTTAGATTTGTGTCCGACTTGTTCCCGACTTGCTCAGATGCCACAAGTGCGACGGTCACCGAAAGCTCGTGAGATCCAAACGAGACCAGCGTCTGAGCCACCGCAGTTCATTATTATTAGGCCCGAGCCCCAAGGGTGGCGTAGGGCCTATTGTAACTGAAGAGCAGTGCGCGAAGCGCACTGCCCAAAAGTGCGCGAAGCGCACCAAAACAGAGCGCGAAGCGCTCACCATTAATCAAACACTAATAGCCACACTCATGAGATCATGCCGGATCCGGTGATATAGGTGTGTGCCGCGAACGCGGCATATTTGTAATTGTTGGGACAAAATTTCGGTAATGGGCACACGTCCTTCGACAAGGTCAATGACGAGCGCAACGCGCTCGTCATTGACTAAGGACCCCACAAACGGATTGGTCATGTCACGCCCTTTCTAAATATATATAGATGCCTCGCCTATGGCGAGGCATAATTGAAATTCAAAGATTTCTTCATTATTAGGCCCGAGCGCCAGGAGTGGCGAGGGCCTATAGTGACTGTTCAGCAGTGCGCGAAGCGCACTGCCCAAAAGTGCGCGAAGCGCACGTAAACAGAGCGCGAAGCGCTCATCCTTCACCAAACACTCATAATCACACTCATGGCATCAAGCACTATTCGGTGATATAGGTATGTGCCGCGAATGCGGCACATTTGTAATTGTTCCGACTAAAACAAAGACCAAAAAAAAACAGGTCAATGACGAGCGCAACGCGCTCGTCATTGACTATGGACCCCACGAGTGCGTTACTGGACGCGAGTACTTTCTAAATATATATATATTGCTATAAGAAAAAACGCCTAATTGAAATTGTTCCGTTTTTTCTTATTATTATTATTATTATTATTATTATTATTTTTCTTCTACCCACCCGTTTCCACAATTTTCGGCAACTTGCCGTCAGTGAAAAGTCACCAAATTTTGCCCAAAATTAAATCACGCGGAGCGGAAATTTTTGAAATAGGTACTATCAAAAACCTCAAAAAATTGGCGCGACAGCGCCCCCTGGAAAATCAAAATACATTGCGTCTATGGCCATACACCAAAAATGAACTTTGTCGTATCCAAATGAAATTTGGCACAGTGATTGATCATATGATCCTGAACAAAAAAATATATTATGCCGTTGCTAGGCAACCAACCGGAAGTCGGCCATCTTGGATTGTTCATGTGACCTCCTGATTTGCACCCTTCACATTTTAACGAACTCGTCCTAGGGCGTTTAACCCAGCGACACAAAAATCGCTCCACATCATCTAGACAAGTGGGACATTAAAAGTTGTTCAAGGTTTTGTAGAATATTAAACGGTGTTGCCGTGGTGACGCGACAAATTTTGGCGTCGTTTTTGTGGCTCGCCGACACCCTTCAAAGTGTCATAGCTCACACATATCTTGACCGATTTCTCTCAAATTTGAATCGTTGGTGGAGTCCCCAGCCCTGAACAGATTACTATGTGAATATTCACAATGGGCGCGATAGCGCCCCCTAGAGAGCAAAATACATATTTGTATGGGACGATAAAAATAAACTTTATCGTACACTAATGAAATTTGGTACACATATCTGTCACATGACCTTCATCAAAAAAGTCAATGATGGCCCCACCCCATCTCCCATCTTGTTGCCATGGTGATGCCCCAAATATCCACTTCAGCCAATGGGACGTCCCAGCGCTTACTTTGACGGAGCAAAACGAAATTTGGTTCACATATGCTTCATGGCTATACGAACAAAAAATTATATTGTGGCCACGCCCCCTGACCAACCGGAAGTCGGCCATCTTGGATTGATCATGTGACCCCCTGATTTGCACCCTTCACATTTTAACGAACTCGTCTTAGGGCGTTTAAGTAAATGACCTCAAATTTTGTCAACATCATCTGGAGAGGCGTCTGACCAAAAGTTGTTGAAGGTTGTGTAGAATATTAAACGGTGTTGCCACAGCACAGCCCCAAATTTCATGTTTATTCTGTGGCTCGCTAACAAACCCTAATTTGTTCTAACTCACACATGCAGAGCCCAAAGTGGACCAAATTTTAATCACTTATTTATTCCATGGACCTATGGGCATGAACGAAGAAAAAATGCCAATTGTTGCAATAGCGCCCCCTGCAGAGTGAGGGAAAAATCCCTATGGAAGGGCAAAAATAAAGTTTGTTGAAAATGCACGAAATTTGGCAGAGAAATCCATCAGCTCACAACAATGAAAAAAGTCAATAGGACTCATGCTTTACCTTGTACGGTTTTGCCACGGCAATGTCAGAAACTCCCCATTATATTCCAATGGGAATCCTATACAATGGAATCCTATGGAGCCACAGAATTATGTCACATTTGGTAAATTTTTAAAGAGCCACATCTAAAAATTTGGCAAGTTTTGGCAAATCTGCCCCAGCTCCGGGCGCGGCAGGCGAGGGCCTACCATCGCCGCTTGCGGCTATATTTATTATTATTATTATTCTTTTTTTTTTCTGTCCCCGAAATCGCATTTTTCGGTCACTTGCCGTGAACGAAAACTCACAAAAATTGGCACGCAGTGCCAGCCCGGCGAAAAATTTGATAATTTAGGTAAATTTCAAACAATGACAAAAAAGGGGCGCGACAGCGCCCCCTAGAGTAACACCCCTATGGAAAGACCCAAAAGTCAAGTTCGTCATAGACGAACAAAATTCAGGTCAATGATTGGTCATGTCGGACCAAACAAAAAATTATATTGAGCTGTTGCTAGGCAACCAACAGGAAGTCGGCCATATTGGATTGATCATGTGACGCTGCACCGGAGGTGCCATTTCCTCCTCTCGTACTTTAACAAACTCGTCCTAGGGCGTTTAACCCAGCGACACCAAAATCGCTCCACATCATCTAGACAAGTGGGACATTAAAAGTTGTTCAAGGTTTTGTAGAATATTAAACGGTGTTGCCGTGGTGACGCGACAAATTTTGGCGTCGTTTTTGTGGCTCGCCGACACCCTTCAAAGTATCATAGTTCGCACATATCTTGACCGATTTCTCTCAAATTTTAATCGTTGGTGGAGTCCCAAGCCCTGAACAGATTACTATGTGAATATTCATAATGGGCGCGATAACGCCCCCTAGAGAGCAAAATACAAATTTGTATGGGACAATAAAAATAAACTTTATCGTATACTAACGAAATTTGGTACACATATCTGTCACATGACCTTCATCAAAAAAGTCAATGATGGCCCTACCCCATCTCCCATCCTGTTGCCATGGTGATGCCTCAAATATCCACTTCAGCCAATGGGACGTCCCAGCGCTTACTTTGACGGAGCCAAACGAAATTTGGTACACATATGCTTCATGTCTATACGAACAAAAAATTATATTGTGGCCACGCCCCCTGACCAACCGGAAGTCGGCCATCTTGGATTGATCATGTGACCCCCTGATTTGCAGCCTTCACATTTTAACGAACTCGTCTGAGGGCGTTTAAGTAAATGACCTCAAATTGTGTCAACATCATCTGGAGAGGCGTCTGACCAAAAGTTGTTGAAGGTTGTGTAGAATATTAAACGGTGTTGCCACAGCACAGCCCCAAATTTCATGTTTATTCTGTGGCTCGCTAACAACCCCTAATTTGTTCTAACTCACACATGCAGAGCCCAATGTGGATCAAATTTTAATCACTTGTTTACTCCATGGACCTATGGGCATGAAAGAAGAAAAAATGCCAATTGCTGCTATAGCGCCCCCTGCAGAATGAGGCAAAAATCCCTATGGAAGGGCAAAAATAAAGTTTATTGAAAATGCACGAAATTTGGCACAGAAATCCATCAGCTCACAACAATGAAAAAAGTCAATAGGACTAATGCTTTACCTTGTACGGTTTTGCCACGGCAATGTCAGAATCTCCCCATTATATTCCAATGGGAATCCTATACAATGGAATCCTATGGAGCCACTGAATTATGTCACATTTGGTAAATTTTTAAAGAGCCACATCTAAAAATTTGGCAAGTTTTGGCAAATCTGCCCCAGCTCCGGGCGCGGCAGGCGAGGGCCTACCATCGCCGCTTGCGGCTATATTTATTATTATTATTCTTTTTTTTTTCTGTCCCCGAAATCGCATTTTTCGGTCACTTGCCGTGAACGAAAACTCACAAAAATTGGCACGCAGTGCCAGCCCGGCGAAAAATTTGATAATTTAGGTAAATTTCAAACAATGACAAAAAAGGGGCGCGACAGCGCCCCCTAGAGTAACACCCCTATGGAAAGACCCAAAAGTCAAGTTCGTCATAGACGAACAAAATTCAGGTCAATGATTGGTCATGTCGGACCAAACAAAAAATTATATTGAGCTGTTGCTAGGCAACCAACAGGAAGTCGGCCATATTGGATTGATCATGTGACGCTGCACCGGAGGTGCCATTTCCTCCTCTCGTACTTTAACGAACTCGTCCTAGGGCGTTTAACCCAGCGACACCAAAATCGCTCCACATCATCTAGACAAGTGGGACATTAAAAGTTGTTCAAGGTTTTGTAGAATATTAAACGGTGTTGCCGTGGTGACGCGACAAATTTTGGCGTCGTTTTTGTGGCTCGCCGACACCCTTCAAAGTATCATAGTTCGCACATATCTTGACCGATTTCTCTCAAATTTTAATCGTTGGTGGAGTCCCAAGCCCTGAACAGATTACTATGTGAATATTCATAATGGGCGCGATAACGCCCCCTAGAGAGCAAAATACAAATTTGTATGGGACAATAAAAATAAACTTTATCGTATACTAACGAAATTTGGTACACATATCTGTCACATGACCTTCATCAAAAAAGTCAATGATGGCCCTACCCCATCTCCCATCCTGTTGCCATGGTGATGCCCCAAATATCCACTTCAGCCAATGGGACGTCCCAGCGCTTACTTTGACGGAGCCAAACGAAATTTGGTACACATATGCTTCATGTCTATACGAACAAAAAATTATATTGTGGCCACGCCCCCTGACCAACCGGAAGTCGGCCATCTTGGATTGATCATGTGACCCCCTGATTTGCAGCCTTCACATTTTAACGAACTCGTCTGAGGGCGTTTAAGTAAATGACCTCAAATTGTGTCAACATCATCTGGAGAGGCGTCTGACCAAAAGTTGTTGAAGGTTGTGTAGAATATTAAACGGTGTTGCCACAGCACAGCCCCAAATTTCATGTTTATTCTGTGGCTCGCTAACAACCCCTAATTTGTTCTAACTCACACATGCAGAGCCCAATGTGGATCAAATTTTAATCACTTGTTTACTCCATGGACCTATGGGCATGAAAGAAGAAAAAATGCCAATTGCTGCTATAGCGCCCCCTGCAGAATGAGGCAAAAATCCCTATGGAAGGGCAAAAATAAAGTTTATTGAAAATGCACGAAATTTGGCACAGAAATCCATCAGCTCACAACAATGAAAAAAGTCAATAGGACTAATGCTTTACCTTGTACGGTTTTGCCACGGCAATGTCAGAATCTCCCCATTATATTCCAATGGGAATCCTATACAATGGAATCCTATGGAGCCACTGAATTATGTCACATTTGGTAAATTTTTAAAGAGCCACATCTAAAAATTTGGCAAGTTTTGGCAAATCTGCCCCAGCTCCGGGCGCGGCAGGCGAGGGCCTACCATCGCCGCTTGCGGCTATATTTATTATTATTATTATTCTTTTTTTTTTCTGTCCCCGAAATCGCATTTTTTGGTCACTTGCCGTGAACGAAAACTCACAAAAATTGGCACGCAGTGCCAGCCCGGCGAAAAATTTGATAATTTAGGTAAATTTCAAACAATGACAAAAAAGGGGCGCGACAGCGCCCCCTAGAGTAACACCCCTATGGAAAGACCCAAAAGTCAAGTTCGTCATAGACGAACAAAATTCAGGTCAATGATTGGTCATGTCGGACCAAACAAAAAATTATATTGAGCTGTTGCTAGGCAACCAACAGGAAGTCGGCCATATTGGATTGATCATGTGACGCTGCACCGGAGGTGCCATTTCCTCCTCTCGTACTTTTACGAACTCGTCCTAGGGCGTTTAACCCAGCGACACCAAAATCGCTCCACATCATCTAGACAAGTGGGACATTAAAAGTTGTTCAAGGTTTTGTAGAATATTAAACGGTGTTGCCGTGGTGACGCGACAAATTTTGGCGTCGTTTTTGTGGCTCGCCGACACCCTTCAAAGTATCATAGTTCGCACATATCTTGACCGATTTCTCTCAAATTTTAATCGTTGGTGGAGTCCCAAGCCCTGAACAGATTACTATGTGAATATTCATAATGGGCGCGATAACGCCCCCTAGAGAGCAAAATACAAATTTGTATGGGACGATAAAAATAAACTTTATCGTATACTAACGAAATTTGGTACACATATCTGTCACATGACCTTCATCAAAAAAGTCAATGATGGCCCTACCCCATCTCCCATCCTGTTGCCATGGTGATGCCCCAAATATCCACTTCAGCCAATGGGACGTCCCAGCGCTTACTTTGATGGAGCCAAACGAAATTTGGTACACATATGCTTCATGTCCATACGAACAGAAAATTATATTGTGGCCACGCCCCCTGACCAACCGGAAGTCGGCCATCTTGGATTGATCATGTGACCCCCTGATTTGCAGCCTTCACATTTTAACAAACTCGTCTGAGGGCGTTTAAGTAAATTACCTCAAATTTTGTCAACATCATCTGGAGAGGCGTCTGACCAAAAGTTGTTGAAGGTTGTGTAGAATATTAAACGGTGTTGCCACAGCACAGCCCCAAATTTCATGTTTATTCTGTGGCTCGCTAACAACCCCTAATTTGTTCTAACTCACACATGCAGAGCCCAATGTGGATCAAATTTTAATCACTTATTTACTCCATGGACCTATGGGCATGAAAGAAGAAAAAATGCCAATTGCTGCAATAGCGCCCCCTGCAGAGTGAGGCAAAAATCCCAATGGAAGGGCAAAAATAAAGTTTATTGAAAATGCGCGAAATTTGGCAGAGAAATCCATCAGCTCACAACAATGAAAAAATTCAATAAGACTCATGCTTTACCTTGTACGGTTTTGCCACGGCAATGTCAGAATCTCCCCATTATATTCCAATGGGAATCCTATACAATGGAATCCTATGGAGCCACAGAATTATGTCACATTTGGTAAATTTTTAAAGAGCCACAACTAAAAATTTGGCAAGTTTTGGCAAATCTGCCCCAGCTCCGGGCGCGGCAGGCGAGGGCCTACCATCGCCGCTTGCGGCTATATTTATTATTATTATTATTATGTCTGTTTTGTGCCATTTGTGTTGGGGAGGGTTGAGGTTTCTAGGCTTTGTGTTCAGGTTTTGCTGGGAACCAGTGTTCTTGTTTTATGTTCAATTGTTTTTGTTGGTAGTTACAGACTGGTCAAGTTTAGATTTGGTTAAATATGTGAACAGCACAAAACCAATAATATTTCTTTTATGTCAGTTAAGATAAGTACTTGGAATGTTAAAGGGTCCCACAATGTGGTTAAGAAAAAGTCCATTCTAAATTCTCTGAAGAAAGATTTGATTCACATTGCTTTCTTGCAAGAAACCCATTTGACAGACGAAGAGCATAAAAAATATTGTAGAGAATGGGTTGGTCAAATTTTCTTTTCATCCTATTCCACAAATAAAAGGGGTGTTATTACCCTTATACACAAAAATCTTCCCTTCACTGCTATAGCCACTCATAAGGATGATGAAGGAAGATATATTCTCGTTAAAGGGATGTTGCATGGGGAAATGGTTCTCCTAGGTAATATATATGCCCCAAATGCACAGGATGAAGAGTTTTATACAGCATTATTTAGTCAATTAGCGGACATGGACTGTGCCAATATAATATTAGCAGGTGACTTTAACTGTGTTTTATGCCCAAAATTGGATAGACTCCCCCCACAATCTACTCTGACGAAAAATTCAAGAGCCCTCTTGCAAATTGTAAATGAGCTTCACCTTGTGGATGTCTGGCGACATCACAATCCACTCACTAAACAGTACACTTTCCACTCTAGCCCTCACTTGTCAGCATCTTGTATAGATTATATTTTTATGTCCAAGTGCATCAGTCAATTAGTTGAGCAGGTGAATATTGGTCATATAGGTCTCTCTGACCACACTCCTGTAGTCCTAACCATTCAACCCTTGAGACATATTGAGCGCTCCATGTCTTGGAAGATGAGCACACTGTCCCTTCTGGATGAGAAATTTACACTTTTTTTAACAGAGCAAACAATATTATTTTTAGAAGCAAATGATAAAGAGGAGATAGAACTTTATGGGACAGTTATAAGGCTTATATGAGAGGGATGATTATTTCACACACAAGTCATAAAAGAAAACAGCGATTAACAAGGCAGTTAGAGATCGAGAATAATATAAAAAAGCTAATAAACCTAACTGATTTTTGGCTCGCCTTGTGAAGAATACTCCATCAAGTTCATCAAGTCCATCACTACAGCTGTAGTGGATGTGAATAATGAAACGCAAGTAGGAAATCTACATGGGGTGCATGGTGGCAGAGCGGTTAGCGTTCTTGCCTCCCAGCAAGGAGGTTATGGGTTCGAGCCCCAGGCGGACCAATACACACCATCACACGAACTCTGGGTGGGTTCTCTCCGGGTACTCTGGCTTCCTTCCACCGTCCAAAGACATGCATGTGTTAGGTGAATTGGTGACTCTAAATTGACCCTAGTGAATGAATGTGAGAGTGAATGGTTGTCTGTCCATGTTCGTCTCTGTGTCAGCCCTGCGACAAGCTGGCCCCTGTCCAGGGTGCACCCCGCCTACGGCCCAAAGTTACTGGGATAGGCTCCAGTCACCCGCGACCCCTAACGGGAATAAACGGTAGAAAATTAATGAATGAAAGTAGGAAATCGTCAGATTAATGAATGTTTTAGAGAATTTTATACCAGTTTATACGGGTCTGAGATTGACATAACAAGGCTTTTTCTTAAATGACCTAGTATTACCCCAGCTCTCTGAAGACCAGGTTAGCCTGCTGGCGTCACCCATAACATTGATAGAGGTGGATAAAGCTATATCTGCACTCCAGTCAGGGAAATGTCCTGGGCCAGATGGCTTCCCAGTCATGTTTTTCAAGGTAAAGGGAAGTTAAATAGTTTATTGCTAAGGGTTTTTAATAAATCATTTGAAGAATCTAAACTCCCAGAATCTATGTACCAAGCTAATATAACATTGATAGCTAAAAAAGATAAAAACCCAGAGTCATGCTCGTCTTACAGGCCTATTAGCCTTCTTGGTGTTGATAATAAGATACTTTCAAAGATACTGGCTCTTAGACTAGAAAAAGTAATGTGCTCTATTGTGGATGCAGACCAGACAGGTTTTATTAAGGGGAGAAATTCCTATAACAATACTAGACGCCTATTTAATTTCATTCATTTTATAAATTTTCATCAGATGCCTGGGGTTATCGTTTCTATGGATGCCGTAAAGGTATTTGATAGAACAGAATGGGAATATATGTTTGAAATAATGAGAAGATTTGGTTTTGGACCAAATTTTTTGGGGTGGATCCAGGGGTGAAAGTAGATTTTTGCTTATGCCGGTACTATAACAAATTATGCCTACATATATATTTTTAATGAATCTTGACTATAAATGAAAAATATAGACACGGCTTATACGGGGTTTAACAGGGTTTGAAAACAAATCAAACGCACCCTATAAAGTCCAACACACAGCGGACACACGTCAAATAATACACCCCTATTGTTTTCTATGAGGCGCACGGCGGTGGATGAAAACACATGGTCCCTGTACTTATGCAGTAACAAAGATGGTTCTCTGCTCCGTGTGACACAGACACACAGCTGTAAACACTGAGGGACAGTAACTGCTGCTCGGGGGGACACAGGCAGCAGCTCCTGACTCCTGCTGCAGTCAGAGCACAGGGAAACTCCTTTCTGTCGCTAACTTGCTAATAACCTGCTATAGACAGGGGTGGCTCCAGACAAATATCATTGAGGGGGCAATGGGGGTCCATATTAAATAAAGAGGGGGCAATGAAATTCTGACACAACAACATACACCAAAAACAATAGGCTAAAATCAATAAGCAAAATATAAATTACCATTAGTATTGAGCAACAGTTCTATCTAGACCAGTGGTGCCCAAACTTTGATCTACTTTTAAAGTCATCAAGGCCAGGAGATCTACCTTTATTTTATTTTTTTTACCCCTTATTTCTATTAAACATGGTGGGCATTCATCAGGGTTATAATTATTGCAGTGGTTAAACATGAAAATAAAAATAGAAATAACCACTTTAATAAAGTCACATTTTATTAAACTAAAATGATAAACGTTCATTATCAACTCAGGACAGGAATAACTGAATCTAATAAATGTAGCATATAAAGTTTTATCAGTGATATTTACAACATTCCATCATTTACTAAAACAGCTGATTACTATGGATTATAATAGGCCTACTATATTTATAATTATGCCTCCAGTATCAATGCAGCTTATCATCAAAGCTCAGCATTATTTTAGTAACATTGATGAGTGACAGGAGCTCCATGGTAACGCTCAGGGGAGGAGCTTGTGAGACTTCGACAAAGTCAGCTTTCCTCACACACGGCAACAACAAACTACTGAAGGACAAAAACAAAGCAAACAGGTAGACAAACATCAGGCTCTGACACCTTCCTCACCTGTCTCCTCCCTGATACCGCTGCCTCTCCTCCTGTGTGTGTGTGTGTGTGTGTTTGTGTGTGTGTGTGTGTGTGCGTGTGTGTGCGTGTGCGTGTGCGTGTGTGTGCGCGTGTGTGTGTGTGTGCGTGTGCGTGTGTGTGCGCGTGTGTGTGTGTGTGTTTGTGTGCGTCAGCCCCATGGCAGTGTTCAGAGCAGCCACGGAGCACAAGCCACCCGCAGCCTCCACAACAGAACTGAAGTGAGCGGCCAGAACTCTGATTGTTATTAAGTTGCTTGTATTCGGTTTAGTTCGTAGCTCGTGCGGTTTCCTCGCGCTTCCGCGGTGTCTCGTGTTTAAGAAGGAATCTCAGACTGATCGATCTGCGTGTCATTCAAATGCCATAGGCATATGACTTTATTTGGGAAGATATGGCTCCGCGATCTACCCGCACTGCTTTTATGATCGACTGGTAGATCGCGATCGACGGGTTGAGGACCACTGATTAAAGCCTTCTCAAGCGTGTAATTTGAGGCGACAATCCAGGTGTGCTTTGGGCTTAAGATGCGCATGCTCAATGCGTTTGTTTAAGGAAGCGAGACAATCAGTGAATTATGAGAGGGGAGAGGGACATTCTGTGCATTAAATCACATCACGGAGCGATCATAGGCCACTAAAAACCACACAGACACATATATGATGAGAGTGCTCATTGTGTCATTGTTACAATGGTACACTTAAAAACTGAGTCTTGTGTGCTGTTTATTACTGTAATGATAAATGTTTAACCCATTTTCTTTCAGCTCTTCTAATGTTAGGGTTTCAGGTCCCGGAAGAACACCAACCATAGCTCCAGTGTGCACCAATGTCAGAAGAACTTGGACCATCCTTGCGCACACTTTAGGATCCAAGCTTGAAGAGGATATGGCAGTGATGGCGCGGCGTTGGATCCAAAGAACTTGGTAGGAGATGGTCTTTTGGTTTTAGGAGGTTGTACAGGAGTTTTAAATGGGTTTTGTGACTGCATGCCATGTTTTTAATGTTTGGTGGTTAGCCTAGCACAGGCACATGTCCCCTGTCCCACTCCTGTTTCAGCCCCAAACAGTTCCACAAGCACCAAATTACACAAATGAAGCCTAGGTTTAATTGTACTGTTTTGTTCATGTGTGTTGGTGTTTAAATTTGGTTTGGTATTGTTTATTGGTGTCATGGTCTCTGGCTGTTCTGTGTTTCCGTCTCCCTCTGTCTCCCCCTCCCTTGTGTCTGTTTGTTACCTCTACCTGAGGCGTGGCTACTCCTGGCTGTAGAGCACACACCTGGCAGCAATTTACTATCAACTCCACTACAAGAAGAGCAGCTCTCCAGCCACTCCTCGCCAGTTTGTTGAACTATTAACACTGTTAGTGATACTCTTGGCTTTTTGAACTTACTTTGTATTTTTGCTAAACCTTTTTTCCTTGTGTCCAGAGCCTGCCTGCCAGCCCAAATACTTTACTTACCTGCTTTTGTCTGAAGACGCCTCAACCCCTCAATGTTACTTTGGATTAATAAATTGTTTGAACCACTTACCTGTTTTGTTCTGCTTTTGGGTCCTATTTAGAACTGTGACAAATGGGGGTGCACCTCCAGTCTCTGTTTAACTGTTTGACCACGCCAGGCCAAAGTTATGGTCTGGTTAAGGATTTTTGTCACTTTTATGAAAGGGTCATATTTAACTTTTTTTTTTTTTTTTAAGAAATGTTGCAGGTGTAACCTTAACGTAAAATGTAACAGGGATTACAACGTGCGTTTAATGTGTTTTGGGGTTAAACTCTTACAGGTGTTTGTTTTTGAGGTTGCCTGTGTGTTATACACGGTTTGGGTCTTCACTGGTCTAACTGTGGGACAGATTCTGATTGTTCTAACACTAACCTCTTTGAATCTCCAGGTCATGTGTGAAATATTGTGTCAAATCCTAACACTTTCCACAGATTAAACTGAACCTGTTTTAACATTGTGCTCATTGTGTCATCTTAACAACGGTAAACTTGGAAACTGGGTTTTGTGTGCTATTTATTGGTGTAATGATAAATGCTTAACCGTTTTTCTTTCAGCTCCAATGTCACAATGTTAGGGTTTCAGGTCACAGGTCCTAGATGGCTCCAGTGTGCACCAACGTCAGAAGAACCTGGAGCATCCTTGCACACACCAAACACTTAGTATTTTTTTTCCTGTAGTCTTTATACTGATTGAATAGAAACATCTTGCCAATGCTAATAACTGCTACATGTTTGAGTCTCTGCTAAAATTCTCCAGAACATGTTTGAGCTAACTCTAGTCAATGCTAAACAGCTAATCAGCAGCAACTGTTGCAGATTTTTACTAATTTTGATAACGTTAAAATGAACATGAGATGACAAAAGTTGTTGCGTTGCTGTGCATTGTAATTATAATGCTCTTTGTGCATGCTCTACTACTAACAAACTGTCTCTCAAACTGCTTTTCACTGGAAGCCACAAAGGGTCACAAGTGTGTCCCCTTTGTGCCAGTCCCCAGCCTGGATAAATGGAGAGGGTTGCACGAGTGTAAAACCAAATCCTCATTACTGTCACACTTAATTTTCCTCTCTTATTCCTTTTTAGATTATTTTGTGTGTATGCTTTTGTCTCATGTAGACCCAGTTGCTGCCTGTGGTTGCGTCCTCTCAGTCCTTGTGTCTGGGTTCGGCTGCAGGTTTGGCCTGTACCTTCTGTTCCTTCATGTGCCTGCTAGCTCATAGGTAAATGTTTTTGAGTTAACAATAGACTTTTTACTGTTTTATTTGCTATAGAGCAGTGGTTCTCAAGCTGTTTAGTCCCGGTTTAGGAAAGATTTAGGCTTATTTTGTCCCAATAACATGGCCAAATCTTCTGAGGTAATACTTGGTGTAAAGTTTGAGAATCACTGATCTAGATTGTTTTAAAGGCTTTGTTCTGCGACAAACCCTGTCTCCAGAGAACCAGAGCAGAAGATGACAGAGGTGAGGTCACAAGGCCACCAGAAGATGAAGACCCTTTTCCTTCAGCACCTGCCCAGGGGTGTAACCACATTTTGGTGTTTTGTTCAAAATAAATTCTGTTCTATTATGAAATGTTTTTTTAAAATATTTATGTAGTTGTGTACAAGTATCAGATGGAGTTTTTCAAAATCATTTCTATCATGTCTTTACAATATTAAGCAGCAAAGGAATAAGATCCCCCTGAATTTGTATAGCCCCAGTTTGTAATTTCTTTTGCTTGCAAAAGTCTAGTGGATGGCCTCTGTGATGTAACTTGGTAAATGTGGGGCCCTAAAGGTTTTTAATTTATACAATGTTGTGGTTTACGAGAATTTTTTTTTTTTTAATTAAAAAGTTGCTTATTCACAAATTTGGATAGAGCCATGGTTTTTTTATTACAATTTGTGTATTTATCTTAAAGTGTTTTGTTTTTGTTCTTTTTATGAATTTACAACTTTAACCAAATTTAAATTTTAATTTGTTAAAAACTCTGCAGAGTTAAGTGCTGCACCTTAATTATTATGAATATTCAGTCTTGACCATAGATTTACAAGGACCCACTCTAATGGGCCCCCAAACCTCCTGGGCCCCAGTGCAGTTGCACTGGCCGCACTGGCTGCACTGCCTGATTATTTTATTTTACATTTTTAAAGAGGAATAACCCCTTGAGATGTAGCATCTCGTTTTCAAGGGGTCCTCTAATTGAACAGTTTGGCCGCAAATGTTACGCCCCTGGGTCCTCATCCCTGTTACCCTTCTGGAGCTCCACAACCTGCCCTCCCAAACAGCACCACTCCTACTGTCATTCAGCACAAGGACTTCATCTTGTGTCACAACACCCACTGAACAGCAGGTCACTCACTTTCTCTGATCCACACTCATGTAATGTTCATATTTACATTTACATCAATTCATTTATATATGCAAGTATTATTCATGAGTCTGATATTATTTGAGTTAGCATATTCATACATTTATAATTTTTACAATAATGCAGGACAAAATGACAATGCAAACAGTGTTTTATTTACATTTTTATATTTACATACAAATGTTATAGAATGGGCTAAAACATAAGACTGTGGTTACATCACCTACATGTCTGCAGCTGAAACAAACCTTAAGAAACTGGATGTAGAGCAGGCCCAAGCCCTACGTATCTGAAGCAGGGCCTTCAGGACATCGCCTGTCTCTGCAATGCAAGTTGAATTAGGAGAGATGTCACTCCGACTTCAAAGGCTTAAACTTATGTTGGCCTATTGGGAGAATGTACAAGGTCACTGCGGAGCTCATCCTGCAAAAGAAGTTCTTAAAGAATGTTGGGAGCATTATGAAACTGACTACAACAGTATTGGCTGGGTAGCAAATGCAAAAACAGAACTCGCTGGCCTGTGTGAGCTTAATTTAAGCCCCACCATACCTTTACCAACTGTGGCCCCATGGAAATTCATTATGGCTCCAGTAGATATTAACCTACACCAGAAACTTAAAAGTCTAAAAAGTTGCCACAATTTCTAGTTCAAAAGCAAATAAATCAGCATTATTATATTTACAGGCAGCTCAAAAGACCCTGAGAGTGGGCAAACTGGTTCTGCTCTTTTCATCCCTCACCTTGAGATAGCAGTCAAGAGGAGACTGACCGACCATCTCTCATTCTTTACAACACAACTGATTGCAATACAGTTGGCACTACAATGGGCAGAAACTAAACACAAAAAAACAAAGCATAGTAATAGCCTCAGACAGTCTCTCAGCCTTACAGAGCATCAAGTCTGGAAGGTCCAAGTGTAGCAGGATCTCATTCACTTCATCCTCAGTTTGATCCTTGATCTTCACAGCAGAGGCCTGAACACCTCCTTCCTTTGGGTTCCTGCCCATGTGGACATGGACATACACAATGGAGTAAATGATTCCCTGCAGAAAATAGACAGCTCACTGGGCTATGCAGTCACTGTCACAAATCAGAAACTGTGGAACATGTATTAATCCACTGCAGCAGATATGAAAGAGAGTGCTGACCTAGTAGCGTGGTGTAGAAACTACAGACACGATTTAACTGTTGCAAATCTCCTAGGAGCCTCTTCACTGAAACTTTGTAAAATTATTGCTCACTATTTAACAGTAACAGGTTTAATTAATAGATTTTAGTATATCATCCATACTGTAGTATTTAGTACACCTATTTATTATTTTTTATTATTTTTATTTGCTGCTTATGGCCTGTCCCCACTCCAGCCTATAGGTGGCGGTAAATCTCTCAGCTGGCTGCCAACTGCCATTAAAAGCAAAAGACAAAGAAGAAGCGCCTGTTAGTGCTAGCAGAAAAGGCAGATAGGCATGGATGGCATGGTGTTGAACCTCAAAAACTCGGTAGGAGGTGGTCTTTTGGTTTTAGAATGTTGTACAGGAGCTTTAAACTGGTTCTGTGCATGCAGTGTTTTTAATGGGTTTGTTGGTGACTAGCCTAGCACAGGCACATGTCCCCCTGTCCCATTCCTGTTTCAGCTCTAAACAGTTCCACAAGCACCACTGATTACACACTGAAGAAGTAGGGTTGTGCTAATTAGTTCATGTGTGTTAGTTTTTAAATTGAATGTTTGGTGTTGTTTACTCGGAGTGCACCTCCAGTCTGTTTCTTCTGTATTTGAAATTGTCCCTAACTTCACTTGTTTGAGACTGTATTAACTGCTTTTTTTGAACCAAGTCAGGCAAAATCTATGGTTTGGTTAAGGACTTTTGGCTCTTTAATGAAAGGAGTTAATTCTAATCTTTTAAGAAATGTTGCAGGTTTAACCTTTTCTTCCCCTTTTAAAATGTAACCGTGTGTGTTTAATGTGTTTTTGGATTAAACTCTTAGAGGAGTTTGTTTGAGGTTGCCAGTATGTTTTTGTACATGGTTTGGGTTTTCACTACTCTAACTGTGGGCCACATTCTGTTGGTCTTGTGGAAACCAGATTGTACTAACCCTAACCCCTTTGATTTTCCAGGTTATGTGCAAATATTGTGTCAAATCCTAACCCTTTCCCCAGGTTGAACTGGTTTTATTGGTCTCTTCAAAATACCTTAAACCAGTCCTAAAAATTTGGAGTTTCAACTCCTCATTGCATTGACTTATTGTTCTAACATTGTGTCATCCTAACAATGGGAAACTTGGAAACTACGTCTTATGTGCTGTTTATTATGTAATGATAAATGTTTAACCCTTTTTCTCTCACCCCCACTTATGTTTAGGGTTTCAGGTCTCAGAGAACACCAACCACCATTGGAAGAGGGAACACCAACCATGGCTCCAGAGATGTTCATTTCATTGTGTTAGAATGAATATATATTAAGTATCAGGGCTAAAACTCAAATTTGACAGTCATGTCAGGAAAGTGTTCAAAGTAATGAGCAATTTACACACATTCAGATTGATCAGAGAGTATCTACCATTTCATGCTGCTCACAGATTTGTGTATCCCATGATCTTTTCACACATAAGCTATTGATGGGCAGATGATACTTCAGTGTGTGTATCGCACTTTCCCCTTATTGTGTCGACACTGTATCACGCTGTGTTGGTATGGGTTCCATCTAGTGGTTTAAAAAATGTACTGCAGCTATACCACAAAAGAAACACAATGAGTTTGCATAACTAAGTGCAAGATACTACTTTTCCACATGTGAACATAACAGTTGGGCCTATGTTCAATAATCTTTATGTGATAAAGAGAAATTAGAGTGAATATTCTTGTGATGATTAATGAAACACATTTTGCGTGTGTCATATGAGTGCTTGTGAAGGTTTTTACACATTGTGCTTGTAACAATAGGCGCGTTCGAGATAAGCCAGACTTGCACAGTTTCGAAATTAAATGCCATTGTTGCTTTCTGCATTAGCAATGCATTACACACGCCTCAACTGTTCTCCAGCACTCTGATATGACATATCATGGTAAACTCAGCCGCAATCACGCAGTTTACTCGCCGTGCTATTGGGCTTTTTGTCACTTTCAATGGGAAAAAGCTATAGCGCTCAGAAAGTTGCAATCACGTTTTGTGGAAAAACTATAAAAGATAACTTGACCATTTCTGCCGTGCAACAACGGTGCCCAAAGTGCTACAAAATGCAATTAGAAATTTGGTTCTATCATGTTCCATGCCTGAGAAAACATCAAAACATTCTTTTAGTGCATCAAAGAGCTTCTCAGGCGCTTGAAATGCCATTGTTGCTTTCTGCATTGACAATGCATTACACACGCCTCAACTGTTCTCCAGCGCTCTGATATGACATATCATGGTAAACTCAGCCGCAATCACACAGTTTACTCGCCTTTCCATTCTAGTGGGCTTTTTGTCACATTCAATGGGAAAAAGCTATAGCGCTCAGAAAGTTGCAATCACGTTTTGTGGAAAAACTATAAAAGATAACTTGACCATTTTTGCCGTGCAACAATGGTGCCCAAAGTGCTACAAAATGCAATTAGAAATTTGGTTCTGTCATGTTCCATGCCTGAGAAAACGTCAAAACATTCTTTAGTGTGTCAAAGAGCTTCTCAGGCGCTGGAAATGCCATTGTTGCTTTCTGCATTGGCAATGCATTCATGTAAGTCAATAGGATTAAAAAGGGGTTTAAGACAAAAAAAATTGAAGTTTTTTTGTCTAGACAGTAGAACCTTTTTTTTTTCAGTTGTGACACTGAAATTCTAAAATTAATTTATTATTGAACACACTGGCTGGCTGGCGTGGCCATAGTATCCACAGTCTGGTGCTAATGAAGGTTCAGGTTACAGCAGCGCTCCTCCACTCAGCCTATTGATCCTGGGTTTACCCCCTGAGCCACTCTCACATCTGTGTGGCTTCATCAAAGACAAATGAGCTGCACTCACACTGAGGGGCTGACGTCCAGGTCGATCAACAGATGCCGGTGAAAGTAAGCTGGGAAGGCACAGACATGAGCGCAGTCCACAAGAATCTGAGCCTGTTTATCGATCGGAGCAGGGTTTGGAGTAATCAGGGCCTGAGATCTACAGATAAAGATACTACAGCCGTGTTTACACGACAACACTCTGTCCTGCTCTGGAGATAAGAGCTGAGGTGTGCTCCACATAGGCAGGTGTAGATAACCACATCAACAATGTGTCACGGCTCCCTTCTACATCTCACATATTCTGTAGTTAACATAAACTGGTACCAACTTTATGGACAATCTACTCTTTACAGTACAACAAGAGTTAATGATGAGAGGCATAAATCTTTTAATCAACTTGTGCCCTGAACATAAATACCAAATATTTAATTATTTTCAGAGTTTCAACCATTTTATGCCAGTGTATGTAAAAGCATCTCATTATTATTTATTTATTTATTTATTTATCTATTTATTTTTGTAAAAGCACACACACACACACACACACAAACAGAAATATTTTTGATATTATCAAAACAAAGTGGATTTCTTAAGGGATATTTTTTTTACAGTCTTGGGTATATCAGAGATTCCCACCAACATTTATTTTTAGGGATAATTTTTTTCTGTGCTATGTAGAATCTAAAAGAACAACTCATTAAAATCCATAAAAACGACTTATTTTTTGTTTTTACTAAAACATCTCAAATCCATCTAGATCAATGATGTTGACACTCTTTGACATATTCAAGGCTGTAATAATCCCCTCTTAAAAAAATCTACTTTGCACTGAGAATATTGAAAATATTTGAGATGCTTTTACATACACTGGCATAAATGAGTTAAAATTCTGAAAATAATTAAATATTTGGTATTTATGATCAGCGCACAAGTTGATTAAAGTATTTATGCAAAAAAAAAAGTATATATATGAATGTTCACATTTTTTATGATGATTTTTTTCATGGGGACATTTTTGTCACTTAACAGGAGCAATGTAACAAATGTAGTTAGTTAGTGTAAAATTGAAGTACTACTAATACTAAAACTAATGGTAAATGGCAAATGGTCACATTTATATAGCATTTTTCTCCCTCCATATGTACTCAAAGCGCTTTACATCAAGGAACCATTCACACACTTTCATGCTGCTCTCTTCCCCTTGTGCCTATGCTCTGTGTAATGCCCTTACATTCATCCACAAAGAGAGATTAAGATTAGTGATTATGTGTCTTTGGACAGCAGGAGGAAGAAGACACTGTCCTCTACAGTAACACTGGGAGGACAGTGAGAGGCTGACTGTGTTTAGAAGGAGTGGCCTGATGGTTTGATGTTTGCCTTACTAATGAGAGGTTCAAATGCCAAGTGTCACAGTTAACCCTTACTCCCATCATCCATCTCAATGACACGTGGAAATAGAAACATAATTGAATTCTGCCTGTAATGAGACAATCTCGCTCTGACTGATGCAGGAGGAGCAGAGCAGGGAGATATGTGTAAAATCAAAGATTGTAAAGCCCTTTTCAGACTCAGTCAGAGCGCTCAGTCATTTCCCTCTCATGTTTGAACCCAAATCCCTCCAGACTCTTCATGCAGATCAGCAGCCAGAAGGTTGGTGGATCGATCCCTGCTACAGGCACTAATACAGCCGTCTTAAGTCTAGACAAGCACTGTATAAGACGCATGTTTTAATACAAGGCCTTGCAAGTATTCATCCCCCTTAGTATTTTTCCTTTATTGTTGCCTTACAACCTAGAATTTAAACAATGTGGACAATGTACCACTTTTTCAGTGGATCGTAGCCTATAAAAAGTGAGATTTAAGTTAGGAACAAGAAGGTAAGATCATTATTCCTTGTGTAAAATGTTGAATAAATATTTGTGGACATCCTATTTCTTGCTGGGTTGGAATATACTGTATGGTTGCTGTGTTGCTGCCTCTGTGTTTCAGTAAAGGTCTCTGAAATGGGGCTTTTTATTTCAATAAATCAAGTCTGAGTAAAGACAAAATGTGCATTTTAGCAGCTGTATCTTTTATCTTCCCACCAAATCAAACAACTTGTCCCACTTTTTGCGCTTTTGAGGTAGTCACCCTAAATGAAAATTAGCAAATATGCTATAATCTGGCTCATTTACAGTCTGTACACATGTACATTATTGTCTATTAATGTGCACTATCCCCACTAAGTCAATAAATGAATACAAAGAAATAAAATATTCAGGACGAAAGCATCCCTCTTAGCAGATGTTTGACCACAAAGCTATTAGTGAATTTGTTGAAAAGATCCCTCCTCTAGTATTACAGTAGACAGGGGCAGTTGTAAAAGTCAGACTTTGTCACTGACAGTGTGACTGCCACATTACAGCAATTCAATAGAAAAAAGACTTGGTTTAGAGAGAAAATGGTGCTGTGCTAACATGCCAGAACACCTGGAGAGGTGCGTGAACCTCTGCCCACTCCAGGAAGTACTGACCAATCAACAAGCTCTCTGCTTCCAGTTTGCTCTCATTCATTCGACTATAAAGTTGATTGAACACAAGTCCTCAGTCGGCTGTTAGAAGTAATGTCAAGTGTTTAAGTCTGGCCTTAGGTCCATGACAGGAGCTGTTCACATTAAAGACTGTCATACATGTGGAGAATACTGTGGGCTCTTAACCACTTTTCCAGGGAGTCATCTCTTTCTGCTGACAGCACCTAGTGGAGTAATGAGGCCGGGGTAATCCTGATGACTGGGCAGAAAGTCCCCTCTAATGTTGGGACACTGTGACCCTAGGTGAGCAGTTAGTGCGGTATGGGCCCCTGGGGACTGGAGCCAGCTATCCACTACACATGGACTTAGGCTGAAGTGCTGCCAACGGTAAGTAGCTTAACTATACTGATCATCTTCAGCAGTGATGTGCTCCTTTGAGTGGAAAGCTTGGGGAGAGGGAGGAGCTGAGGGAGGTATCTGGGGAGAGGGAGGAGCTAGAGAAGGAAGTGTTTGGGAAAGGGAGGGACTAAAGGGAGTTTCTGAGGAGGAGGAGCTGGAGGAAATGTCTGGGGAGAGGGACGAGCTAGAAGTGGAAGTGTTTGAGGGGAGGAAGGAGTAGGAGGAAGTGTCTGGGGAGCGAAAGGGACTGGAGGAAGTGTCTGGGGAGAGGTAGAAGCTGAGAGAGGAAGTGTCTGGGGAGAGCGAGGAACTGAAAGAAGTGTCTGGGGTGAGGGAGGAGCCGGAGGATTTGTCTGGGGAGAGGAAGGAGCTTGAGGAAGTGTCTGGGGAGCGGGAAGACCTGGAGGAAGTGTCTGGGGAGACTGCTGCTTCAGAAACATGAGCCTAGATGAATAAAAACATAGGTTGGTCGATAAAATCCGATCAGAACTCCACTTTCTAAAAACATTAAAATAAAAACTGAGAGGTTTCAGCTCTGGAGGAGAGTTAGAGCCCACACAGAAAAGCTACATTTGAATTGTTCCATCAGTCAGAGGAAGTTTTAGAACACCCTGCCCACAAATACTAGAGAATGTCCCGCTTACTGTATGTCTCTTTTAAAAAGCAACCCAAACCGTTTCTTAAAAGAAATCAGTCCTGCAACCATTGTAACTAACTTTACACTGTCCTAATATCCTCATGTGTGTCTGTGTGTTTTATGTTTGTCATTGTGTACTGTGTTGTTCTGTTGAACCTGCCTTGGGACAACAAATGAAACTTAGCAACTATGCCACAATCTGGCTCCTTTACAGCCTGTACACGTGTATATGAGTGTTCATTAATGTGCACTGTCCTCACTAAGTAAGTCATAAAACAACAGAACCAGGTTTGATCAGTCACTGATGTGACACACAGTGAGTGGTTCCTTTTCTAACTCTGTGGAGGTTCAGCTGCAGAAGTCCAGGGACATTTTCTAAACTGCAAACAGAAAAATCTAGAGACATTTTAGAGACTCACCTCCTTTCCCACAGCCCTACAAAAGAGGATTAGGACCACTTAAAAAAAAAAAAAAAAAAACTAAAATCAGTGAACTAAATGAAGACTATACTACTACTATACTATACTGAATACTAAATAGTGACCATTTCCAAAAGTGCAACTGCACTGCAACTGTGACCCTTTGAGCATGCGAAAACTGACTTATGTCTGTCATTTTCCATGTAGATCAAACACATATTAAGTACCTGCCATGAAAAATTGCATGGGAAAGTCATTGTATGTAAAAATTAAAAATATAACATAAGAATGCACTTAAACACACGGGAAGTAGTCAGGTTGTATTCATTTAGTTGGCTGATTTTACAATTTGCACTTTATTGTTGCCATGATAACGGTCAATCTACTACTATTAACGAGGCAACAGCACAAGATGGTGAAACAAAGACAGCGTCATTAAGTGCATTTATATAGTTTATAGTAGGAATTTTGTACTCTTTTTGTTCTGCAAAGTCAGTCCTTAAAGGCACCCATACTTCTGACTTTTTTTCAGAATTCGGACTTTAATCTCAGAATTTTGACGTTTTTCCTTGGAATTCTGACTTTAATCTCAGAATTTAGATTTTTCTCAGAAATCTGACTTTAATCTCAAAAGTCTGACTTTAATCATAAAATTCATATTTTTTTCTCAGAATTTTGACTTTTGTCCTCGGAATTCTGATGTTTTTCTCTGAATTCTGACGTTAATCTCAGAATTCTGACTTTAATCTCAAAATTCAGACTTTAATCTAAAAATTCTTACTTTTTTCCTTGGAATTCGGACTTTAATCTCATAATTTAGATTTTTCTCAGAATTCTGACTTTAATCTTAGAATTCTGACGTATATCTAAGAACTCAACACACACACACTCACTGTATATATATACAGTGAAGCCTGAAGTTTTTCATACCCCTGGCAAATTCTGACTGAAAGTTACTTTTATTCAACCAGCAAGTTTTTTTTTTTTTTTTGACCCAAAATGACACAGGCTTCTCCCAAAAGATAATCAGACGATGTACAAGAGGTACATTGTGGAAAAAAAATGGCATGTCCAAAACCATACCCTTCTCAATAATCAATAGAAAAGCCTTTATTTGCTATTTCAGCAATCAAACACTTCCTATAATTGCTGACCAGCTTTTTGCATGTCTCCTTGGTATTTTTGCCCATTGATCTTTAGCAATGAGCTCCAACTCTTTCAGGTTGAGGGTCTCTTTGCCATCACCCTGATCTTTAGCTCCCTCCACAGATTCTCAATAGGATTCAAGTCAGGACTCTGGCTGGGCCACTGCAAAACATTAATGTTTTTGTCTGCTAGCCATTTCTTCACCACTTTTGCTGTGTGTTTTGGGTTGATGTCATGCTGAAATGTCCACTGGTGCCCAAGGCCAAGTTTCTCTGCAGATTGCCTGATGTTGTTGAGAATTTTGATGTATTGCTCCTTTTTCATGGTGCCGTTTACTGTGATTAGGCTCCCTGTTCCACCAGCTAAAAAACACCCCCAAAACATTAGGTTCATCTGACCATTAAACAGAAGACCAGAAGTCTTCTCCTTCGTCCAGATGAGCATTTGCAAAGGCCAAGCAGGCTTTTTTGTGCCTTATCTGGAGAAGTGGTTTCCTCTTTGGTCTGCACACTGCTGCGTTCATGGAACCCAGCGGTGGACCCAGTGTGTGTTGGACTGTCTGCTTTGAGATGTTGCCATCAGCAGAGCCCAGATTCATCAGGATGGCCTTGGTGGTGATCCCTGGATTCTTTTTTTTACCTCTCTCACTATTATTCTCCTGGCCAGCACAGGAGTCACTTTTGGCTTCCGACCACGTCCTCTGAGATTTGTCACAGTGCAGAACGTCTTGTATTTTTTAATAATACTTTGCACTGTAGCCACTGGATCTTGATATGGTCTTATAGCCCTTTCCTGACTTGTCTTAGCCTCCTTTGTCTTAGCCATGACTGTGTCCACAAACCAACAGGAGAGAGCTTCATATATATATATATATATATATATATATATATATATATATATATATATATATATATATATATATATATATATATATATATATGGAGCCCGATGGTATCTCCACGATCCCAGCTCTGTCCGCTCAGGAGAGTGAGAACGTCACTGAGATGTGAGTAACCTCAGATCAGTCCAGGTCTGAGAATAAATGTCTTTTATAACTTTCTGCTCACATTCTCTTTAGATTAATTAAAAGTCTTTAGGAGCTGGAGCTATAGAGATTAGTTTGGCTGTACCAGAACTCCTCTGACTGCGCTGTTATTTTCTCCTTAGAATAGTAATAGAAGTTGAAGCAGTCAGATGTTAAATGAAATATTTGTGATATCTTGTGCATAAGTTTAGCCTCTTTGGTGTGAGGGGCCCAGAGCAGTCCACATGCATGTGTCCCCCTGTGTGACATGAATGCTTGTATTCCGTCATGATTGTTCCTACCCTGGTTAGAGTGACTAGATATCTCTATTTAACAGGGACAGTCCCAGTCTTAGGGTCCTTGTCCCATGGCCCAAGATATGTCTGTTAAAACACTAATAACAGTCCTAGACACAGTTTGCCTGTCTGTCCTGGGAGAGGATCGCTCCTTTAATGTGGTCTCCATAAGGTTTCTTTTTTCCCCACAGCTGTTTTTCTTTCTTTAGGAGTTTTTTGTAACCTGTCTGGGGTCTGTTTAGTTTAGTGTAGTTATTGTTTGTGTTAATTGTGTGTTATGTCCGATTATGTGCTTAAGTTTGATCAACTGTTTGAGGGGACCGTTGCTGTGATACTGGGCTATAGAAATAAAACTGAATTGAATTAAACTAATATGTCCCCATTTAACACTTGTCCAAAGACTTCTGTCACTAAATTTATTCACCCTCTCATTGTTTTTAACAATAAATAAATAATTAATCATATTCAAAATTTGGGCCCTTGCGTCATAGAATAGAATAGAGTAGATCTTTACTGTCTTCCACTGTGTACAATGAAATTGAATGCAGCCCCTTTGACAATGCAAGATAATAAAATATTGTATTGTAAGTATCATGTACAGAAAATTATATAGATAGAAATCTGGTCACCTTAACACTGGTATTAGACTATAGTGAGTGTCTATGCAGCATTAGTACTATGAGAGGGAGGCTTTCAGTGGTGTTTTCCGTTTGTTTATTTTTTAGCTCTACAAGTGAATTTTCATACACAACTTTTTAAACATTCATTAGGTGGCATAATTTTTGCTTTACATCTTCTGTTTAACTATTATTTACCATGTCATTGTTTTTATCATTGCATTATCAATAATTATCAATAATTTCAATCATATTCAAAACTTAGGCCCTAGCGTCATGTACTTTGAATTATATAACAGAAAAGTGTATAGATTTTAGAAGATGTTTTAGTCGCTTGATGAGTTCAAATGCATTGTGATTTATGGAGAAAACTGTCACAGTTTTTGGGTCTAAAAATCTGGTCTCCCTAACACTTGTATTACACTGTAATATGGTGAGTGTATATGTAGTATTAGTACTATGAGAGGGAGGCTTTCAGTGGCGTTTTCTGTTCGTCAGTGCTTGACAATAACAATAACAGTGGCCACCGTGGCTAGTCTTTGTCAAAAGTTGCTAGCCAGTGTTTTCACTAGTCACAATTTAATTTGTTTTTGTGTATATTATTATTATTATTGGGTGCACGGTGGCAGAGTGGTTAGTGTTCTCGCCTCCCAGCAAGGAGGTTGTGGGTTCAAGCCCCGGGTAGAAAAAAAATGAATTATTATTATTAATAGTATACGAGAAGTATAAAAAAATTTCAAATATGATTTTATATATAGACAATTAATATTTATCAAATATTAATAAACAGGGTTAGGCAGAAAAAACTGTGTCTCTGTGAATGTAAGGTCACATTTTAAATCATGTTTTTTTTTTATTTTATTTATCTCTCATTGTCGCCATCATTTACCACCCCCCCAAAACGTGTTCATCATCATTTCTCCCAGACCTCACAGACTTTTACACTCAGCTCTCTTCCATTTCCCCATCCATTCTACTCCTTGGCGATTTCAACATCCATATTGACTGTCCCAAATCTAAATTCACAGCAGACTTTTTGGACATTTTAAACTGCCTCAATCTCACCCAACACGTCAGCTCTCCCACACACACACGGACACATTTGCGACCTTGTCTGTTCCTCAGCCTCACTCTCAGTCCACAATCTACTACTGACCAACCTCACTATCTCTGACCACCTGGCCGTCACTATGGACATTCTCATTCCCACTCTGATTCCTAAACAAACCCGTACAATAACATTCCGAAACCTCAAATCACTCTGTCCTATCTCCTTCTCTTCCTCCTTATCCAATTCAATAACCAACTCTTCCCTACCTACAAATCCAACCACTTCAGAACTCGTTGACCATTACAACCAGTCCCTCTTGTCCTGCCTTAACCTGCTTGCCCCCTAAAAACTAAAACAGTCAGTTTCTCCACCTCTGCCCCTTGGTTCACCCCGGAACTCCACCATCTCCAAAAGAAACGCAGACAACTAGAACAACTTCAAAACAAAACCGGACTCACTGTACACACCGAAGCATACACAGACTTCATCTCCACCTACAACACAGCCCTCAAAACCGCCCGATCCAACTATTACTTTCAAATCATACACTCCAACTCCTCAAACCCCCGCACTCTGTTTTCCACATTTGCTCAGCTCACCAAACCCATTGACAGTAACACCTCCACATTCACAACTGAAAAATGCAACAACTACTTGTTATTTTTCCACTCCAAAATCCGAAACATCCGCACCTCACTTAACTCATCTCTCTCCAATCATTCCCACCCAGAACTCGACCTCAACCCAACTCCAAATTACAGTTTGTCATCGTTTAAGGTCCTATCCCTTTCTGACACCACCAAACTCCTTTCCACCATGAAACCTACAACCTGTCACCTGGACCCCATCCCTTCTCCCCTTTTGAAGGCCTGCTTCCCCTCTCTTACTCCACTCATCAATAGCATCATAAACACCTCCCTCAGCTCCGGTACTGTCCCTCCCACACTCAAACTTGCCACAATCACACCTCTTCTGAAAAAACCTGGCCTGGATCCTGACAACCTCGACAACTTCCGACCCATTTCCAATCTCCCTTTCCTCTCCAAAATACTAGAACACGCCATCTTCACGCAACTCCAGCAATATCAACTTCAAGCTCTTCAAATCATTCCAATCTGGTTTGGCGCCAATGTGCTCTTCACAGATGAAAGCAGGTTCACACTGAGCACATGTGACAGATGTGAAAGAGTCTGGAGACGCCGTGGAGAACGTTCTGCTGCCTGCAACATCCTCCAGCATGACTGGTTTGGTAGTGGGTCAGTAATGGCCGCACAGCCCTCCATGTGCTCGCCACAGGTAGCCTGACTGCCATTAGGTACTGAGATGAGATCCTCAGACCCCTTGTGAGACCATATGCTGGTGCGGTTGGCCCTGGGTTCCTCCTAATGCAAGACAATGCTAGACCTCATGTGGCTGGAGTGTGTCAGCAGTTCCTGCAAGACAAAGGCATTGATGCTATGGACTGGCCCGCCGCATCTGGGACATCATGTCTCGCTCCACCAATGCCACGTTGCACCACAGACTGCCCAGGAGTTGGCGGATGCTTTAGTCCAGGTCTGGGAAGAGATCCCCAGGAGTCCATCTGCCACCTCATCAGGAGCATGCCCTGGTGTTGTAAGGAGGTCATACAGGCACTTGGAGGTCACACACACTACTGAGCCTCATTTTGACTTGTTTTAAGGACATTACATCAAAGTTGGATCAGCCTGTAGTGTGTTTTTCCACTTTCATTTTGAGTGTGACTCCAAATCCAGACCTCCACGGGTTAATAAATTTGATTTCCATTGATAATTTTTGTGTGATTTTGTTGTCAGCACATTCAACTATGTAAAGAACAAAGTATTTAATAATATTTCATTCATTCAGATCTAGGATGTGTTATTTTAGTGTTCCCTTTATTTTTTTGAGCAGTGTTAGAAACTGTTTAAGCACCACTGGCTTAACATAACATACAATACAGTCAGCACAATCAAAAAATGCAAAGTCATTCTCTATTAAATTTAACATTTCTCAATAAATATCACAGTTCTCTGCATTGCACTGTACTTAATTCTTAAAATGACATTACCCTGCTGACTGCAATATTGTTAGTCCAAGTTAGTCAGTTGTTAAACTTGATACCAAACTTAAATCTCACAGGGTTTATTTCATTGCTAACATCGTTTAGCAAGTGCTAAGGCTAACAGTAATAGAGGGCTAATTTTTCACATGCACTCTTTGTGTAAAGCACAGATAACCTACAAATGAAGAGGATAAAACCAAACTTAGACAGAGGAGTGTAACTTTTACCTGACGTTAAACAGCAGCCAGAGAGCAGCACTAACCCTGGGACAGCAGCCTCCCAGGCTAGGAGTCACTTCAGGCCGCGGTCACGTAACCGTGGGATTGTCTGTGGGGGGTGTGTACCTTCAACAAGCTCGCTCCTGAGTGGCTCTGCGGTTGCCTTGAGAACGTGCACTCGACACTGCTTTACTGTACAAATATGTACTTTCGGCTCCATAAATTCAACAGGGTGCCGTTCAAAACAGTAAAAAATGGCGACTGAATAGGCTTCACGCTCATGGAACCGAACGGTATGGGGGATGGCTGCTCACTGGGTCCACCCCTTATATGTCAATGACAGAAATAAATAAATGTAGAAATAAATAAATCTATAAATAAATGAATGAATAAATATGGAAATAAATACATAAATAAATGTAAAAATGTGCAAATACTGAAATAAATAAATTAAAAAATGTATAAATACATAAATGTAGAATATATAAATACATGAATAAATAAATAAATAAATAAATAAATAAATAAATAAATAAAAGCCAATTTAAGTAATGTGCATTTTCAAGAAAAAAAAAAAAGAAGTCCAAAATTATGTATAATTGTATTTGTTTCTACATTTTTACATTTATATATTTATTTATTGATTGATGATTTGGCACTTTTGGTCCGCCATTGGCAAACGGGGTAAAACTGACATTGTTTGAACAAAATATCATAATTGAAAAAACACAATTTTGTTGCTTATAAAACAGAGCATAGGACAGGCTACACTCATTTAATTAACTTAATTTTGTCTTTGTTGTTTATTCTTAGTAATTGAAGTCCTTTTCTTGTATGAAGTTCACATTATATTTACATTATATAGTTTTTGTCATAAATGTCTGACCCATGACAAAATTTACATCTTCACATATACCAGGTAGGGTGGCATCTGGGGTGGCAAGAGCTTTTTTTAGAGGTTGCAGCTAACACCCTGGGCCACCCCTCTAGATCCGCCCCTGGACAAAACCACAAACTACGGTGTTCACACCACAGTCATTTACAGAGCTGCAGAGACAGAGACGGACTTTGCGTCCTGTGTCTCATGTGAGACTGTAGGCAAAGTGTGGACAGAGACAAGAACTGTCAGAGCTATGCATCATTAAAGTTAACCTCCATGGCTGTGTGTTGTGACAGACATAGACATGCGCGTTCCCTTACTCTCACTTCAGCCTCGAACAACGGTTAGCAGTAGCTCCAGTGTTTTTGAGTAAATAAACACTCTCATGTGGATCTTCAGGTCTGTCCCTTGAGCTAAATGATGTCCTGTCTCTGTCACAACTGATGCTTAAATTGAAAACTTAAGCAGCAAAACTTTAAAGCTGAAAGTGAATCGGCTGCTCTGTAGCTTTCTGTAGTGCTGTCTCTGGACCTGCCATGTATTGAAACTTAGTACCAAAAGAAAATTATTTTTTACAATATCACTATATACCGGTGCTTTTCGGTCAGTACCACAAAAATATTGTTGTTACTCAGCCCTAGTCTGGATACTTCTATTGTGCCTGCCATCAAGGTGCTGCTTAGTGGTTGCAAAATGCTTACACACCTACTAAACATATAACCCCCACCAGCACCACCACAACAAACAAACAAAAAAAAGAACAAAACACAAGGAAAAGAGTGAAAGGATCAATGTTTTTTGTATTTGTTTTAAATCAGAAATAATTCATAATCTTTACTATGTGTGCATTATTTAGGACTCCTACAAGACACGGAATTAATCAATTTAATAACTGTATGTTTTAACATTGTGTTGTAAATCTTTTGCCATTAAAATGCTTGTATTCATCAAATGCTCTGTGGAATGGCCCAAAATTATTTGGCGAAGGGAAATGGTAATGATTTGGACTAAGGTAAGACTAAAGGTGTAACACAAAATTATTGACAATTTATCCTACTACAGTATATGCTTTAAATCAGTGATTCTTAACTGGTGGGTCGGGGGACTGTTTTCAGTGGGTCACAGGTCTTTCCCTAAATAAAAAAAGCGGACTTTGCTGTTGGACCGATGCTCTCTGAGAACAGCATGGAGTGAGGTGTGTTGCTTTTTCCTGTCCCCGCCTTAGTTAAAATCATCTCTTTTTCATTACTTTTATGCTCAGCTCTCCTCTCTGTTTTAGACTGTAGGGACTGGGGAGGTAAGTTTAAGTTTGGGGCTTCTTTCCGGAAACTGGGGGTCCTTGAGCATCTGCATCCCGCTGTGTCTCACTGTGTCCGCTGAATCCTGCAGCGAGCCCCCTGCAGAGCTGTGGCCAGGCTGAAGATTGCTTAGCACGGCTTGGGCTCATGATGCAGCGGCCACTAAGTCCAAGGGAATTAGTTCCTGTAAACCTACGTCTACTACCTGTAAAACTACTTTCACTTTCAGCTCTCCTCTCTGTTATAGACTGTAGGGACTGGGGAAATGATTTTAAGTCTGAGGCTACTTTCTGTAGGGGGTCGTGGCTTGACATTATAGGGTAATGGTGGGTCCCAAAGCCAGACCAGTTGAGAACCACTGCTGTAAATAACATGCAAAGCATGCAGGGTTGGTTTTACCCCAGAGGAGAAAAAGTGTATGAGGAACACATAATGAGGGGGAGTGTGTATTTTACTCATATTATAATAAATTTTGTGAATGTTTATCCAGATCAGGTCCAGGTTCAGACCAGATCAAGACTCAGTAGACAGTCTTCCACTGAGATCCCTCTGTAAAAGTCAACAAAATACAATCAGACACACAAGCCAGTAACAAGCCAATCACAAAAAGATACAACCACCAATCCACACAACAGCCAGTTACTGCTAATGATAAGCATATATACAAGCAATCAGACACAATTTACAATCTACCAATCAGGCACAAGATACAGCCAGTTAAACAGTCAGCCAATAGGATCAAAGGTAGCACATAGCCATCTAATCAGATGCAAGATGCAGTGGAAGCCTTACTGCTTGTGGCAAAGTCTTGGCCGTTCTTTTTCCTCTGAGACCCAGAGCCCTAAAGAACGCAAAACTTGTTTTAGATTCTCTGTAGTCCTGTTTTAGACCTGGTATAGACCTGGTTTGGATTGTTTTAATACTGGTTTAGTCATTTGTCTAAACGCACCACGTTACACATACCCAGTTTTACTTCCTTCCTTTCCATAAACTGATTGTGTTGCTCTGTCTGAGTGACTGTGTGATAAGTTGTGTATTGGCATGTAACAGTGATCTTAGTGGGACACTAGCTGTGTAGAGGTGGGCCTGCTGGTTCAGAACATGTTTAGTTCAGTCTGGTTTTAGTCCATTTGTGTTTTTGTTTCTGGGTTTACCTTCTTCTTGGATCCACTGCTCAGTGCAGCCAGTTTACTCTCAATGTCTGACACCTGCAGAAACCCATTAGAGCAGAGTGGCAGAATCATTACAGATTATGTAATGTACAATGTTCAACTTTGTCATGTAGTAGATTTTAATGTTACTCTGAAATTATGTAGTACCTCACTCTCTGCGCTCTGAACTCGGGCCGCAGTCAGAGCCACAACGTCCTCCAGCTCTGACAGATCTGAGTCTGTGGTTCCTCCAAAACGATTCTTAGCACTCTGCTCCAGGCGCCGCAGCTTCGACTCCAGATCATATGACTGCCCCGCAGCCACGTACACCTGCACAGATGAAATCATAGGTAAATACATGTTTATTACACCTGCACAGGTGAGAACACTGATGGCTATATGAGCAGGTACACCTACACAAGTGGGCACACAGGTAAGAGCACTGAGGAATACTGTGAGAGCTCTTGGGAACACATGTACTGGGTTAAAAGTGGGCGGGAACGGTCAGGGAAGGCCCCATGCTACAACATGCAGTCAGTGAAAGCTGCAGACATGAGCCTGGCAAATCACAATAAAATAAAAAATAGCAAATCACTACGAATACTTGGAACCAGCTTGAGCAATGATGACAATTGATCGCATATTTGTGGAGATACTATCAAAAATAGCTCATTGAAATAATATGAGCGCGTCACCGTGCCGCGGAGGAGCGCAAAGTCTCTCTCTCTCTCGCTCTCTCTCGCTCTCTCTCTCTCTCTCTCTCTCTAACTAAACTAACTATATATATTTTAAATAGGGGTTTTGTTAGAAAAATGTTTTGTCTTGAATTTTGGAGAGAAGTAAATCATAATAATAAATTATGCCCATACTTTTACTACAACCTGGTGGGCAGTGTTGTGCATGAACGAGTTCAAATAAACGCGTTCATTGAACACGTTCATTTTTATGTGAACTTTGAACTGAACGCAACACATTTGTAAATCAAGAACTTGAACGTGAATTTGTTCAGATTATGTGAGATGAACGACGTACGTCACGTCAATTAAGCGTCGGAAGTTGTTTTCACCTGAGTTGAGTGAAAAGGTCTGATCGTACTTTTTAAACAGCGCTGTCCCTCACTGCCCACGGGCTGCACTCCAAAACTGCACAGCTTCACCAGAGAGCGCTTGTGTGCGCAATGCATCTTGGGTAATGTAGTGTGAAGCCCATGAGCGTGCCGTGAGGGCAAGCAAGGCAAGCAGTGCTTGACCAATCAAATCTAAAAAAATACACGGATTAAAACTCTAACGAAATTAAATCGCTATCTCTCCAAACATTTCATTTTGCCGTTCACTTCCATAGTAATCAGTCTCTTTCCTGTTTTCAGTCACTCTGTTTCTTTCTGCGCCCTTCTGGCCACTCCAGGTACTGCCTCTCTGCCATTCATTTCTGTTATTTTCTCCTTCGTGGAGGCGGAGTCATGGTGCACTGTTTCTGCCTGGAGCTTGTCAAGCAGAGGCCCAGCAGCTTGTTTTGGAGGCTCGCGCATGCGTGCTGTGGTCAGGCTCAGGCTCAGTGACAGAGATCTCTGGCTGCCAGCAGGGGGCGATAAGCGGTGCACCGTGCAGCTTACGGTCCCATACATTACAGTGCGCATGTGCCGCGTTAGACAACAAAACTTTCCACAAGTATCCGCAGCCAAAGTGTCTAACAGCGTTTCTACAGATAAGTCATAGTTTGTAGCTTAAACCCTGTTCATGTTTCTCATGAGTACATGCTGGTGCATAAAACTGTGTGTCATATAAATGATAGCCTCTCGTACATCGTTAAGTGTCAGACATGTTCATAAGAAGTGGAGCTGGAGCAGTGGAGAGGAGCCAGCGGCAGTGAATGTGAATATTACAGAAGTGTGAATGAACTGGGCTCTGGTTATTCTGGACAAACTCAGCTGTAGGAAATACAGGACGTTTCTTCAAAAAAGGAACATGGACTGGATTTGCAGCTTGAGAAGAGAGGTGAGTGTCAGTGAGGCGGAGTTTTTAAATGGAGGTTTGTGGTGTGGTGTGTAAGGCTTCTTTTGAGGTTTTATTATAGTGAAGCAGCATTAACAGTGCACTGGTCTAGTGTTGATCTCAGTGTGAGTCCTGATGAACAGTCCTCCTTCATCTGTAAGGCTGGAACCTCACTCATCTATCCATCCATCTTCATTTTAGTGCTTAAAGTTAAAACAAAAACTTAGGGTTCATTCTTTGATAAGGCGACAGAGAAGGCCAGCTTTGTGGAAAAAAATGTTGTAATGACATTCTTTTCTATACAGACAGCGTTACTAATCATAATTACATGTGAGTGTGAGATAGTTTGAAACAGCCTACTACTCAAACACTGATGGGATTGCATTTAAGTGATTTTTAATTAAATTTAAATTAAATCAAAATGTTGTCATATAAAACTTAATGAAGTCAAGGTGTCTGCTTGCCCACTTAAAAAAGTCGTCACCACATGCTACTGGTGAAGCCAAAGATAATCGAATCTAATATCTTTGGCTTCACACTACGTTACCCATGATGCACTGCACAAGCAAGCATAACAACAAGCGCAGCCTTCATAGCAACACTGGAGCGGGCAGCAGCAGTCAGTCTGACAATGGCAAGTTCAAGTGAAGGCACAGAGAACACAGACGATGCTGCCTCTAACTATGATCATTTACGGACATTTTACACATTGTCACGCAAAGACTCTGACGGAAAAAAAATGTACCTTTCTGTGCAAGCTTATATATGCAAAAACGTCAATTTTTTGTGATAGAATTTAAGATCTACAGTGAGGCTAGAAGGTAGTTAACATGTATAGTGATAGAAGTCATAGTTTGAAAAGCAAGTTCAGCCTTTCATTTACATATCTCACCTAAAAATAAAATGAACTGAACTTTGAACTAGTTCAAAATTAAAATTGTGAATTATGAACGTGAACAGTTTACTTTGAACATGTGTGAACTGAACTTTGAACTAGTTCATGAAAAGTGTGAACTTGCACAACACTGCTGGTGGGCTGCTGAAAAAAAAAAAAAAAAACTAACTAAAACTAAAAAACAAAAAACAAAACTGGTATCCTAAACCATGGAGATGATAATATGTAGATAAAGTGAAAGACTGGAGTTCCAGACACATTGTGGTTCTTACGTGTTCCTCCAGCTGCCTAAAGGCATGGTCAGAGGCGTGGTCAGCGCCACTGGGGGCATGACTGGTGCCAGGGGGGCGTGGTTCACTCAGACCCAGCTGAACCATGGCTGTCTCAGTGGCGTTGATTGTTCTTAGAACCTCAGTGGTGAGGTCACAGAGGGCCGCTGCGCTCGATCTCTGCGGAGCACAGTACACCATTAGCCACGCCTCTGACCATTAGCCACACCGCTCATGGCCTTCTATGCCCTTCACTATTAGCCACGCTCCTCATGACCTGCTACGCCCCTCACCATTAACCACGCCCCTCATGGCTATTTATTTTTTTTACTTATTTTTATTTATTTATTTATTTTGATTGGGAAAATTTTTTGTATGTTGCGGAAACAACCTCTGCAACCTGCTTGTACCAGCAGGGCAGACATGCTGTAACTCAAATGGATAATTGTCTGCAGACTATCTACATTTGAAACAGATGGGTCACTACTTCAAAGACAGTATGTCTGGATTTTGACCAGAGGGAGAAGCAACAGACCACCAACATCAGAGAGAACAGCTTATGCAAATGGATCACGCTCCCTCTGACCCCAACCCAGGCCATTCAGAGTCAGGAGTTGAAAGTGTCAGACATTTAGTGGAATAGGAAACTTGAAAGACAAAGAAAAGGAAGAACTATGAAACTCCACAACCACCACTGGGAGTCGCATGAGTCATTGAAACAGAGACCAACAATTACTAACACTGGATCAAAGAGGCGACTGAAGTTAGAAAGTGGGGTCAGGGGACCATTAGCCAGGAGACCAGGGACCATCACGTCACACCATCATGTTTTTTTTTTTTTACAGCTTTAGTGTTTTTTGTGCTACTTTTGGCTCAAACTCATTGAAGGGATTAGTTGTCTATGTGGAGTGAGATTTCTTAATGATCTATTTAAATTAGTTGATGGACAGAGTGCTGTGTTCTTGGGCATGACCTAGATTTGTTTGTATTTTATCTACAATCTATTTCCTGTTTGGAAATAGATTCGGAAACTAGCACCAGAAGCCTGGTCGGAGTGAAAGGGGTAACACTGTGATCAAGAAAACATTGAGTGCACTTCAGGCTGCTGTGCAAGTAGGTTTTGAGTAATTACAAGAAGGCAATATGTTATGTACAATATCATCAGTGTTCTTAAACACTAACTGTGGAAGTTCCCAAACCTCTTCTGTTTTAGTCAGCTGAGCGCTTACCTTCTGGGCTTCGCTGGGGGCCTCATCACTGGAGGAGCTTAGGGGGGGGTCTGCCTCTGGGTGAGGGTCTCTGGACTCTGTGGCTCTGCTGTCAGTCCTTGGTTTTGGGGGTTCTGTTGGTGGTCTTCTTGGAAGTGGTCTCGTCATCAGAGGAGAGATTCCTGTCACTCAGGTTTCCTGCCAGTTCACTCAGCTTCCTGCGCAGTTTCTCCTCCTCTGTCTGAGCTGAGCCCTGTGAACAACCCGACAATGCAGTCAGTCAAAACATGACCAAAACTGACCAAACATATTATTATCATCATTTGCAGCACATCGCCAGGGCGGAGGTTATGTTTCCAGTGGAATTTGTTTGTCTCTTTGTTAGCAACACAACTCAAAAAGTTATGGACGGATTTTGATGGAAATTTCAGGAAAATTTCAGAAATGATTACATTTTGGGGGTGATCTGGACCCAGGATTTTTTTCAAAGGATTCTTTATTATTGGGAGATGGGGCACATTTTGCCATTACAGCTTCTAACTCAACAAATAATGCCCAGAATTATTGGCAAATAATTACAAGATCATCATCATCATCATTAATACTTGAGCTTGAGCTAGATCTGGGCCTTTAGGGCTGTTTCTCAGGTGAGTGACCCTATGGCTTGGCTGAGGTCTGCACTCGCCGAGTGCTTCTAGTTTTAACTATGTGATGTTCTGTGTCAAACCTCAGCTTTCAAACCTTACAAACCTTTTTTGTCACTGTATGTGTTGTGTTGTTGATTTGTTGTGCTTGAGTTGTTACACTGATGTTGGGCTACGTGGCTTGTCAACTAGGGCTGTAAGTAATTATTTTGATAATTGATTAATCTGTTGATTATTGTTTTGATTAATCAGATAATGAAGTTCAAGTTAAGGGGTAAAAACTTAAGGTGTTTTATAGTTTCTGTAAAAAAATGTAATAATTCTACCAAAAAAACACTTCTTTTTTGTTTGAACCAGACAAACCCTTGAGTCTGCCACTTGAGGACGTTTGGTTAGAGCATATACACACACAATATATTTTTAATCAAACACACAAAATGTACATTGTTTTTTTTTTGCTTCATTGCTCAGTGTAAAGTTGTAAATCCTGGTCCTACCTGGTCGTCGGGGCCCATTTTTTCCTCCAGACGACTCAGCAGATTCTCAATGGCAAACATCCGCTTGTTCAATTCATTAATCTGCAGAAGAACAGAGCTGAGTTAGGACCATGTGACCTGTGGGTGGGGCTAATCCTGCAGGAAAAATTCAGACTACAGATATTTGTCTGTTTTGGCTGTTGTTTTCATTATTAAAAGAACTTTTTTCTTTGCTATAGGTCTTACAGGTGGGACTTGTTCCTGTGAGCTGCGGCTGTTCCTGCGGCGATATGGTCCATAAATTTGAAATCGCTGGTCCTCTTCGTCTGAAGTGTCTACATACTGCTGCCGCGCCGCAGCAGAGATCTTGGACAGGGAGCGTGTCCGGACCATGTGACTGTCACCATACTCATCTAAAACTACACACAGGTTTAGTTCAGTACTAGCCTGCACTACCTGCCTGGCCCCTTTCCCAGCCTGGTACTGACCTGGTCTCATGTTGTATCGATCCAGACTCTTTCGCCGATGTGTGCGGTGGCTGTAAACATCATAGTCCATGTAACTGCGATCATCCTGCATTTGCTGCAAAAAAACTGCAAACATGTAGGCTTCCATATGTGGGACACTTACTGTACTGTATACAGTATACTATAGGGGTGTTCTCTTACCTGCACGGAGGGGCGTCGTGAATATGGGAAGTAGTCTTCAGCATCAAAGTCCATGGGGTGGACAGAAAGCAGACGTTTACTCTTCCTCATCTGGACAAAATCAAATTTATTATGCTAAATAAATGGGAAATTGGTTGAAAAGAATTATAAAAACAAAGGAGACCAGGCTTACCGCTTTGTATCTCTGGGCCTCCATGTCTGCGTGCTCCTCATCATTACCATTATACACATCTGAGGTTTAAACAAAGACATGAGTCATCAACCTGATACTGCCCCAAAAAGAATAACGCTCAGTGAGTTTGATGTGATTCAGAACCACTTTTTAAAGGTTGGCCTCAGAATCAAGCTTTACACAAAATTATGAGTTTATTGATAAGGTGGACTTTCCCTGGGATCAAAAGAGTTTTTTGTCAAAGTAGTATTTGTCTTGGTGACTCTGCTATTGACTATTTTTTCCTGCATAGCCATAAAATGAGTGCCCTCCCTGCTCTGTGAAATAGCTTTGAAATAGATTTGCCTTTCTCACCAGAGAAAGGCAAATATTATTTATAATTAGCTTGGCATGTACTCATGATTCTTTTTCTATTCTCTATATCTGTGGGATGCAAGTGGATTGACAGACAATCATTAACATGAAGATCTGCATAACGCTGATATTTTAATTAGTCTGACACAGTATGAATAATTTTGGAAGAAAGGCATGGCTTGCCCTCTGTGATATAAGCACTATAGAGCAGGGATTATTTTATCAAATTAATTAATTATCACCCATACGCTGGACTGGCCAGCAAGACAACTTTATTGTGGGGCTGGCTGGCCAGGTTACCTTTAAAATCCTGTCATGGATCTAGTATAAGTCTGTGGAAAACACAGGAATGGGATACAAACTCCACACTCGGCACTGAAAGAAAGTTGTAACTCACGACTGCGGACATCAGGCATGCTCTGTGTGTCGTCATCCCGGCCTGCTGCAAACAGATCTGACATTAGATCTACGTTGTTAATAGAGGCATACCTAAAATATCAAACGATTTCTAACAAGAGACCAAAATTATTGATTGGATCAGTGAAGTTAACTGATGAAAAGTGTGCCAATAATAAATAATCAGGAAATATTTGACAAGTAAAAATAAGATTGTACCAAATGGGAAAATCTATTGGAACTCTAAAATCAGTCATATCAACTGGCAGAAAACCTGGATGTCCCCTTTTCAGTTTTGTTTTTCCAATAAGATCAGAGAAGTTCATTTTAAAATACTGCACAATATTTACCCACTGTAATAGCATCATCTCCAATATTGATAATAATTAGATATTTTTGTAACAACAAACCTGAGACTGTCCTCCATCTTTTTTGTGTATGTCACCATCCCTCAAACCTCTGGTTTAATATTTCTAATTTTATATACACAAACAGTGGACATAACATTAATATTACAACCAAACAACAGAAGAAAATAACCCCACCATTAATAATAAATCATACCACCAATCTTTTAATTTTAATAGGAACGTTTTAATTCATAAAATATTTCTATAACTAACTATAAATTATTACAATAAAATATTCTCTGAGCAGAATCAGAGTAATAGAAAAAGTATAAGAACTATAAATTATTACAGTAAAATATTTCACAAAAATCCTTAGTAGAAGGAAAAATGGGTAATTATTACATGGTTCTCTGCGGGGCATTAAAAAGCATCAAAGGTCATTTAATTGATTTTGCAAAATTTAAGACTTTGAATGGGCTCAAAAAGAATTAAAGTTGATTCTAACAGGCTTTAAAAACTTTAAGTCTGCGGTAAGGTTTCAGACACTATTGGTTTTGTTGTGAAATGTATATGAATAATAATGACTAATTTTTTAGTCTACAATAGTGGGATGGACAAATGGCTGCGAGTGGGATTAGGTTCCCCAAGCACTGGATGTTTGAATTTCAATATTGTTGGTGTTTTATGAACTGTATTTCACCAAACTTGCAATAAGTGTTGACAATTTAACCTACTGAGATTTTGTATTTGTGGTATAAGGATGAAAAAAATTGCCCTAAATGGCGAGGGCATGTATTGGATTGGACTTGCTGATACCTGCAGGAACCACGTAGAATAGGAAATGTAGTTTATCATTATTTTTATTTATTTATTTATTTTTTGTTTTGCATGCTTGTTTGTTTTTTTTCTTTGTAGAAGTACACTATAATGATTGATGAGTGGAATTTGTACAATAACGGTTGAAGATATGTACATATAAATTGGTGTCCTTTTAATAATAATAATTAAAAAAAAGATCTACGGCCAAACACTAGCCTGGCCTGCCATTCCTACTTCATTTCTAGTCTTGCTTGCCAGGCTAGCCAAACACACTGATTGAAAAGAGAGAGAAAGGTACTGACCGTCTCCGTTCAGTCTCTTGTACAGAGACCTCATGACTTTGGCGCTGCCAAAGCGTTTAAATCGGTTTCGAACATTGTCGTGATACCAGCCCAGAGTCCCCATTTTCAGCACCCTGACAAAATCAAAGCACAAGAAACAACAACTGAACTGAAAAAAAAAAATACAAACAAAAAATTAACAGCAAGCAGGGCTGGAGGGCTGGATCACCAAACTCCAGCTGGATTCCAAGCATGGGGCCAGGTCTCGTATTTTTTCGGTTAAGTTTGGGGTATGGCTATACTAATATGGCTGGAGATTGGATATGGAGTGCGGTCTCCAAAGACCTTTTTACGCAGGGTGATGTGGTAGATAACTGTATTAAATTTCAGTGGGCTATGACAAACACATTTTTTTACTTGACAATGCTATTGCTATTCACAAGTTGTCCCTCTGTCCCGCTCCTCTCTGGAGGAGTGGGGACTGTTTCAGATGCCTGGCTTCTGGCAGATGTCCCAGTGACGATTGGATCTTAGCTGACCACATCTGTGCTCCTGTCCCGACCTGTGGGCCCTCAACCTCACCTCTATGGATTTCCCAGATCTACCTCACCCCACTCACCTGTCTGGATAAGGCCCCTGCTGCATCCTGGATTTCCTGGACCTATCTCGCCCTACTTCCTTGACCTACCCCACCCCTACGTCTGGATGAAGCCTTACAGACCTAAACTATGATACTATAGATGAGCTAATGGACTAACAGTCCTAGACACATTGCCTGTCCGTCCTGGGAGAGGATCTCTCCTTCAATATTTATTTATTTATTTATTTATTTATTTAAAAGGGACAATGCACATTAATGAACACCAGTAAAAAAAATACATGTGTAAATGCGCCGAAGTTAGCGTACAGCTAATTTTCATTCGTAGTCCCTTGACATTTAAGACAGGACAAGACAAACAACAATTAAACAAAATTCAACAAGTCATAAAAAAAAAAAAAAAAAAAAAATATGGGCTTCATAAAGTTTGTTCTTTTTTTTTTTTTTTTTTTTTCCGGAGTGAGAAGGAGGGTCTAAGGACAGGAATGTACTGGGTCTGTTTAGTTTAGTGTAGTTATTGTTTGTGTTGATTGTGTGTTAAGTCTGATTGTGTGTTTATGTGTTTGATTAACTGTTTGTGAAGCCCTTTGAGGTGACTTTTGTTGTGGTACTGGGCTATACAAATACAACTGAATTGAATTGAACTGAATGACTTTTTCACAAATTCGGGGCATGGCAATGCTAATATGGTAGTAGGTAGGATGTAGTCCCTATTGACTTTTCTTGTTCCCCATCCCATAAGGGACATAATGTAAGACGTCTCTGTCGCAGGCAAAGTACATTTCTAAGTCCTATTGTAATGATATGGGGGCATTAGGGTTGCATTTTATGAGTTTTATTGTCATATAGGGTAGTTGTGCTCAGGTCGTGGGGATGAACAATTGGCCTGTTGGTCATTTTTGGTCAGAAAAAGAATAGTTATAAGAATCCAAAATCTACATCAAAATCATCCTTGGTCCGGCCACATCATAAAACTTTTGAGAATGATGTGAACAACTTTAGATATCCATAATGTCCAGATGATTTAGACAGAGCTTAGAGCCTGTGGGATTTAAACCCTGGGAGGAGTTTGTTAAAATAGGATGTAGACAATGGACCAACATGGCGTCTTTGATTAAACATATTCACTTTTTGGAGATAGGTCGTGGTCTCCATAGACTTTTTTGCTCATGGCTCTATGCTGGATGAGTGTACATACTTTCATTTAGCTATGGCAAACTAAATTTTATACCTCCCATTGACTTTTTTTTGTTGGCCTGACTATGCAAATATGCTATTAGATAGTCCATGGTTACCATTGGCTTTTTTGTTCAGCATCACATAAAGAATCTGTGTACCAAATTTCATTAGTTTAGGACAGACTTAATTTTTTGTTTTAATTTTAATTTGGGCATTTTACTTTTGCAGGGGGTGCTGGAGAGCCATTTTTATCATTATCATTATATGGAGCTATATTTGTTTCAATAAAATGAATTGATGCAACAATAAATGTTTTGATGTAACTAGAATGATTTATTCAAAATGCCTAATTTGTGACTCGCATGCATCGATTTTTGCGAAGAAATTTTTATTTGCAAATATATCATTTGCAACTATTTCACAAATCAGTCATGTTTGTCATTTATAAAGCTGCAGTTTTGCATGTGAATAGTCGAATCTGCATTTGTGGATTGCTCCATTTGTGCATTCATCACCTCTGCACATTTGGATCTTTTTGAGACATTTGTCCCGCATTTCGAGACAGCTAGATTTATTCACACAAGAAATCCTGTTCCAATGGCAACCACTGGGAGCAGTGTTCAACAACAGGGGTTATACTCTCACTACTTCCTGACTGTAAGTTAGGGGCAGGACAAGCAGGGGTGAAAGTAAGCTGGTATGGCCCGGTACTACGTACTGGCAAAAGGTTTAGAGGGGGCACGCAGTACCAGGTAGAAAGAGATCAGCTGTCCGGGCGGTCTTTGCAGCTTTAACACACATTAGAAAGCAGCCGCGGACCGCGGACGCTTTTATGAGAAAAAAAAAAAAAAAAATCTGACGCTAAACATGTGAACCAGCTTTATCTCATCATATATGTTTCTGTGTGGTTTTTAGTGGCTTATGATCACTCCGTGATGTGATTTAATACACAGAATGTCCCTCTCCCCTCTCATCATTCACTGATTGTCTCGCTTACTTAAACAAACGCATTGAGCACTGCGCGTCTTAAGCCCAAAGCACACCTGGACTGCCGCCTCACATTACACCAAACGCTTGAGAAGGCTTTAATATAAACAACGCGGAGTTTAAAATATGTGTTTTATCTGTGAATAACGGGACAAAGTGATAGAAGTCGCCCAGGCTGTGTGAGGACAGACCTGGCCTATGTGAGGACAGACATAGTCCTCACACAGCCCCCCCCCCACACACACACACACACACACGCACACACACACACTACACACACATTCATCCATGCACTCTCCCACAAATACAAACATAAAAAAACAAACAAACAAAAAAAACTGCGGGCATTATTCAAATTGATAACCACTTAAATTAAGACTGTATACAGCAGTTATGCCTAAGATAGTCTAGATCAGTGGTTGTCAACCCGTCGATCGTGATCTACCAGTCGATCGTAAAAGCAGTGCAGATCGCGGCATTTGATTGACAGCAGATCGATCAGTCTGAGATTCCCTCTAAAACACAAGACACCGCGAAAGCGCAAAGCAACCACAGGAGCTACGAGCTAAACAGAATACAAGCAACTTAATAACAATCAGAGTTCTGGCCGCTTTCACTTCAGTTCTGTTGTGGAGGCTGCGGGCTGCTTGCGCTCCGCGGCCGCTCTGAACACTGCCATGGGGACTGACGCACACAGACAAACATACACGCACACCCACACAGGAGGAGAGGCAGCAGTATCAGGGAGGAGACAGGTGAGGAAGGTGTCAGAGCCTGATGTATTCTACCTGTTTGCTTTGTTTTTGTCCTTCAGTAGTTTGTTGTTGTTGCCGTGCAGTGAGGAAAGCTGACTTTGTCGAAGTCTCACAAGCTCCTCCCCTGAGCGTTACCATGGAGCGCCTGTCACTCACCAATGTTACTAAAATAATACTGAGCTTTGATGAAAGCGGCATTGATACTGCAGTTTAATTCAGGCATAATTATAAATATAGTAGGCCTATTATAATGTTTGTTTTTAATGCAATTAATGGCTATGCACCTGTGTATTTATGTGAGATTTTAAGCTTTTGTCAACCCAGCAGGGCCCTGCGTTCTGCTGGACAACATCTGCTTGAAGTCCCACGCTCCAGGTGTAAACAGTGGGGTGATCGCTCTTTTGCAGTGGCAGGTCCTAAACTCTGGAACACTTTACCTATTGAGTTGCGTACCATCACAGACCTGACTCTGTTTAAGGCCAAACTTAAGACCTATTTGTACAGGCTGGCCTTCAACACGTAGTGTTGTGGCATTTTTCGTATTATGGTCTGTCTACATGTACTTGTGTATTTTAATGTACTTTTTATTTTTATGTACTTATGGATTGTTTTTATGGTTTTAAATAATGTAAAGCACTTTGGGCAACACTGGTTGTTGTAAAGCCCTATATAAATAAAGGTTGATTGATTGATTGATTGATTGATTGATAATCCATAATAATCAGCTGTGTTAGGAAATGATGGAATGTTGTAAATATCACTGACAAACGTTTATCATTTTAGTTTAATAAATTGTGACTTTATTAAAGTGGTTATTTCTATTTTTATTTTCATGTTTAACTACTGCACTAATAATCACCCTGATAAATGCCCACCATGTTTAGTAGAAATAAGTGGTAAAAAAAAAAAAAAAAAGGTAGATCTCCTGGCCTTGATGACTTTTAAAGTAGATCACAAGCCGAAAAAGGTTGGGCACCACTGGTCTAGATAGAACTGTTGCTCAATACTAATGGTAATTTATGTTTTGCTTATTGATTTTAGCCTATTGTTTTTGGTGTATATTGTTGCGTCAGAATTTCATTGCCCCCTCTTTATTTAATATGGACCCCCCATTGCCCCTTCATTGATATTTGTCTGGAGCCACCCCTGTCTATAGCAGGTTATTAGTGAGTTAGCAACAGAAAGGAGTTTCCCCATGCTCTGACTGGAGCAGGAGTCAGGAGCTGCTGCCTTTGTCCCCCCGAGCAGCAGCTACTGTCCCTCAGTGTTTACAAGCTGTGTGTCTGTGTCACACGGAGCAGAGAACCATCTTTGTTACTGCAGAAGTACGGGGGACCATGTGTTTTCAGCCACCGCTGTGCGCCTCATAGAAAACAATAGGGGCATATTTTTTGACGTGCATCCGGTGTGCGTTGGCCTTTATAGGGTGCGTTTGATTTGTTTTCAAACCCTGTTAAACCCCTGTATAAGCCATGTCTATATTTTTCATTCATAGTCAAGATTCATTCCCAACCTCGCATATCTGCTTTTTCTGCTATTAAAAATATATATCTAGGCATAATTTGTTATAGTACCGGTATAAGCAAAAATCTACTTTCACCCCTGAGGACAAGTACTGCAGCAAAAACATGTGTGGGATCAATCTAACTTTATTATAGACAAACATCATGCATCTAATCCTTTAAACAGGGCTTTAAGTATTTGTGTAGCCACATATTTAATACGCTCAAAACCCCTCAGGAGCCCACTAGCACTGATTCTCCAGTTTTCCTGTCTGTATCTGTGCTGTGTCACACCACATTTAATGCACTCAACAGTCGCCTTTGCATGGAGCAGTTATAGGAATATAATAGGCCTAGGTCTGTAAACTGCTCACCTGGATTTAGTTATGAAGTATGTAGCCCCAAAAGCCTTCAGCTTTGTGTTGCTAACAGCCACATTGATGGACAATCATACCTCTCCTGGTGCTGGTATAGATCATAACAAATCTGGGGTGGACAGTTCACACAACTGTTCTGGGTGAAAGTGGTTTCTGTCTTTGTCGTGCAAATGACTTCTCTGTTTACAAGCAGCTTACAGTGAGGAAATAGTTGGAAAATAGCCCCTGTTGTTGAAACCTGCCCCTAGTGGTCATCACTGGAACAGGATTTCTTTTGTGAATAAATCTAGCCGTCTCAAAATGTGGGTCGAATGTCTCAAAAAGATCCAAATGCGCAGAAGTGATGAATGCACAAATGGAGCCATCCACAAATGCAGACTGGACTATTCACATGCAAAACTGCACATTTATAAATGACAAACATGATTTATTTGTGAAAAATTGCGAATAATATATTTGCAAATTAGAATTTATTTGCAAAAATTGCTACATACAGGTAACAAATTATGGATTTTGAATAAATAATTCTATGTGTATTAATACATTTATTGTTGCATCAGTTCATTTTATTTTTGCATCAGTTCATTTTATTAAGACAAATATAGCTCAATTAGAAAAAATAAAAACTGAGTTCCAAACTGTAAAGAGAGAGCCTTTATTACAAAAATGTGTGCCATTAGCATTAACACAGACAAAATGATGGCCAATCAAAGAGCAAAAAAATGCCCATAGTGATGCCAGAGGGTGTCTGTAAACATTTTTGTGGCAAGTGAAGGCAGCAAGGTTCTGTGAGAAAAATGTAAGATAATGCCACTAGTCAGAGTTGTTTCTGGGGAAATAGCTGGAGGCTGTACGTCTGTTCATTACATTTCATTACGTCTGTTCATATGAGAGTGGGTGTTTGCATGCAAAAGATCAAACATCAGTGTAATTATTTAAATGATGCCTTAACATGAGGTCAGTGCTTTCCTTAACTTATCCCTGTTTTGAGACAATCCTGATAAGTACAATTATGCATTGCCTTTAGTGCAGAGACAGTTTTTCTGGCAAAGTGCAAAGATTAAAATTTTGGGCTAAATAGCCACTATTAGCACCCCATACTCAAAATATGTCAGTCTGGTAATCCAAATTTTACACTACACAACCTCAGAAGTAAGAAGTTTCCTGTATTAAAGGTGGTAACCCTGATCTAAATGGGACTTTCCGGGTTACGCGAGACGACATTTTTGTCCATCAATCAACTTTTTTAACACAAGCTTTGCAGTTATATTATATCCCAGTCTCCCGTGTGTGTGTTTAGGTGTGTGTGGTGTGCATGTGTGTGTTAGCCACAGCGTACCTTGTCATCCTGCAGTTGTCACACACCCAACCGTGCTCCTTCTTGTTGTAGCGGGAGCAGGACTTGCAGGTGTACAGCTGACAGTCCAGACACTGGCGTTTGGAGTTAAGAAGGAACTTAAATGGCTGCAGACAGCAGATGCACATGGAGTCCCCGAGTCCAGTCTGGGCCCCCAGGAGCTCCCGCTTCGTGTCCTCCTTCTCTATACGGGTTTTTAACTCCCTGCCAGGGACGGAGGACAGCAGAAGTGTCATCGAGTGACACAACTTCCCTCCATGTCTTTCAAATAGAACATGTGCAGTAGTGAAACCCCATGACCCTGCCCTGTGGCTGAAGCTCTTACCCAGACAGACAAAATCAAACATGAATGTCTCTGGATAAGCGGCACTACAAAGAGGGTTATCAGCTGAGTCTACTCTGGGTCTCTCTATCTCTCTCTCTCTTTCAGTATATATACTGCTGCCGTCAGTGGGGCCAGTTGTGCATTTTCTCTTTTCTCTCCTGCTGACGTTTCCTCCCCCTCCTGCACATGCTCACTGTAGGGAGCTCATTCTGCTCAAAGTGCAGCTCATGTCTTGTCACTGATTGGTCAAACAGCTATTTTCTTATCTTATACAGGAACTTAACCAGGTCTAGGATCAGGTTAGCTGTTCAGCGTATGTTTCCTACGGAGATCCACATCAATAGAAAGACATCCAGCTTCGTACCAACAACCCAGGGTTAACCCTGAAGTTACCATGCTAACTCTGTAATCCAGCTTTGTACTACATGCCTCTTGTGAGATCATGGCATAACACATGATGACATCATAACATAACACATGATGAGATCAAAACATAACACATGATGACATCATAATATAACACATGATGTCATCAGAACATAACACATGATGACATCAGAACATAACACATAATGACATCATAACATAACACCTGGTGACATCATAACCAGAAGACTGGGTCAGACTCTGGTTCAGCGTCAAGCCAGTCCTAACTCATTCCTCATGGTGTTTTCCTCAGATCCATGTTTCGCAGAGTCAGGTCACATGACAGACGCCAGGGCACAGGCCCTGGCGGCTGCTAGGAATCACAGTCTCACAGAGGCTCTTTGTCTGAGGCTGGCCGTGTGACTTCACTGTGACTCACTTTGAACAACAACATCTTTCTATAAGAATTCCTTCATAAACCTGAGATGGATGTGCTCACTGCTGGCTCCACAGCTGTTTAGATAGAGGCCATGCGCAAACCAGTCTGTTAAACTGGACTACAGTTCCCAGAAGCTCACACAGGCATTGTCTGCTGTCATATGCAGACCTGTTTCTCTTTAATATTTTGACGTAAAGGACCAAAAACATAATCCACCTCCTCCGAACAGAGTTGTCTGCCTCTGCTATAGAATAGATACAACAGTTTGTAAAATGTAAATAAAAACAGAATACAATTAAATTTCATCATGTCTCAAAAGGTTGGGTCAATGCAAGCAGGAAAATGTTCATAATCTGCAAGCCCTCAAGGAGATCTGCATTAAAAACAGGCATGATTCTGTACTGCAAACCATTTCATGGGCTATATGGATTTCACAAGCCACCGTCTATGAACACTGCACAGTACAAGTAAAGGGAACCTATTCTGCTAACTGGACTTTCCTCTCTTTTAATGTCATTGTGTTTTTTTTCCTCATCAAGAAAAAAAAAAAAAAAATACCTGGAGTAGTACTTGTTTGAGTAGTCCTGTATGCTGGGGAGCTACCTTTTCTCAAGAAGAAGAATGCTTGGTCTCACAGCTCTACATCAACATGTCAAACCAGAAAGTACTCCTGCGCTGATAATTTCAGTGCTTAAACCGTGGTCACTATGAGGCGGTCAGCTCATTTATCTATCTGTCAGCGTCGTGTTGCTGATAGAAGTGCTAATTATTTTATTATTTTATTATGCTCTGCTTATTCCCTTTACTTACTGTTACCACTTACCTTTCAGCACAAGCATAAGGAGATTCTCCTTTCATGTCTGAACTCAAATCCTCCCAACTTTATTAATGAGTGAACTCAAAGAAGATAGCTTAGCAGTGCTGCAGCTGCCCTCTACTGCAACTTACTACTATTTTCCAGAGTTTGCTGCACAATAGACTTGCTTAAATTGCAAGAGCAAAGTGGGTTGGGCCATAGGGCCAGAACCAGACGAACACCTCAACTTGGCGTTTTTCTGAAAAGTGAAAGATGGTTTACATACATATACATTATTTTAGGGTATAAAACCTAAAATGCTAATGCAAAGGTGTCCATATTTACTTTAAGAAGCTTGAAAAACAGCATATGCCTCCTTTAAAGCTGGTTTTAAGCAAAAATGTCACCTGAACATGATACAGAAACCCCTCCATATTGAAACTGTTCTAGGCTCAGAGGAATCAAATTTTGAAAAGGAAAAACTAATTAGGCCCTGTGTTCTTGATCTATGCACTGACTTCCAGTTAAGAAGTGTCGCTTGAGGGCCTGGAGGTTATGAGCGTCCAATACATCCAATACAGTATCTGCCTTTCTAAAAAACATATTTTATATCCAGATGTCTGACTGAAATGTTCCCTTTAAATGTAACTTAATTATCTGCAAAAGGCCCACTCTGCCCAAAATTCTTTGAGATGTGTCACTTAAAATAAAAATAAGCTATTATACCCTGAACTGAAAACTTTTCTATATTTTTGTCCATGATTAATTAAATATTCACAATCTCTCTCTAGGCCATTAGCCAGTGGGTGACTCTATCATTTGAGACCTTTCTATTATTTGAGCATTAGAGTGGCTAAAACCTCTGGTTTGTGCCGTCATTCTCATCTGAAGACTCACTGACATCTCAAGGTGTCTTTCACAGGTGACTGAATGCCAACATACTGTTAGGAGATAAAACAGAAATGTGAACTGACCCGAGGCGCTGCTCCTCCTTCTTCCTCAGGGTGAAATCTCTTTGGATCACCTCCCACACATGTTTAGCCTCCTCATCCGTCAGACGAGACAGGTCCAGCTTCCTCTCCATTATGATGATGGTTCCTGTCACACACAAACCCCCAAGGGTCAGCTCCACAGTTAGAGAGCTTTTTACCTCCACCACGGAAGCTCTTTTAGCCTGTGGTGGTTTGTTATTCTGTTAGCAAGAGCGCTCAAAAAGTTATGACAAATTTTGAGTTATAGAATGAGGAATAGTCATAACAAATTGATCATAATAATTATTAAAACCAACCCTTGTTTTAGAACTAGACAGAACAGAATTTCAACAACAAGGACTGGAGGAGGAGTTGAAGAAAGAAAAAAAGGGTAGCAAGCGAGAAAAAGGGCAGCAAGCGAGAAAGGAAAGAAAGCAGAGTTACAGAATATATTTTCTTAATGAGTTTAAATTAAATCATACCAAGAAACCTTACTGATTAGAACTAATCTAATAAAACCAGATTATCGTGTGGAGCAGATCCTGATGAGCCCAGACAAATAAGATTCAATCAAATCAAATCAAGTCAGTGCTGATCAAAAGAGATCAGTGTTGATTAAAAACAGATTAAGAGTGATTAAAAGAGATTAAGAGTAACTGAAAGGCATTGAGAGGCATTGAAAGAGATTATAAGATATTAAGAGCGAGGAAAAGTTTTTAAGCAGCAGCAGGACTCACCGTGCGTTGGGCCAGAGTCTGAACAGAAGTGAGAAACAGTCAGCTGATCACATGACACACACCCTGCTCATGACTTCATCAAAGCTCCGGGGCAGCGGCCAGGCAGCTGCTGCCGGATCCAGGGTGCGTCTCGAACAAATAAAAAAATACTCCAATGCTGGAATGTGAGCAGTGGATGATGTGCTAAAATAAGAGCTCAGACACTACATGAACACTCACACACCTGTTTAACCTCATTCGTCATGCCCTGCATGATCCTTCATTCATTTATTCATTCATTCATTTTTTTCTGCTTATTCCCATTAGTGGTCGCGGGTACTGGAGCCTATTACAGAAACTATAGGCCTTAGTCGGGGTACACCCTCAACAGTGGCCAGTAAGTTGCAGGACTGACAGAGACTCCATCTGACAACCATCCACTTTCACAGTCATTCACTAGGGGGAATGTAGAGTCACCATCAAACACCTGCATGTGTTTGGGTGGGAGGAAGCCAGAGGACCACCATAGATTGATCTCATAGACTAAGCTCAACAGCAAATAAAAAATGTTTACGCCCTGCCAAACCTTGAGGAAACCTTCTCTGTCCTGGCTGGTTCATAATGGGCTTTAAGTTACTAGAGATGGAGGATGATGACTTTTGTTTGTCCCCTAGGCTTCTACAAGTTCAGTCACATGCTGCAGGACACCAGTACCTTTCAAAAGTTAATGGAGTTAGTGCAGGTGCATGGGAGATTTTAACCCTTGTTTTCTCAGACACCCTGGAGCAACATGACGTGAGGCAGACATGTTCTGCAACATCTTTGTGAATAAGTATTAAGGCTCAAAGTTGTCACCCAAGAAATGTCGCTTTTTATCTGTCAAGTGTTTGGGCCATATTGTCTGAAGAGAAAGGTTTAAGACCAATACTGAAGAAAAAAACACCATAGAACCTGCCCAGTGCCACAAAACTTAAAGCAGTTCAAATCATTATCAGGTTACCAGGCTATTGTTGCTGTTTTGTTAAAGATTATTCCAATATCATCAGACCCTTAAATAAAATACTTAGATGTGGCTACCCACCTCTAAGGAAAGGCCAATAAAGATCAAACTTCCCCTATAAATACTTTAGCCTTAGAAACCTTTAGCTGGCAGGTCGACGCCTGTTTGCCAGTCAGCATTTGAATGCTTCAAGAGGAGCTGACATCATCTTTCTGTATTGGGATTGGCAAATCAAAAGCTCCCATTTATTCTGCCACAGACACCAGCACTCCTGGCTGAGATGGCGCATTGTACATGATCAAGGTGGTAAAATGGCGTCATTGCCTGTAAAGGGCAGACTCTCAATTAAACCAGATGACCAGCTCTAAGATGACCAGCATTCTCAGTTGTCACAGACAAAAATCCACCTGGTCAGAAGATAATTTATTTATGAAAATGGCATGTATGGTTGCAATATTCCTCAAGACAGGGTTCCCGTTTTCCGACTCACAATCTGCAATCTTTTGAAAACGCTGGAGGAGGTGTTTTGGTCTCACAGCAGGGAGCCGCTCTGCATTCGTGTAAACTGTTAAAACAACAACTCACTGAAAACGATGACATAACAGCCCCAATCTGAACAGTGATTGGCTGTCTGCTGGGTGCATGTCAGCTGACCTGCGACCGCAAAAAAAAAACAAAAAAAAAAAACGTATTAGGCTTTTTTGGCTAATACTTTCATATTTAGTCAAGTAACTGTCAGTAATATCTGTATCAGGACTGATTTTTTATTGAAGACTTTATGAGAATGGCTCCAGAAAACCACAAGATCCTAAAGTTGGGAAGTTGTAGACTGGAACTATATTTCCTCTATATTTTCTCACTGTGTGGTGGCATTTGTGGTGCCCACAGCGCCTTTTAGCGCCTGGACAAATATGGGTACTACAGTTTACTTTAGTCTTCTTCACACTTGAGCGTGTAAATGCGAATTGCAGACTGTTAAGTTTTCCTGGCCAGTGTTGACAGTTGAGGGACATTATCTTAATGGGTGGGACAGAGGGACAGCTGCCTAAATGGCTGTGCAGTACAACCAAAAGTGTGACAGGTGGTCACCCGAATCTCATAATAAAAATCAAAAGACCATTATTTAAACTACAAATAAAGACTTTGCATCGTCATAATTGTTGTCATGTGATGTAAAGTGACTGACATAAACCTCTCAATGATCCATTTAATTTCCTGGTTGTAAGGCAGCAATAAAGGAAAAATGCTAATGGGGATGACTACTTTTTATAGGAAGTGTACATTATGAGATGTAGCTACATGCGAAGTAGAAGTTAGGACTGAGTTATTTAAAGCTCAGCTGGTGCACTCTGCACTGTTTTTCTTGTGGTCCTCAGCACTTTATATTTTCCTGGTGGCCTAGAGTGATAAGTAGAGATGGGATTTATGGCTCTTTCACGAGAGCTAAGTCTTTGGGATCCATTCATTTCAAAGAGCCGTTCAAAAGACTGGCTCATTTCTGTATTTACGTCATTTTAAGAAGACAGACAATCAGAAAACACATACTGGGATGAGTGATACATTATAATTTTAATCATAAATAAAGTATAGGAGCTTATTTGTATGTTCTGGTGTATTTCAATCTAACACTGGGGTCCAACAGGGTTAACGTCTGTGCATCAATCTCTGCCTCTGAGTGGTATAAAGTGATAAAGTGAGAGCGTCATGCACCTCTCTCCTCCCCTGTGACCTCCTCGTGAACCTGCCCTCTCCCATTCGCATTCTCTGAACCTAATGGACTGCTGTCTGCTGTGTGTGTCAGTCAGCTGTGACAACGAGCCGAGATATGATGAACGGCGCACTGAAGCAGCGTGTTTGAAAATGAAGAGAAGTGACACCGTGCACTGGATGCTGTAACAGTCAGTATTTTACTGTTGTAGTACATAACAGCACCACTTGACAGCTCCTCTTTTATTTGATTGTAACGTAAGGTTCACATTAACAGTAGTAATGCTCTGGACTCCATCGTGTGTACACGCATCTCTGCGCTCTACTCAACCTCTGTAACAAGCGGTAAAGGAAATACGAACTATACTCTATTTTCATATATGGATAATAGACTTAGCGCCGTGGAGACCTGGTTTTGTATGGTTTCACAGATTATAATAAAGTACCAGTGGAAATCTGTAAGTTGTTGCTCTCTTTCAAGCTATCTCGGAGCACATGTTAATTGCTATTGCTAGTGCTCTCCTCCACACTACCACGTTAAAACTGGCACCCGAATGTCTTTTTTCTGGACCTTGGACAGGCTTTGGGACCTTGCCAGGAATACGGCTGCCTCACAAACTTTTTGCTGGATCTCATTTTGCTTCTGCGGACGGCCCCGGTTGTCTTCTTCGCACAGCATCGGTTCAAGTGGGACCCGACTAATTCCCAGATTCTACTGTGAGTGTATTGCTGCTTTCCCTAGTTTAAACGGAGTTTGCAACACGAATTATAACTGTGGATCTGCTATCTGGACCGGACCAAGTTGGATTTGTGCTCTGCTTATGTCTTCCATCCCTGACACCATATCATTGACTCAAATACCAAACTTTAGAGTCCATATACTGAACTTTTGTGCCGCCTTGGATCAACGCGGGAGTATTTTGTTCACCATCATTGAAAAGAATGCAGACTTTTCCTCTCTGCTGCAAATGGACAGGCTTATAACTAACGATGCGTGAGTAGTGATTTAAGTGACAGTTAGTGGATATTACTGCTAGTCTGCTGTATGGGACCGTTATAAGCTAAAGCAGCTAAATGTGGTCTATTTTTGGCACGAGGCATTGGTTGTAGCCGCGGTGCCTCCTTGTAATAACACGTTTATGCCTGCCTCAGTCTCGTGGATTGGACTTTTGGTGACATTAGTTTAGCTATTTTGTCTTTATACGTGCATTATTTTTCTAGTTGATGGAGCTCGTTTTCTTGCCCGTGCGTGGTTTATCGGATGATAAAAATACAGACCTTAACCAAGTAGTGGACTTAAAGGCACAGGGTGACAGACTTCGTGACTGTTTACGTGACTCACTGGACATGCAGCAGAGTATGCTTAGACAGTGGGACCGACTCAACAAGGAAAACCCTTCTCCTCCTGCAGTTCAGCATTCCAATATTGTCCCAATGGCTTCTTCTATGCCGTATGTTCCTGCTGTGACCAGAGCTGAAACTGCAGTAAAAATCGGACATTCTGACTCCTTTCTTCAGTCACACTCACTTGAGCTTAACAACACTTCCAGAGTGATCGCTGCAGCTTTGCACCATGCCAAACTAGAGCCTCCCGTGTTTGCCAGACACAACAAGGCACAGCCTGAGGAATTGTTGCAAGCTATTAATGCATATAAATCCTCATTGAACCTGACTGACACACAGTTGTTAAAAGAACTGCCACACTTTCTCACTAAAGAGCCTAGCAAATGGTTGAAGGCCCTTAGCTCTCATATTGCTTCCTGCCTTCTGATAACCAAGAATGCATACTGAGAGGACTTCTAGATCATGTCCAGGCTCAGGATGAGCCTCTTATGACCTTTGTTGCCCACATGCTCAGTGAGTTTAACAAACTAAAAAGTCCACCACCTGAAAAGCAGACTGTACTGATTAGCAAACATTCCTTTGAAAAGTACAGAGTTGCACTGTATGGCACTCCCATCACTTCTGTAATGGACCTTTTGTTGCAAGCTCATGAGCTCCACTCAGTGCTCGACCACAGGTTCCTTCCCATTACAAGGAGCAACGAAAAACCGGACCCCACTGTTTCAAATCCTCTGAACCGGGATTCACCTCTCTCACTTGCCCCAATTGTACCAACCCACCTTCTTCGAATCCAACCACTGGAACTGCTGCTGGGATAGGCTCGGTGCAACCACCTCTACCGGCTGGTCCTCCCGACCCGGGTAGACAAAAGACAAAAGGTAATAATGATACCGCAGCCCCACCCCGCGTCAAGCAGTCAGGAAACTTCAGAGGGGGGAGGACATTTTATCGAGGCCACCCTCCCTCCAGATATTAGCTGAGCCTCACCCACAGCTATCTCCTACTCAAAACAACCAGTTCTAGGACACATAGAAGACAATGTTTCCCAAGTCCACTGGAATACTCCGCTAAGGACTAAAGTGAATTTTAATGCTGCATCGGTGGAAGCTACTCTCGATGCAGGCGCTACTCTCTCGGCTGTTTAGCCAGATTTCATCCAGGTTAATGGCACCTACCCCAGCAAAACAAATGAGTGTAATGGTCCAGCAGTTAACCTTGTTAACCTTGTAAAGCTCCCTGCATTCCTGATGGTGTCATTTGGCTGAACATTGGCTTCATGAATAAGACCTGAAGAAGACATGAAGAAGATCATAGAACCTTCAACAGGTCCTTGGGCTGCTCCTGTAATCATTGACTGGACGCAATGACTGGAACTTGCCTTTTTATTCCAACAGACAGACAGAAAAAATAATACTTCAATGAAAATTTGTCAAATTAGGCACAAATATTCTTTATGTCATCCTGATAAAAAATTCCAATGGTACCCAAGTTGTATTTGATTTGGTGTTGCCATGGCAATGGTCGAATTCTGCCATTTTATTCCAATGAGAATTCCATTCAATGCAGTTCTATGGAGTATTTGGACACTTGTAGCAGTTTTTTTTATCAACAGGTACCAACAAAAAATTTGGAAAAATGGTTTCTCCTTTGCCCCAGCTCCGGTTGCGGCCGGCGAGGGCCTATGAATGCGACTTGCGGCTTTAATTATTTTTTTTCTTTCTTTCTTTCTTCTTTATTTTTCTTCTGCTTTTGAGTGCTAATTTGACCCCCTGAACATTTATGAAAACTCACCAAATTTTGCCCAAAATTCAGGTGTGCTGAAAATTTTTGTTTTATTTAGGCACCATACTTAACAATACAAAAGTGGCGCGACAGCGCCACCTACAAAATTGCAAATACATTGCGCCAATGGGAGTCGGCCGAACGTAAAGTTTGTCGCAGACCCGCCAAATTTGGTAATCACATTGTTGACATGGAGCCAAACAAAAAATATTATTATGGCCACGCCCCCTGATAATCTGTAAGTCAGCAATTTTGGATTGAAATCTGTGAAGTGCTGAGTCAGCAATTTTGCACACGTCGTACTTTTTCTAACTCCTTGGACGTTTCACTGAACTAGCTCAAAATGGCTCTATATCATCTACAGATGTGGGGCATTAAAAGGTTTTTGTGCAGGCACAGCTGCTAACTTTACGGAATTTTTTTTTATTTCTCCATACTTGCAATTTGCTACTATTCGCACATATTAACCCCTGATTTGGCTCAAATTTTAAACACTCATAAACTCTCCAAGCCTAAACCCATTAAATAAAAAAGAATGAAATTTGGTGCAATAGTGCCCCCTACAGAATGAGACAAATATTTATAGGGTCACTAAAAAATGTGTTTTTTCAAAATTTTACGAAACTTGGCAGAAAAATACTTTATGTGACGCCAATCACAAAAGCCAAAGCCATGTCATATTTTATACTGTGTTGTTGATGGCGATGACTGAAACCTGCCATTTTATTCCAATGGGACTGAAACAAAAATCTGTATGGACAGAAAAAAAAAAAATACTTGAATGAAAATTTGTCAAATGACGTGTTCTTTTTCTAATCAATAAAGACTCCAATCAGTTTCTTTTAGCTTTTTGTCTTTTTATTCGGATCTGTCCCTACCGCCTATCAGGGCTTACGCTGGGCATCCAACAACGACTGTCCCTATCACACTGAATATATACCCAGGCTCAACTTCATACCACCCACTCCAGATATGGGTATAGTCCAGGATCTGAACCAGTTCTCAGGCCGAGCAGTGCGAGTTGTAAAGGAGGGGCTGTTATCATTAGCAGAGAAGTGCGAGTTATAAGGGAGGGGCTATTATCACTTCTGCTCTCCCATGAAGGCCACATTTCCAGCACAGATTGTTCCCTTGCACTTGTTGTGGCGTCTTGAGTCTGGGTCAGATCCTGGTCACATGATTATGTCAGATACATTACATTATATTTCATTATACTTCATTATATTTCATTATATCTTTGATCATGTTAAAATTACATACAACAGTTTCCCCCTTTTGATCTCCAATCGGAGATCAACAAATTTTAAGCTGCAAAGCAAATAATGAAAAAAACACTTATCTTTCCTTTTTTTGTTTTTACACATTAGCAAAGCTTATTCAACCAAATGACCGTGCTCTGTATATCCACGTACAGGGGCTCGTACCACGTCCCCTGGTGTTTAAAACCCACTTTATTAATCAGCAGTCATCAACTCCAGCAATTGCACAGTACGAATAATAAAGGTTAGGAGTTAAAGTTAAAGTCAGAATTGTCTATCCATTATTGCAGTAGGGATACAGGTCACAGCAGATCTGAGTACTTTTGCTCTAATCTATAAGAGGTCACCATGTCCTGGTTCAGGTGCTCTAAGACACGACATGCTTTGGCCTTGCAGCTGTTACGCTGCTGTTGTCCTTGTACCGCAGTAAGCTCAGATAATAATAAACTAACGGGATAACACAGAAATTAATAAATTTCCACTACGTTCCCCCCTTTTGATTATAATAAAATCCTGTTTATAATAATCAATAAATAAAGTTGATGACAGCAGCATGTATGGCTCTTTCACGAAGCCCATTTGCAATGTCTGATTTTGCACCTGGTCCCTCTCCGGGCCAGGTCTTGCTCAGATATCATAGTCTTTTTGTTAAATGCTCAAGATGAGTCTGGTCGTTGTTTTTCAGTTGCAGTAACAACCTGTGAGGTGTGTGCTCTGCTCGTTGTGAGATGTGTGTGTGTTGTGAATTCACCGGAGCGAACACAGGCGGCGCTAGGCTCACACCTGTGTCCGTGCAGGTCAACGCAGCCTGACTGTTGTGAGCCAGTGAGTGAGGTGATCCTCTTGGTCAGTTTAGTTGTCCTCAACGTCCAGAGAGGAAGGTTGTTGTTTGTCTCCGACTGATGAGAAGTTGTCCCCTGGCTCAGGGACCTTTTTAAGCGGCTGGCATTGATCCAAGTGGAAGTTGTAGAAGCCGGAGATGGAGCAGAGGTTGTTGTGGAGAGTTGAGGCCCTTCTTAAAGGAGCCAGCGTTGTCCAGGTGGCTCAGTTGGTCAGCTGTGATGTTTCCAGTACAGGCAGAGCTTTGGGCCCTGCCTGTTTTCCCTCAGTACTCTCCCATTGTGTTATCTACTTTTCCAGAGTGGAGGTTATAGGAGCAGTGATACCTCACAGCATTCATTTAGGAAACATGTTTTTGGTAAACGTATTATCTGGGACCTGCTGAGAGAAAATAGAGGAACATGTTGCACACAAAACAATGCCATCCCCTTTTTTTTTTTTTTTTTTTGGGATGGTCTCGTGTCTGGACCAAGATCTCTGATTTCAATTCTCTCATGGATTTTTTGTAAAGTTGTAATTTTGGCAAAATAAGTTAGACTCACATAGATAGCACATAAAAGCATCAAATATGATAAGGCAATCTGAAATAATTTACCAAAGGTGTTATAGTTACCACATCCATGTATTTTCCTTGGATTTTCCTTAGTTCCTTGAATGATACACACTTTTCTGAAGTGTGCTTGTTCCATATTTCATATTGTTCCATATGGGTTTATATCAGCTCAGTCTTTTGTTCCATTTGTATTGCTTTTAGGTGATAGTTCAGTCTGTGGAGGGAAATATCAACATATACACACAACTCTTCTCCCAGAGTTGTTTTCAGTGGGTTCAGATCCATATGGATCCAGTTTGTTGGATCCTTATTATCTTTATTAAGCACCTGTTAAAACCTGTTAATTTCAGAAATATGAACATTTTGGATCATAACAACACAAAGAGTGATTAGAGTTCACACGTTCACATTCACACAGTCACAGTGTTATTAGACCTGGTCAAGTCCACATCAGAGTTTGGTCAGTCCCAAAAATGTATTTTACCATTCCCCTTTTCATTTTTGTGCACAATTTTTTCAGAATGACGTCATGTTAACTCAAACATTTTGTTGCATTATTGCTGAGGCCAGGAAGTCTCCTGTCTGTGATCACATGGCCCCAGAAGGTACTGTTTCAGATGAGCAGAGTTTCAAATTCTTGTTGCAACAAGTTCAATAGACCTTTGAAATAAAACAGAAAATGCTTCCTAAATGAGTTATTTTAAACTTACAGAAATACACAGAGCTCTCAGTAAATGCAGATTCCTTACCCCAGCTGCAGGTGTTGTGTGTGCTTTACCTGCATTATGTGCTGTGGACAAGATTTCTGTACATAACCTGTCAACCCTTTTGTGTACCACTTTTGCTTGAGTGCTGTTAACATCCCCCCTTTTGACACATGGACCATCCCATGTGTCAATTTGGCCCGATTTTTTCTTAAAAATTGTTATGAAGGCAAGGCTGGGATTCAGGCCTCTACTAAAGGTCATCATGTTGGGTTGGTATGCAGACAAGGAGGGGCGGAGCTTGTAAATTGACCAGTCTTGCCATTATTATTACCAACGACAAGACATTGACATGACAGGACATTGGACAAACAAACAAAGACAAAGAACAGAGACACAAACAACAAACAAACTCAGAGAAGCACTAGTATAAAAAATAAATAAATAAATAAAACATCAAAACATCTTCGAACATTACTGTCCCATCTAAAAAGAGCAAGCTAAACCCTCTCAGTCTAACGTGTTTCTACTCCCATCATACAGGTTATCCGTTGTAACCTGGGGCTTTTGACCTTCTCCCACGTCTGACTACATGACCGCAAATGGCAACACTTAATGCCATGGTGATATAGTTGTATAAAAAAAAAGTACTGGAGAATTTTCACAAAGCAGTATTACTCCTGCCTCCCTTAGAGCATTAAAACTGGAGTAATGCCAACAATAGCTTCTTGTTTTAAGGGGTTCTGGTGCTGGCATGGCCTATAAGTAGATTTAGGGGTGATCACCACTGGTTCACAATCTTTGATCAAACCAACATCATATTTTACTTTTTGCTCACAGGTCCTGTGAAACTGCTTTTAAGCAGGGATGGCTGTAGCCTCAGAGTCAGAGAGAAAAAAAGGAGGTGCTACTCTGATAAGCATCATGCTTATCTGACACCAGAGACACAGAGCAGTTTGAGTGTAACACAGAGGTGAAAGGCATTCTGTTTGCTTCAGCACAGAAGAGAATGGGACCCAGGGTTAGAGGTGGGGGCCCAGTCTTTGACTCGTGTGATGTGCAGTGCAAGTCATCCTCATGCATATAAGTAGTACCCTCAGGAGACACCTGGTTTGTGCCATTTTGATTAGGTCTGTAGTAATTGGAGTTGGAGGCAATTTCCATTGCTATAAATATAAAGGAGTCCCAATATAAAGGAGACATATTGCTCTGGCACAGTGTCACCAGAGGCACTGACAGAGTAAAACATAACAACCACTCATTTTGGGAGATTTCTTTAAGACTCGCCTTTTGACCACAGAATTAGTGGCCCCCGAATCAACAAGAAACATTTCTTTTTCACCATTCAATTCAATGGTATATTCTGGCAAGGCTGTATTTGTCAATGAGACCAGACTTAGATAAATTGCATCTGGTGGCTTAGTCTTATTCTCCAAATAAGTGTCTGCTTATGAAATCAATGTGTGTATGTTAGCAGTAAGCAGTTCTTCATTGCAGAGCTACAGATGTGAATGTGTGTGTGTTGTGGGTGCAGTACCTTCCTCTGGGTGACGTCTCCTCGGTGCGTCTCTCACTGGGCCCGTCCTCGCTGCCCAGTCAGTCTGACCCCTGGGGAGCACTCAGACTAGGTCCTTCACTGTATCTTTGTGGACCTCTCGCATTTAGTGTCCAACTTATACAATCTCAAGTTCAGTGTCCAGACTGTCCTCAAGTGTACCATACGTGGTCTTGGCCTCTATTTTGTCCTTGGTGGACCCTCTGTCCTCTGTTCCAGTGACCACGACCCTTGCCTCGGCCACGTCCTTGTCCTAGGCCTCCGCTCTCTCTGCATCCCACTGCATGGTCAGAGCAGCTGTGTGCCTTGGTGATGCTGTAATTGTCCATTTCCTCACACTGGCAACTTGACCATGACATTGTGTGGAGGAGCCCAGTTCACAGAGTGCAGCTTTAAAACCCGACAGAAACTTGCTTTCTTACGTGATGGGTGCTACAGTCAGTTCAACTCATGTTTAAACTGGTGGACTGGGCTTCCTGTTCTTCTTGTTCTGAGTCCGATGGCTTGGGTGGCTGCAGATGGAGCTGTAGCCTGGCCTGATGGTGTAGGTGGATCGTGTCGGCTTTAGGTCTCACTGGCAGGTCACTGGAGGAATCTGGCTCGACCTCGGCTGTTATCTCTGGGGCCGCTCAGGCTGCTGCTGTTGTTGCTGGGGACCGACAGTGGGCAGGAGTCCAGGTCCAGGTGGAGTCCCACCGTGGAGAGGTCTGGAAAAACAGAGGAAACACAGGCAGCAGTATCTGATCTCTTTTTTTTTCTTACATGTTATTCACATTTCAAAGCAATTTTGTGTTCTTGTACTTTCTCTAAATCAGATTTCCTTTGCTTTTTAGTCTTCCGCTTGTTATCAAAATTGTTTTCAATTTTTTGAATTACAAGAAAACATTTTAAATATTCTGTATAGTGTATCCTCTTTCAAGCATCAGTTGAAGAAGTAAGAAAAATGAGATTACAGTGACACAAAGACCTACTATAACCTACAAAGATTGACTTTTAGCTTTACACTCACTCAACTCTTTGTCAGACTCACCCTCCATTGTTGCGGTCCTCTCCACACACACTGACCACAATTTAGTTTAGCCAATAGCAGAAATTTGAATAAACAGGTTTTCTGCTCACCTTTTAGTAGAGGCCGCCCGGGTCAGTGGGAGGAGAAGTTCACTGCAATGACGATGGTTGACTGGCGCCTTTTTTTTCCCGTGGACTTCTGGCCACGACTTTAGTACTTTCAAATTATGCGAACTTCTGGCCGCGGTGTAGGCTTCAGGCTACTTTTAGCGTCTAAACTGGTGTGGACTTCTGGCCACAATATTAGTAGTCAATTATGCAAACTTCTGGCCGCGGGGTAGGCTTCAGGCTACTTTTAGTGTCCAATAGAACAGGCTTCAGGCTGTTCGGAGTAGGCTTCTGGCTACTCTCTATTCTTTCCTCGTGAACTTCTGGCCACGGTATTCATATTCCATCTTTTCAAACTTCCGGCCGTAACTTTAACAGTCCAATTGTGCGAACTTCTGGCCGCAGTGTAGACTTCAGGCTACTTTTATTGTCCAATAGGACAGACTTCAGGCTGTCCTCGGCCGCATCTTTTAGTGATCCGATTGTGCGAACTTCTGGCCGCGATGTAGACTTCAGGCTACTTTTGGTGTCGAATAGAACAGGCTTCAGGCTGTTCTGAGTACTCTTTTTACGCTGGCGGTTGAGGTGACTTCAGGCCTCCAGGGCTCTAACCCTGTTTTCTTGTTGACCTCATCACGTCGGGGTCACCATAATGACGTGTTCTTTTTCTAATCAATAAAGACTCCAATCAGTTTCTTTTAGCTTTTTGTCTTTTTATTCGCATAAGCCAAATTAAACAGAGCTCTGGTTTGGATCTGTCCCTACCGCCTACGTCTTACTCAGGGCTTACGCTGGGCATCCAACAACGACTGTCCCTATCACACTGAATATATACCCAGGCTCAACTTCATACCACCCACTCCAGATATGGGCATAGTCCAGGATCTGAACCAGTTCTCAGGCCGAGCAGTGCGAGTTGTAAAGGAGGGGTTGTTATCATTAGCAGAGAAGTGCGAGTTATAAGGGAGGGGCTATTATCACTTCTGCTCTCCCATGAAGGCCACATTTCCAGCACAGATTGTTCCCTTGCACTTGTTGTGGCGTCTTGAGTCTAGGTCAGATCCTGGTCACATGATTATGTCAGATACATTTCATTATATTTCATTATACTTCATTATATTTCATTATATCTTTGATCATGTTAAAATCACATACAACACAAATTAGGCACAAATATTCTTTATGTCATCCTGATCAACAATTCCAATGGTACCCAAGTCGTATTTGATTCGGTGTTGCCATGGCGATGGTCGAATTCTGCCATTTTATAACAATGGGAATTCCATTCAGTGCAGTTCTATGGAGTATTAAGATGCTTTTGGCAGTTTTTTTAACCTTCCCACTGTCTTAACTCCAACGAGTCTTGTCAGTCTTGTCGTCTTGATGCGGTAAGGCCGGGAACAGGGCTCAGGTAGAGTAAAGTCACAGGGGTAGAGCAGAGTCACAGGAAAGAAAGCCCTTGACCCCAGCGCAGGTCATTTCGACCCAAGAGGGCCGGGGACGTGGCTCAGGTAGAGTAAAGTCACAGGGGTAGGGTAGAGCAGAGTCACATGAAAGAAAGCCCTCGACCCCAGCGCCCAAGAGGGCCAGGGACGGGATGTGACGTCACAGGAAAGAAATACACCAAATCAATGACACACCAAGACCCAGAAAGCTTAGCAGTCTGAGTATATTATTTTGTGATGTAAATGAGTCATCTGGCGGCACTGGGAAAGACATAACAAATCCTTCCTGGAACAACATAGGAATAAAGTTGCGGATGAGTTTGTACGCCTCAAACCACGATCAGTCTTGTGATCATCACACACTCACCTAAGCACCATTAGCGATAAGCCACTCCATGTGATGCTGCCGTGAGATAGGTAGCAATCGTTAGGCTGACCTCAGATGTGAAAGGCTACTAAGCTGATGATCCTCCCCCAGTTCACGATTCCATCCTCAAACATACACCTGAGCCACTTCTCTGACAAGGTCCGGGTGGAGTGTATTTTCAGTCAACCCCAGGAGCATATCTATATGAACCAGAATTGATAATTAGAATAAAAATAAATTCACAACGCGTCTAGTGGATCAACCTCATGAAAACTGGTGCAGCGTTCACAATAGACACAGCGCTATCTAGCTAGCATTACCTACCTTCAGATGACACTCTGTGGTCACGTAAAAGCTGTTTTACAACTCTCTTCAATGTTTCGAGTGCTGCGCTTTTACTAGATCCCGATTTCAGGATCGTATCACAATTTACCATAAAGGCTATCATGAGTTCCACTGTGTTATCGTGTACCGCGATCCGTAACAGGCTGTCATCAGGTATTACGTTCATAGTGACACACACGCACAAGCGCACGCACACACACAAACACACACACACGGTACTGCTGACTCGAATATTGTTCAAGGAGCACTCGGGAATCACACAATGAGGTAACAGAAAGAAGTTTCTATTACAAGTCTCTTTAATAATGTTAGTTTCAAATATATCCTTACACAAATACAACAGCAGGTGCAAGACACAATCGAGAGAGAGAGAGAGAGAGAGAGAGAGAGAGCGAGAGGGAAAATGTATATAAGCCTATGGTCACCTTTTTTGTTGTCAATGCACTACACATTCCTCCAGCTTGAAAATGACAGAAGATGGACTGGAGCCGCAGATGCACTGCGTACCACTTAGACTCATAAGACCCGCTTTTTTGTCATGTTGTCCCCCAGGCTCAACTTGGTGGAAATCGACCCCACATTGGAAAAGCCGATGGACCCGGAAGATTTCTATGCTGACTGGAGGAGCATCACTTACAGTCCATTTCAGAAACCACGCATTGTTACCCCATGTGTACGACCCAGATGTGGACATAGAGTCTGGTGGATGTGAGGATTTGATAAAAAGTTCCTACGCTCTTTACGGGGCAAGGGACCGAAATATTCATGAATTGCGGCTGCGCTGTGACAAACCTGAACCAGTGGATGTGACCATATACGGCTCATTTATAGACAGTTATGTATTTCTGGGGTCTAACGTATATAGAGCATTGTCCAGGGGAAAGAAGTTTTATTGGGCACTGGTGGAGAGTAAGATTTTGAAGAAAAGGTTGATCCTCATGGACGACGTCGAAGTCTGGAGGAAACTGTGGCTCTATGGCCGCAAGATGGAAATTGAGCGGACTACACGACGGATGTGGCGAGAAATATGCACTGACAACGACGTTGTTGATTATAGTCGGCAAACAGTAGTGGCTACACGCTCGTACGTTCTGAGTGACTATAATATCACTATACTATACAAGTGCAACAATGTTATCACGATTGCTATGATCTTGTGGGCGGAAGACCCGGTGTGATCTGTACAATATTCTTTGGTTACGATTTACTCGACTGGTTTGCATTCCATCCTTGTGTACTAGACTGCGTATGGGTGCGCGGAACTTCAAAGCCTCCAGGAGATAATGTTGTTCCATAGAACTGTCAAGTGCGAAGCGGAGCTCGCCTGTGGAAAAGGTGAACTCTGTAAACCACCTTGGAGCCATAGTCTTTGCTGAGTGTTTCAATGTCTGTCAGATGTAAACACGACATATGTTTGACCTGAAAATGTGTACCGTACCCTGGACTGTATAATGTACCTGAGTTGTTGTGAATATGAAGAATAAAAATACAATAAATGTGCCATTCCAAAAAGAAAAACTGCATTTGATCATCTCTGTTTTATGAGCATAATGTCTCTTTACCCCGTCCCTTCAAATAAAGACCAAGCTAAACCAAACTAAACACACACACACACAGAGAGAGAGACGATACTGCGATTTGACAAGGACAGGTTTATTTACTCGTCACGGTCAATGCACCTTATACACATCCTGCACACACCACAATTCCTGTTTGTACATTATTATCACCGATCATTCTTCTTCTTCTTCTTCTTCTTCTTCTTTTTCTTAGAGATTTAATTTATAGTTGGGCGCACCTTCATCATTGCGGCCTTAGCGGCGTGTACTCTCTATGTACTTTTTAGATGTCGCGGAAACGACTCATGTTGGTCCAATCTGTGTTTCAATGTCACGTAGCTGGTCAGCTCTTGTAAAGTAGGAAAAACTCAGGTTACAAACTCAGTCCTTTTTCACGGTGCGCACGTGATCCAAAATTGCTCCCAGTGTGGTGAACTGCTGACTGCGGTACAAGGTCACTGGTGCCAACACCTCGCTGATTATGATGTGAAAGAGATATCCTCTGTAATTCACTTCGGGGTCCGGTCGTCCTCGCGAACTTCTACCTTTTTTAACTCGGGCAAGAGTTACGTCACTCACGTACTGAGCTATATTACTCCCAAAGTCCCCACCACGCACCTTGTAACATCACTATCATCTCGCGCATCTCGTTCACCACACGTGTAATGGAAACTGAGTTCAGATCTGCAGGCAGCGTGAGCGCAGGTCTGGTCACCAAAAACCCTGCGAAAATCACGTAGGATACCTCGCACCTGGCTAATGATATTCTTGGTCGGTTCCGTTTTGTATCCCAGTCTGGAAAAGAGACATTGCCAATGGCCCCACTCCAAGCTAATGTGAAACCTTATCATTGAACCGTTTGGCTCGGACGCCTTCTTTATGAATCCCGAACACACTATTCTGTCCATGTCCGTGACACTCTCCGCGAGGACGACCTGGGATTTACGCACGCGCACGTCCCGTGTACTGAGGACCGAAGTGATGTACTCTTCGGAAGCGGGGCCCCACCAACGGTTTCCCAGCCACACTAAAAAGCTGTACCAGCTTCAGTTGAGTAAAAAGTTTTTCTCGCGAGCCCTCGCGTCGGTATAATTCGAAGAGTCTCAGTTCATCCCCGTCCGCCATCGTTGTTCTTTAGTTCTTTCTCCTCTCAAACGATTCAAAAACAAAAATCTTATGACCATATGAAATATAAATGGGGTTGCGGTGGTGGTGGTGGGGTGTGTTGTGGGGAATCCTAATCTGAGTCATATTCATGATCTGACACAAAGAAGCAGTCGCAACAGTTGTTGCTCAATATGTATTCTCTGATGCGCGGTGGAATCCTCTCGCATTCCCGTAACCCATTACGTCATCTTACAGTGCGGCAGCGCTCTTGTAGAGTAGGAAAAAAAACCTTTCCGAATTCAGCCTTTTGAACAGTGCGCATATACTCGTGCCGTTCTGTCTCTTCATCACAACTGAACACGCTCCTCCGCCCTCGTTCGAGAAACATTGCGCTATGACAGCCGTGCGCGGGGGCACCTCCGGTCTGTTTATGAATGAGGTGATGTAGTCCTCGGACGCGGGGCCCCACCAACGTTCGCCGCGCCAGGCTAAGAACGGCTCCCAAATTTGGTTGAGTAAATTACAATTGCTACACTCGGGCTCAACCGCGTAACATATGTGACCACGAAATTCAAACAGTCCTAGGCGTTCAAAAGCCATTCTCCTAAACAGTATACAGCGCGCGTCAGGCTCATGACTGTAATTCACCGTTGTGAATATGTGAGTCCATGAGATAGCCAGACAGAGAGAGAGAGAGAGAGAGAGACAGAGGGATATATGTATATATATATATATATATATATATATATATATATATACATATATATATATGTATATAAAATTATCCTCTCGCCCTCTGCGGGCGGTTTGATCCATCCAAGCTCGGGTCCTCTACCAGAGTCCTGGGAGCTTGTGGGTTCTGTGCAGTATCTTTGCTGTTCCTAGGACTGCGCTCTTCTGGACTGAGATGTCTGATGTTTTTCCTGGGATCTGCTGTAGCCACTCTTCCAGTTTGGGGGTTACTGCCCCGAGTGCTCCGATGACCATGGGCACCACTGTTGCCTTCACTTTCCAGGCCTTCTCAAGTTCTTCTTTGAGGCCTCGGTACTTCTCCAGTTTCTCGTATTCCTTTTTCCTGATGTTACAATCGCTTGGTATTGCAATGTCAACCACAACAGCTTTCCTCTGCTGTTTTCCATCACCACAATGTCCAATTGGTTCGCCACTACCATTTTGTCTGTCTGGATCTGGAAGTCCCACAGGATCTTAGCTCGGTCGTTCTCTATCACCTTTGGAGGTGTTTCCCATCTTGACCTCGGGACTTCCAGACTGTACTCTGCACAGATGTTCCTGTACACTATACCAGCCACTTGGTTATGACGCTCCATGTATGCTTTCCCTGCCAGCATCTTACATCCTGCAGTTATGTGCTGGATTGTCTCAGGGGCCTCTTTGCACAGTCTGCACCTGGGGTCTTGTCTTGTATGGTAGATCTGGGCCTCTATTGCTCTGGTGCTCAATGCCTGCTCCTGTGTAGCCATGATCAGTGCCTCTGTGCTGTCCTTCAGTCCAGCCTTTTCTAGCCATTGGTAGGATTTCTGGATATCAGCCACTTCAGTTATCTGTCGATGGTACTTCCCATGTAGGGGCTTTTCCTCCCATGATGGTTCCTCCAGCACCTTGCCCTCTGTTTTCCACTGCCTGAGACATTCACTGAGCACTTTGTCCATTGAGGCCATCTTCCTGATGTATTCAAGGATCTTGGATGTTTCATCCTGGACAGTGGATCTGACACTCACCAGTCCTCTGCCTCCTTCCTTGCGCTTAGTGTACAGTCTCAGGGTGCTGGATTTGGGGTGGAACCCTCCATGCATGGTCAGGAGCTTCTGTGTTTTCACATCTGTGGTCTGAATCTCTTCCTTTGGCCAGCTTATTATTCCCACAGGGCATCTGATGACCGGCAGGGCATAGCTGTTGATTGCCCGGACTTTGTTCTTGCCATTGAGCTGACTCCTTAGGACTTGCCTTACTCGTTGGAGGTATTTGGCTGCGGCAGCTTTTCTTGTGGCCTGGTCCAGGTTGCCATTTGCTTGTTGGATTCCAAGGTACTTGTAGCTGTCCTCAATGTCTGCTATTCTGCCGTCTGGGAGTGGGACCCCTACTGTATGGACTACTTTCCCTCTCTTTGTCACCATCCACCCACACTTCTCAAGTCCGAATGACATTCCGATGTCATTGCTGTAGATCCTGATATATATATATATATATATATATATATATATATATATATATATATATATATATATATATATATGCACTGTGTACCACTGAGACCAATAAGACCTGCTTTGTCGCCCGGGCGCGGCTTGGTGGAAATCGACCCAGATTTGGAAAAGCCAATCGACCTAGAAGATTTCAGCGATGATCATTTGTACTGGAGGAGAATCACTCACGTCCGGTTCGGAAACAATGCATTGTTACCCTATGTGTACGACCCAGATGTGGAAATAGAGTCTGATGGATGTGAGGACTTAATGAGAAGTTTGCATGTTTGTTGTTGGACAAAGGATCGAACCATTGAATTGCGCCCACGTTCAACCAACCAGAACCAGTAAATGTGACCATATATATCGCATGTGTAGATAATTATGTTTTTCTGGGGTGGAAATTTTATGCAGAAAAGGTGAGTGGAAAGTTTTCTTGGGTACTGGTGGAGAGTAAGATTTCGAAGAAAAGGCTGATCCTTATGGACGACGTCAAAATCTGGAGGAAACTGTGGCTTTATGACCCCAATATGGCAATCGATGTGAAAACACAAAGGATGTGGTGAGAAATCAACATCGACAACAATGTTGATGATGATATTCATAGGCAGTAGTGGCTACACATACGTACGTTTTGAGTCACTCTATCACTATACAAGTGCAATGATGTTATCACGATTGCTGTGATCTCGTGGACGGAAGACCCGGTGTGATCTGTACGATATTCTTTGGTTACGATTTACTCGACTGGTTTGCATTCCATCCTTACAAGTGTATTACAATTTAAAGGGTGGGCGGAACTTCAAAACCTTCAGGCGATAGCGTAGTTCCAGGGAATCGTCGAGTGTGAAGCGGAGCTCCCCTTGGAAAATACTGACTTTTTTTGAAGCTACCAGATGTCAGCCTCGGAACCATAGTCTTAGTCCACATGTGTCAAACTCAAGGCCCGCGGGCCAAATGTGGCCCGTAGGAGAATTTCTTGTGGCCCGCGAGATCATTTCCAATTTATATTAATAATAGCCCGCCGATATATTGTGCTCGATCTGTTTGAACTGCATCCCCCATAATGCACTGCAGAAGCGGCGCCGCGCCGGCACTGCCCCTCCCCCGCTGTTTTAGCGAGCAGCATTTAACGAGCCGCAGGAGCAGAGAGAGAGAGTGAAGGATTCTCCAACAGAACATTTAACTTTCCACAAAATAAATGGGCAAAGAGGGGTCAGTGAGAGCAGGAGGTGGACAGTAGTTTGCTCAATAAAAGTAAAGTAGGCCTATAATACGTGTTTGTGTGTAGGTGCTGACTCAGCTTAAAGTTGTGCTGGGCTTACATAAGGGGCATGACATGCACCTAAATATTTATCTGCTGGTAGCACCCACTGTCACAGTAAAACAGAGTGGACCTGATGAAAACACCTGTCTTATATGAGGAGTTAGGTAACTGTGGCAGTAAATAATACTTAATAAATAATTGGCCAGTGTTAGTCAGTAGTCTGTGGCCTATTTGTTGTTATTTGTTGAGTTCTAAGTTCTGATTTAAAACAAAACTACAAAGCCCCTTAAAACCACAAAGCTACACCTGTAGTTCTGTGGGGAAGTATTATTCTATGTTAAAAAGCCTAACTGAGAACAAAAATACAGTAGGCTGGCTTTATTATTTATACAATACTCTTATTCAGCCCACGACCAAGCCTGGTTTTCTAATTTTGGCCCCAGCTCCGATTGAATTTGACAGATCGCAATGAGAACTCAGTCATGTGAAGAGACTAAGGGCTGATGACGATTTAGCTGGTGGTAGTAAAAGTAGCACTAGTAGCAGTAGAACTATTAGTATTAGTAGTAGAAGTAGTAGTAGAAGCGTGGGGCACAGCATCAGAGAAAAAGAAGGAGAAGAAGAATATCAAAACGACAGACAATATTATCCATTTATTGTTTTTGACTAAAATGACACATAAAAAACACAAAATATAAACAAAATAAAATAAATTGTCATAATGTCGAAGCGTTTCAACGTTCAGCAAGTTCTAGACATAATTTTCTCAGCAGAACCACTGGAGGACGTCTCTGATTCTGAACAGGAGGATGTGTCAGAAGAAGAAGACGCCGACGAATACAACTCCGATCACCGTGCTACACATTCAGAAAAAGACGAGTGTGAAGATGGGGATGAGATAGAAGAAAAAGAAGACGACAAAGAAGAAAAAGAAGATGATGAGGATGATGATGAAGACGACGATGACCAGGGCCGAGGAATACAACAAATAGAGGACCAAAGAGAACGAGTTGAACAAGTCGAGGAAGAGAAATTTAGTGCGATCCCTCGAATACCAAGATGGACGAGGGGCTAAGGGCCTGCACCTGCACTGGCAGCAGGGAGCGCAAGCGCACTTGATTCCGAAACCACCGCCAGCTCAGCAGCGGGTCACACGCAGCTTGTGGTATCAGCTGTCCGAGCCATACTCTCCGACAGACAGCCTCTTCCTCGTGTTTATCATGCCCGAGGAGGAACGCGTGATCTTAACTGAGACCAACCGCGAGGGCTTGTGCAGGTATGGACAGGAGGACTGGACGGGGATGAATGAGATCGACTTAGGCCTGCTGATCCTAGCCGGAGTCTACAGGTCCCGGGGAGAGGCTGCGGAGAGCCTGTGGGACGCTGAGTGCGGAAGGACAATTTTCCAGGCCACGATGCCGCTCAAGACCTTCTACTCTTACTCAAGCTTGTTGAGGTTTGACGATCGCGCAACTAGAGCGAAGAGGCGGGCTGAAGACAAACTGGCTGCTATACGAGAGGTCTGGGACCTGTGGTCCACGCGGCTTCCCCTCCTGTACAACCCAGGCACAGACGTGACCATGGACGAGCAGCTGATTCCTTTCAGAGGTGTCAATGAAAATAAAAATACAAAAATTAATAATAATAATAATAATAATAATAATAATGATAGAGGTGTCCTTAATTCTAACATTGTTGCCTTTTGCACAGGTCACTGCCCTTTCCGTCAGTACATGCCTAGCAAGCCTGCAAGATATGGAATCAAGTCGTGGGTGACCTGCGACGCCAAATCAAGCTACGCGTGGAAGATGCAAGTATACACCGGGAAGCGGACAAATGACGAACCACCTGAGAAAAACCTGGCCATGTGGGTCGGGCTGGATGTGACTGAGGGACTCGGGTGGAGACACGCTGCCACAACGTAACATGCGACAACTTTTTCACATCCTACGAACTGGCCGAGCGTCTGCTGTTGGAGAGGAACCTGACCATGGTTGGCACAATTCGCAAGGAACAAGCCCGAGCTCCTGCCCCAAGCTTATCGCAATCAAGGGCAGATGGGTCTCCTCGAGCCGGTTCGCATTCGCGCCTCTCCCCGCAGCTCTGATCTCCTATGTGCGCAAGAAAAACAGAAATGTGCTATTGCTAAGCACCCGCGACTGCTGCGCAAGAGGAGGAGAAGAAGAACAAGAAGAACAACATAAAAGCCAAAACCAAAAAAAACAAAAACCAAAAAAAAACAAAAAAAAAAACCATAGAAACAAAAACTTTAACATTAACTTTAAAACTTTAACATGAACAGTGCGGGGGTTAAATCAGCTGTGTTTTCTGTTACTGTCCAACAAAATGAGAGGAGTAGGTCCAGACTGAGTGCGGAGGGACAGGACTGTTCCGTTTACAACAGACTTAAGTTTCGTTTTTACAGAGCGGCGAGAGAGGAGGCGACACAGGCTGTGAGCGGCTCTGCCCTCTCGGTGTCTCTCTGTCCCACAGCTCACCCCTCTCCTCTCGGTGTCTCTCTGTCGAGGCTCACCCCTCCTCTCTCGGTGTCTGTCCCTCTGTTCCACAGAAGACAGAGCTGCCTCATATTCACCAGAGAATTAAGAGGAAACCTGTGTTTTGAGGCGCAGTACGTTCCACTTTAGTTTTAATGGGTGAATCGTCTCCTGCGTAAAAGCATACAGAAAATCTTGCGTGTGACGCTATCAACCAATCAGATCTGAGGATTTGGAAACATATGGAGCGGTGACTGTGAGACAGACAGTGGAGAAATGAGAGAGACAGATGTAGAAAGGAACAGAGGTCAGCTCTAAACTCCTTGTGTCTCCTGTGTTCTGAGCCAAGGACCATTATAAAAGCATTTTGTTTGATTTTTTTTTTAACTGTATTTGATTAACATAAGAAAAAAAACCTTTATTTTATTATTTGATATCCCCTAGTTTTAAACTGATGCTTATGTTAGCAAAATGCTATTGCCATAATGTAGACACTGATGTAACTACAATGATTTTATTTATTTTTGAGGTACAAAACATTGTGATGCTCCGGACCTTCGCGCGAGAAAATTTTCACCAATTGGACCTCGGTGAATTTTAGTTGGTGACCCCTGGTTTAGGAGAATGGCTTTTGAACGCCTAGGCCTGTTTGAATTTCGCGGTCACATATATTACGCGGTTGAGCCCGAGTGTAGCAACTGGATTTTACTCAACCAAAGTTGGGAGCCATTCTTAGCCTGGCTCGGCGAACGTTGGTGGGGCCCCGTGTTCAGTTGTGATGAAGAGACAGAACGGCGCACTGTCCGCGTTCGACATTCACTTTAAAATCGGTGAGTGGTGTGTCGAATTCCACTTCGAAATGGAATGCGAGTAACATGTTGTCCATGTTGTGCTCCTCAACTTGTAGGTCCTCCTACCATGACTGAAACGTGCCGATTGTGACTCATGTACATTAAAGAAAAGGAATTGGTGAGTCCCATATTGTGTGTATGCTAATGCTAATCGGCGTTAGCATTAGCTGCCGCGCTAGCATTAGCTGCCGCGCTAGCATTAGCTATGGCTAATTTCCTTTTATATGGTGTTTTCAGCTCCTGTTGCCTTATTTTCTGTTTGTCTCAGCGTTTCAAATGCAGTTTAATGCAAAGACAGTGTTAGCTTTTCATTGTATGTGATGTTAGTAGTCATTGCTAACATTTCTGAGGATTTCTTTTGGTTGGCTACTGCTAGGCTAACATGACTAGCTTGTCTTTAGCCACTCATTTATATTGAATGGTCTAGGTCTAATGAAGTATAGCTTTTATTTAAATCCTGAAATAGCATTTTAATGTTACATGTTTTGCAGTGTTAATAATATGCATTTTATTTTAAAATATTGTCAGTTAGATGGTACTTAAACTTTAAAAGTCCTAATGCATTGTTGCTTATTCTTAAATTGAGTATATTTTCACTGTTAGAAGATTTTGTCAAAGATTGTGTACACTATTAATTGATACATGCATGTTCTTGTACAGGCCAGGTTTTTGGAGGGCTGTACATGGCGAGCTACCAGACAACTATGTCTAGAAGAAAACCCTCCACTGTGAATTAAGTCTTGATACTACTACTACTACTCCCACTGGGATGCGGTAGGAGGCTTGCAGCCATCTCGCTTCTCTAACATTCCCTTTCATGTGCTTTGGACACTTTACGCTGGACTTGTATTTTAATCGGCGGACAATTATCAAAAAGACTTTTACGGGCGTGAGCGGAGTAGCAAAGCGTTGTGTGTGGATTGTTTGTTCCCAGCAAGTGAATGAACTTTAACGTACCAAAAGAAGTGTGTCAAGCTCAAGTCTTTTGAACAAAAGAAAAAGTGCACTTGTAAATAGTGTATATAATTTATTCATGTAACACAATAATATACGGCCTGTTGGTTGCACTGCAATTCGGTCTACTGTCTTTATTAAGCGCTGATTTATTTCCTCCAGTAGCCGGACCTTCTTACATAAAACTAACATTACCTGTATGATTTTCTTTATACATGTTATATATCCAATCATCAATGGGACATCTGCCTGCAGCCAGGCATCTGAAACAGTCCCCACTCCCCCAGAGGGGAGCAGGAGAGAGGGACAACTTTTGAATAGCAATGAACTGATTGGAGATATAGAGTATTTCATTATATTAATCACAGTGATAGAAGAGAAGCAGCAGATGAAACCAGAGGACAGAGGCTCAGTGCACCATACTTCCCCCAGCTTCTAGCTCCTAGAGCAGCCTAGCTTCAACTGTGGAATTTACCCTGTTCCTAGCTGCCCTGACCATAAGCTTTCTCGAAGAGGAACGTTTTAAGCCTAACCTTAAATGTAGAGACTGTGTCTGCAGTCTCTAACATGAGCTGGAAGCTGATCCCATAAAACAGGAGCTTGGTAACTAAAGGCTCTACCTCCAACTGTACTTTTAGAGACCCTGGGAACCACTAATAGCCCTGCATTTTGTGAGTGCAGTACTCTGCTTGGTTGATATGGCACTATAACATCATTAATGTAGGATGGCGCCGTACCATTTACGGCCTTGTAAGTCAGGAGAAGGATTTTAAAGCTAATTCTGAATTCAACTGGAAGCCAATGAAGTGAAGCTAGCACAGGAGTAATATGTTTTCTCCTGTTAGTTCCTGTTAATAATCTTGCTGCTGCGTTTTGAACAAGCTGAAAACATTTTAATGAGTTTTTAGGGCACTGCTGCCAGCAGAGAGTTACAGTAATCCAACCTAGATGTAACAACGCATGGACAAGTTTTTCAGCATCATTTTTAGATAAAATATTTCTGATTTTGGCTATGTTACGTAAGTGAAAGTATGCTGTTTTACAGGCTTGGTTTATATGAGCCTTAAATGATAAATCTTGGTCAAATTAAACTTAAAATAAACTAAAACTAAAATAAAAGTTTCTCACAGTAGAACTTGAGGCTACATTGACATCGTCCAGGGAGACTATCTGGTCAGACAGCATCTCTCAGCTTTTTGGGGCCTAGTATAATGACCTCTGTTTTTTCTGGGTTTAGGAGGAGATAGTTAATTGTCATCCATGTCTTTAGGTCTCTCACACAGGCGCTAAGTTTCTCAACGCGGTCATTCTGATCAGGTTTAATTGATAAATACAACTGTGTATCGTCTGCGTAACAGTGAAAATTAATGCCATGTTTTCTTATTATGTTTCCTAAAGGCAGCATGTAAAGCATGACTAGAATGGGTCCAAGTACTGAGCCTTGAGGCACTCCATAGCTAACTTTACTGCACTGTGAGGAATGTTCATTTACACCAACAAACTGGTACCTATCAGATAAGTATGATTTAAACCAGCGGAGGGCGGCTCCTCTGACCCCTATGTCACATTCTAATCTCTGGAGTAAGATGCTGTGGTCAATGGTGTCAAAGGCTGCACTGAGATCTAACAGAACTAGGATTGAGACCAGTTCATTGTCTGAACTTAATAACAAGTCATTTGTGACTCTGACTCATGCAGTTTCTGTGCTATGGTGGGGTCTAAAACCTGACTGAAAATCTTCAAATAAGCTATTGTCCTGTAGGTGGCGACATAACTGTTTAACTACAACTCTTTCTAGGATTTTTGAAATAAAAGGGAGATTTGATATTGGTCTATAGTTGGCTAAAACGTCAGGATCTAGACTGGGTTTTTTCAGAAGCGGTTTAATAACTGCATATTTAAAAGACTGTGGCACATAGCCTGTTTCTAGGGAGGTGTTTATTATGTTCAGCTATAGATTCATTAATTAGGGGAAGAGTTTCTTTAAAACGTTTGGTAGGAATTGGGTCTAAAAGACAAGTTGAGGTTTCTGGAGGACATAATGACTGACGTTATCTCAGTTTGATCTACACCGATGAAGCAGTCTAACGTTACAGATGGTTTTATAGTGGCCTCCATTTTTACAGCTTTGGCTTGCTCTGAGCTGATCGTAGGGAGAATTTTATTTAATTTGTCTCTGATACATGTGATTTTGTTGTTAAAAAATGTAAGAAAGTTTTCACAGCTGAGAGTAACAGGGATACAGGGTTCTACTGAGCTGTGACTGGTGGTCAGCCTGGCTACAGTGCTGAACAGAAACCTAAGGTTGTTCCTATTTTCTTCTATTAAAGTTGAATAGTATCTGGTTTTGGCCTCACGCAGAGATTTTTTATAATTCAAAAGACTATATTTCCAGGCATTCAGAGACTGCTCTGAGCTGGAGTGATGTCATAGCCTTTCTAATTTACGGGTTGCTTGTTTAAGGGAACGTGTTTCAGCATTAAACCATGGTGCTACTTGATTCGGCCTAACAACCTTTTGTTTTAATGGAGCTACATTGTCTAGAGCTGTCTTTAAAGACTGCATGGCGCTGTCAACAAACCAATCACTTTTACTGAGGCTCGAGCTATGGGAGCTGTTCTCAACATACTCACTCAACATTGTACTAAATATTGGCTTTATTATGTGTTTAAACTTTGACACAGATTGGTCTGATAATGTTCTTCTAATCTGGGTTTTGTTCATTGGAACAGTAAAGTCTTTGAGTATAAACTGAAAGGTAATTAGAAAGTGATCTGAGAGTATGGGGTTATGAGGAAGGACAGTGAGCTCACTAATCTCTATACCATAGGTTAAAACAAGGTCCAGGGTGTGCTTAGTGACAATGAGTGGGTTCATTTACGTTTTAAGTAAAACCTACGCTGTCTAATAAGACTGCAAATGCATTACCTAGACAGTCGCTGTTGTTGTCAACATGAATATTAAAGTCCCCTACAATTACAATCTTATCTGAGTCTAACACTATACTGGATAGAAAGTCAGAGAATGCAATTAAAAATTCGGAATAGGGACCAGGAGGCCGGTAGATGATTATAAACATAACTGTTTTTTGTTTCTTACAGTTAGGGTGATTTATAGTTAGTATGAGGCTTTCAAAGGAATTATATGTGTGTTTAGATTTGGGGCTAAGAAGTAAACTAGACTGTGATATTACTGCCACTCCTCCACCTCGGCCTGTGCTCCTAGCTGTCTGAAAGTTTACATGACTTGGGAGAGTAGCTAAGTCTCACATAATCATCCTGTTGTAGCCAGGTTTCTGTTAAGGCTAGTAGGTTAAGTTTATTATCGTTAATTAATTCATTAACTAACAGGGATTTAGGGGAAATTGACCTAATGATTAGTAATCCACATTTAACTATGTCATTGTTCTGATTATTATTAATATTATTAATAGGTCTACAAGTTATTTTTATTAAATTTGTTAAATTTGTGGCTCTCACTCTTTTGTCTTTTGCTGTTGGAGTTAGTGTTTAGGCGGGGGACAGACACAGTCTCTATTTGCTCTGCTAAAATACCTTTATACTGGGTTTGTACCAGCTCGTAAGGAAGCTCAGAGAAGTGTTTTAACTACTGCTCTGTGCCCGGGTCCCACCTATGGCTTGTCAGGTTGAACGACTAATGCTTTCAGCCATATTTCTGGACAGCAACGCTGCACCATCCAACGTGGGATGAATGCCATCTCTACGTAAGAGACCGGGCTTTCCCCAAAACGCTTGCTAATTATCAATAAAGCCTATGCCGTTTTCTGGGCACCATCTAGATAACCAGCGGTTGAATGATGAAGAGCGGCTGTACATTTCATCATTAGTCAAATTCGGCAGGGGACCAGAGAATATTACGGTGTCCGACATCAACTTAGCAAGTTTGCACACCGACCCTACGCTCAATTTGAGCACCTCTGACCTCTGGCCCCCGGAAAACACCTAACCGTAGCCGCTGGCAGCTTCACGTCTCTAACTATCGAGCTCCCAATCACCAGAGTCGATGGTTCAGCGGGTGTGTCGTTGAGGGGAGAAAACCTATTACAGACGGGACGCTTTGGGTGGTCTAAGTGTTTGCGTTTAGCACTATGCTTCCTTCTTACTGTTACAAAGCCGTCCTGCTTGTCCCCTGGCTGCTGGGGAGGCGCTGGGGGGCTAGTTTGGCTAGCGCTCCTGCTACTGCTAGCGCGGTCCGCTGTCCCTATAGTTACCTGGCTACCTGGCTTAGCCTCAACCTCCACTGTGCGGAGCTGTGCTTCTAGCTGCTCTAACCTGGCCTCCAAAACTAAAAACAAACTACACTTCACACATCTACTGCTCTCATCACTAAAGGAGGCAGGATTCTCGCTGAACATATGGCACATTGAGCAGAAAAGAGGGGTGAAGAGGAGGACGGAGACGCCATGCTAATGCTAGGCTAGGATACGCTAAAGGCTAACATAGACTGGTAAACGATTACTGAAAGTGGCTTGGACATGAAGCGATGATATACAATACTAGATTTCTAACCGAGTAACTAAGTTAAACTGCTAGAATATATGTCTTAAATAATTTGATTTGGTCAAATGACGAAGAACAGTTGTGTATACAGTAGAATCAACAACAGAGGGAACTCACCGGAAGTGACGTCAGACGACGAGGCCTAGGTGCAGACTGTTCCTTATAAACACATACACACTGTTATCAACACATACACACTGTTATCAACACATACACACTGTTATCAACACACACACACACTGTTATCAACAAATACACACTGTTATCAACACATACACACTGTTATCAACACATACACACTGTTATTAACATACAAACTGTTATCAACACACACACTGTTATCAACACATACACACTGTTATCAACACATACACACTGTTATTAAAAAATACACACTGTTATCAACACATACACACTGTTATTAACACATACACACTGTTATCAACACATACACACTGTTATTAACACATACACACTGTTATCAACACATACACACTGTTATCAACACATACACACTGTTATCAACACATACACACTGTTATCAACACATACACACTGTTATCAACACATGCACACTGTTATCAACACATACTACACTGTTATCAACACATACACACTGTTATCAACACATACACACTGTTATTAACACATACACACTGTTATCAACACATACACACTGTTATTCAACACATATACACTGTTATCAACACACACACTGTTATCAACACACACACACTGTTATTAACACATACACACTGTTAATAACGCATACACACTGTTATCAACACATACACACTGTTATCAACACATACACACTGTTATCAACACACACACTGTTATCAACACATACACACTTTTATCAAAACATACACACTGTTATCAAAACTCACACTGTTATTAACACATACACACTGTTATCAACACATACACAATGTTATTAACACATACACACTGTTATCAACATACGCGCACACTGTTATTAACACATACAAACTGTTAAAAACACACCCACAGACTGTTATTAAAACATACACACTGTTATCAACACACACACACTGTTATTACACATACACACTGTTATCAACACACACACACTGTTATTAACATATACATACTGTTATTAACACATACACACTTATCAACACACACACTGTTATCAACACATTCACACTGTTATCAATACACACACACTGTTATCAACACATACACACTGTTATCAACACATACACACTGTTATCCACACACACACACACTATTATTAACACACACACTGTTATTAAAACACACACTGGTATTAACACATACACACTGTTATCAACACACACACACTGTTATCCACACACACATACACACACTGTTATTAACACATACTCTGTTATTAACACATACACACTGTTATAAACACATACACAATGTTATCAACACACACACTGTGATCAACACATACACACTGTTATCAACACATACACACTGTTATCAACACACTGTTATTAACACATACACAATATTATCAATACACACACACTGTTATCAACACACACACACGCTGTTATCAACACACATGCACTGTTATTAACACATACACACTGTTATCAACACATACACACTATTATCAACACATACACACTGTTATCAACACACACACACTATTATCAACACATACACACTTATCAACACAATCAAATTGTTATCAATACAGACACACTGTTATCAACACATACACACTGTTATCCACACATACACACTGTTATTAACACACACACTGTTATTAACACACACACACACTGTGATCAACACACATGCACTGTTATTAACACATACACACTTTTATCAAAACACACACTGTTATTAACACACACAGTTATCCACACACACAGACACACACACACACACTGTTATCAACACACATGCACTGTTATTAACACATACACACTGTTATTAAAACACACACTGTTATTAACACATACACACTGTTATCAACACATACACAATATTATCAACACATACACACTGTTATCAACGCATACACATTGTTATCAACACACACACTGTTATTAACACATACACACTGTTATCAACACACACACACTGTTATCAACACATACACACTGCTATCAACACATACACAATGTTAACACACACACTGTTATTAACACATACACACTGTTATCAACACACACACACTGTTATCAACACATACACAATGTTATCAACACATACACACTGTTATTAACACATACACTGTTATCAACACATACACACTGTTATCAACACATACACACTGTTATCAACCACAACACCACTGTTATCAACGACATCACACTGTTATCAACACACACACACTGTTATCAAGACATACACACTGTTATTCAACACATACACACTGTTATCAACACACACACACTGTTATTAACACAACACACTGTTATAAACACATACACACTGTTATCAACACATACCACACTGTTATAACTACACACACACTGTTATCCACACACACACTGTTATCAAACACATACACACTGTTATCAACAACACTGTTATCAATCACATACAACTGTTATAACATACACACTATTTATCAACAACATACCACACTGTTATCAACACACACACTGTTATCAACACATACACTGGTTATTAACACACTACACACTGTTATCACACATACACACTGTTATTAACACACACACACTGTATTAAACATCCACACTGTTATCAACACACACACACTGTTATCAACGCATACACAATGTTATCAACACACACACTGTTATTAACATATACACACTGATATAAACACACACACACTATTATCAACACATACACACTGTTATCAACACATACACAATGTTATCCACACACACACACACACTATTATTAACACACACACTGTTATTAACACACACACTTTTATTAAAACACACACTTTTATTAACACATACACACTGTTATCAACACACACACACTATTATCAAGACACACACACTGTTATCCACACACACACACTGTTATTACTACATATACTGTTTTTAAAACACACCCTATTATCAACACATACACACTGTTATCCACACACACTTTTATTAACACATACACTGTTATTAACACATACACACTGTTATAAACACATACACAATGTTATCAACACACACACTGTGATCAACACATACACACTGTTATCAACACACTGTTATTAACACATACACACTGTTATCAAAACACACACAAACACTTTTATCAACACATACACACTGTTATCAATACACAAACACTGTTATCAACACATACACATTGTCATCAACACACACACACTGTTATTAACACATAAACACTGTTATTAACACACACACACACTGTTATTAACACATACACACTGTTATCAATACACACACACTGTTATCAACACATACACACTGTTATCAACACACTGTTATTAACACATACACACTGTTATCAACACACACACTGTTATCAACACATACACACTGTTATGAACACATACACACTGTTATTAACACACACACTGTTTTCAACACATACACACTGTTATCAACACATACACAATGTTATCAACACACACACTGTTATTAACACATACACACTGTTATCAATACACACACACTGTTATCAACACATACACACTGTTATCAACACACTGTTATTAACACATACACACTGTTATCAACACACACACTGTTATCAACACATACACACTGTTATGAACACATACACACTGTTATTAACACACACACTGTTTTCAACACATACACACTGTTATCAACACATACACAATGTTATCAACACACACACTGTTATTAACACATACGCACTGTTATCAACACACACACACTGTTATCAACACATACACATTGTTATCAACACACACACTGTTATTAACACACACACACTATTATCAACACACACACACTGTTATCCACACACACACACTTTTATTAACACATACACTGTTATCCACACACACACTGTTATTACTACATACACTGTTTTTAAAACACACACACTTTTATTAAAACACACTGTTATCAACACATACACACTTTTATCAACGCATACACAATGTTATCAACACACACACACTGTTATCAACACACACACACTGTTATCAACACACACACTTTTATTAACACATACTCTGTTATTAACACACACACACACTGTTATCAACACATACACACTGTTATCAACACACACACACTGTTATTAAGACATTCACACTGTTATCAACACATACACACTGTTATCAACGCATACACAATGTTATCAACACACACACTGTTATTAACATATACACACTGTTATAAACACACACACACTATTATCAACACATACACACTGTTATCAACACATACACAATGTTATCCACACACACACACACACTATTATTAACACACACACTGTTATTAACACACACACTTTTATTAAAACACACACTTTTATTAACACATACACACTGTTATCAACACACACACACTATTATCAACACACACACACTGTTATCCACATACACTTTTTTGACACATACACTGTTATTAACATACACACTGTTATCAACACATACACAATGTTATCAACACACACACACTGTTATCCACACACACACACTGTTATCAACACACACACACTGTTATTAAGGTTTCACACTGTTATCAACACGCACACACTGTTATCAACGCATACACAATGTTATCAACACACACACACTGTTATTAAGACATTCACACTGTTATCAACACACACACACTGTTATCCACACACACACTGTTATTACTACATACACTGTTTTTAAAACACACACACTGTTATCAACACATACAAACTGTTATAAATACACACACTATTATCAACACACACACACTGTTATCAACACACACACTTTTATTAACACATACTCTGTTATTAACACACACACACACTGTTATCAACACATACACACTGTTATCAACACACACACACTGTTATTAAGACATTCACACTGTTATCAACACACACACACTGTTATCAACGCATACACAATGTTATCAACACACACACTGTTATTAACATATACACACTGATATAAACACACACACACTATTATCAACACATACACACTGTTATCAACACATACACAATGTTATCCACACACACACACACACTATTATTAACACACACACTGTTATTAACACACACACTTTTATTAAAACACACACTTTTATTAACACATACACACTGTTATCAACACATACACACTGTTATCAACACATACACAATGTTATCCACACACACACACACACTATTATTAACACACACTCTGTTATTAACACACACAGACACTGTTATTTAGACATTCACACTGTTATTAACACATACACAATGTCATCAACACACACACACTGTTATTAAAACACACTGTTATCAACACATACACACTTTTATCAACGCATACACAATGTTATCAACACACACACACTGTTATCCACACACACACTGTTATTACTACATACACTGTTTTTAAAACACACACACTGTTATCAACACATACAAACTGTTAAAAATACACACACTATTATCAACACACACACACTTTTATCAACACACACACTTTTATTAACACATACTCTGTTATTAACACACACACACACTGTTATCAACACATACACACAGTTATCAACACACACACACTGTTATTAAGACATTCACACTGTTATCAACACACACACTGTTATCAACGCATACACAATGTTATCAACACACACACTGTTATTAACATATACACACTGATATAAACACACACAACACTATTATCAACACATAACACACTGTTTATCACACATACACGTTATCCACACACACACACACACTATTATTAACACACACACTGTTATTAACACACACACTTTTATTAAAACACACACTTTTATTAACACATACACACTGTTATCAACACACTGTTATTAACACTTACACACTGTTATCAACACACACACTGTGATCAACACATACACACTGTTATCAACACACTGTTTAATCACTTACACACTGTTATCAACACATACACACTGTTATCAATACACAAACACTGTTATCAACACATACACATTGTCATCAACACACACACACTGTTATTAACACATAAACACTGTTATTAACACACACACACTGTTATCAACACACACACACTGTTATCCACACACACTTTTATTAACACATACACTGTTGTTAAAACATACACACTGTTATCAACACATACACAATATTATCAACACATACACACTGTTATCAACGCATACACATTGTTATCAACACACACACTGTTATCAACACATACACACTGCTATCAACACGTACACAATGTTAACACACACACTGTTATTAACACATACACACTGTTATCAACACACACACACTGTTATCAACACATACACAATGTTATCAACACACACTGTTATTAACACATACACACTGTTATCAACACACATGCACTGTTATCAACACATACACACTGTTATCAACACACACACTGCTATCAACACATACACACTGTTATCAACACACACACTGTTATCAACACACACATACTGTTATCCACACACACACACACACACACACTGTTATAAACACATACTCTGTTATTAGCACACACACACACTGTTATTTAGACATTCAGACTGTTATTAACACATACACAATGTCATCAACACACACACACTGTTATTAAAACACACTGTTATCAACACATACACACTTTTATCAACGCATACACAATGTTATCAACACACACACACTGTTATCCACACAACACACTGTTATAACTACATACACTGTTTTTAAACACACACACTAGTATCAACACACACACACTGTTATCAACACACACATTTTTATTAACACATACTCTGTTATTAACACACACACACCTGTTATCAACACATACACACTGTTATCAACACACACACCTGTTATTAAGACATTCACACTGTTATCAACACACCACACACTGTTATCAACGCATACACAATGTTATCAACACACACACACTGTTATTAACATATACACACTGATATAAACACACACACACTATTATCAACACATACACACTGTTATCAACACATACACAATGTTATCCACACACACACACCACTATATTAACACACACACTGTTATTAACACACAACACTTTTATTAAAACACACACTTTTATTAACACATACACACTGTTATCAACACACACACACTATTATCAAGACACACAACACTGTTATCCACACACACACACTGTTATTACTACATACACTGTTTTTAAAACACACCCTATTATCAACACATACACACTGTTATCCACACACACTTTTATTAACACATACACTGTTATTAACACATACACACTGTTATAAACACATACACAATGTTATCAACACACACACTGTGATCAACACATACACACTGTTATCAACACACTGTTATTAACACATACACACTGTTATCAACACACACACACTTTTATCAACACATACACACTGTTATCAATACACAAACACTGTTATCAACACATACACATTGTCATCAACACACACACACTGTTATTAACACATAAACACTGTTATTAACACACACACACTGTTATTAACACATACACACTGTTATCAATACACACACACTGTTATCAACACATACACACTGTTATCAACACACTGTTATTAACACATACACACTGTTATCAACACACACACTGTTATCAACACATACACACTGTTATGAACACATACACACTGTTATTAACACACACACTGTTTTCAACACATACACACTGTTATCAACACATACACAATGTTATCAACACACACACTGTTATTAACACATACACACTGTTATCAATACACACACACTGTTATCAACACATACACACTGTTATCAACACACTGTTATTAACACATACACACTGTTATCAACACACACACTGTTATCAACACATACACACTGTTATGAACACATACACACTGTTATTAACACACACACTGTTTTCAACACATACACACTGTTATCAACACATACACAATGTTATCAACACACACACTGTTATTAACACATACGCACTGTTATCAACACACACACACTGTTATCAACACATACACATTGTTATCAACACACACACTGTTATTAACACACACACACTATTATCAACACACACACACTGTTATCCACACACACACACTTTTATTAACACATACACTGTTATCCACACACACACTGTTATTACTACATACACTGTTTTTAAAACACACACACTTTTATTAAAACACACTGTTATCAACACATACACACTTTTATCAACGCATACACAATGTTATCAACACACACACACTGTTATCAACACATACACACTGTTATCAACACATACACAATGTTATCCACACACACACACACTATTATTAACACACACACTGTTATTAACACACACACTTTTATTAAAACACACACTTTTATTAACACATACACACTGTTATCAACACACACACACTATTATCAACACACACACACTGTTATCCACATACACTTTTTTGACACATACACTGTTATTAACATACACACTGTTATCAACACATACACAATGTTATCAACACACACACACTGTTATCCACACACACACACTGTTATCAACACACACACACTGTTATTAAGACATTCACACTGTTATCAACACACACACACTGTTATCAACGCATACACAATGTTATCAACACACACACACTGTTATTAAGACATTCACACTGTTATCAACACACACACACTGTTATCCACACACACACTGTTATTACTACATACACTGTTTTTAAAACACACACACTGTTATCAACACATACAAACTGTTATAAATACACACACTATTATCAATACACACGCACTGTTATCCACATACACTTTTTTGACACATACACTGTTATTAACATACACAATGTTATCAACGCATACACAATGTTATCAACACACACACTGTTATTAACATATACACACTGATATAAACACACACACACTATTATCAACACATACACACTGTTATCAACACATACACTATGTTATCCACACACACACACACACACTATTATTAACACACACACTGATATTAACACACACACTTTTATTAAAACACACACTTTTATTAACACATACACACTGTTATCAACACACACACACTATTATCAACACACACACACTGTTATCCACATACACTTTTTTGACACATACACTGTTATTAACATACACACTGTTTATCAACCACACACTGTTATTAACACATATACACTGTTATCAACACCCACACTGTTATCAACACAACACACTGTTATAACACATACACACTGTTATTCAACACAACACACTGCTATTAACACATACACACTGTTATTAACACAACACTGTTATAACACATACTACTACTGTTATCAAGCACACACAATGTATATTAACTACCACATACACACTGTTATTAACACATACACACTGTTATCACACATACACACTGTTTATTAACATATACATACTGGTACTAACACATACACAAACTGTTATCAAACACACTCACACACTGTTATTAACACATACAAACTAGTTCTCCAACACATCACACACTGTTATCAACCACACTACACACGGGTTATCAAACACACACACACTGTTATTAACATACATATAAACACTGTATCAACGACATACACACTGTATCGACACCATACTACACTGTTATTCAACAGACATCACTGTTATAACACACTACACACTGTTTAACACACACACACTGTTATTAACACATGCACACTGTTATCAATACACACACACTGTTATCAACACATACACACTGTTATCAACACACTGTTATTAACACATACACACTGTTATCAACACACACACACTGTTATCAACACATACACACTGTTATCAACACACACACACTGTTATCAACACATACACAGTTATTAACACACACACACTGTTATTAACACATACACATTGTTATCAACACACACACTGTTATTAACACACACACACTATTATCAACACACACACACTGTTATCCACACACACACACTTTTATTAACACATACACTGTTATCCACACACACACTGTTATTACTACATACACTGTTTTTAAAACACACACACTTTTATTAAAACACACTGTTATCAACACATACACACTTTTATCAACACACACACACTGTTATCAACACACACACTTTTATTAACACACACACACTGTTATTAAGACATTCACACTGTTATCAACACATACACACTGTTATCAACGCATACACAATGTTATCAAAACACACACTGTTATTAACATATACACACTGTTATAAACACACACACACTATTATCAACACATACACACTGTTATCAACACATACACAATGTTATCCACACACACACACACTATTATTAACACACACACTTTTATTAAAACACACACTTCTATTAACACATACACACTGTTATCAACACACACACACTATTATCAACACACACACACTGTTATCCACATACACTTTTTTGACACATACACTGTTATTAACATACACAATGTTATCAACGCATACACAATGTTATCAACACACACACTGTTATTAACACATACACACTTTTATCAACACACACACACTGTTATCAACACATACACACTGTTATCAACACATACACAATGTTATCAACACACACACACTGTTATCCACACACACACTGTTATTACTACATACACTGTTTTTAAAACACACACACTGTTATCAACACATACACACTGTTATCAATACACACACACTGTTATCAACACATACACACTGTTATCAACACACTGTTATTAACACATACACACTGTTATTAACACATACACACTGTTATCAATACACACACACTGTTATCAACACATACACACTGTTATCAACACACTGTTATTAACACATACACACTGTTATCAACACACAGACTGTTATCAACACATACACACTGTTATCAACACATACACACTGTTATTAACACACACACTGTTTTCAACACATACACACTGTTATCAACACATACACAATGTTATCAACACACACACTGTTATTAACACATACGCACTGTTATCAACACACACACACTGTTATCAACACATACACAGTTAATAACACACACACACTGTTATTAACACATACACATTGTTATCAACACACACACTGTTATTAACACACACACACTATTATCAACACACACACACTGTTATCCACACACACACACTTTTATTAACACATACACTGTTATCCACACACACAGTTATTACTACATACACTGTTTTTAAAACACACACACTTTTATTAAAACACACTGTTATCAACACATACACACTTTTATCAACGCATACACAATGTTATCAACACACACACACTGTTATCAACACACACACACTGTTATCAACACACACACTTTTATTAACACATACTCTGTTATTAACACACACACACACTGTTATCAACACATACACACTGTTATCAACACACACACACTGTTATTAAGACATTCACACTGTTATCAACACATACACACTGTTATCAACGCATACACAATGTTATCAACACACACACTGTTATTAACATATACACACTTTTATAAACACACACACTATTATCAACACATACACACTGTTATCAACACATACACAATGTTATCCACACACACACACTATTATTAACACACACACTGTTATTAACACACACACTTTTATTAAAACACACACTTTTATTAACACATACACACTGTTATCAACACACACACACTATTATCAACACACACACACTGTTATCCACATACACTTTTTTGACACATACACTGTTATTAACATACACACTGTTATCAACACATACACAATGTTATCAACACACACACACTGTTATCCACACACACACACTGTTATCAACACACACACACTGTTATTAAGACATTCACACTGTTATCAACACACACACACTGTTATCAACGCATACACAATGTTATCAACACACACACACTGTTATTAAGACATTCACACTGTTATCAACACACACACACTGTTATCCACACACACACTGTTATTACTACATACACTGTTTTTAAAACACACACACTGTTATCAACACATACAAACTGTTATAAATACACACACTATTATCAACACACACGCACTGTTATCCACATACACTTTTTTGACACATACACTGTTATTAACATACACAATGTTATCAACGCATACACAATGTTATCAACACACACACTGTTATTAAGACATTCACACTGTTATCAACACACACACACTGTTATCAACGCATACACAATGTTATCAACACACACACACTGTTATTAAGACATTCACACTGTTATCAACACACACACACTGTTATCCACACACACACTGTTATTACTACATACACTGTTTTTAAAACACACACACTGTTATCAACACATACACACTGTTATCAACACACACACACTGTTATTAAGACATTCACACTGTTATCAACACACACACACTGTTATCCACACACACACTGTTATTACTACATACACTGTTTTTAAAACACACACTGTTATCAACACATACAAACTGTTATAAATACACACACTATTATCAACACACACGCACTGTTATCCACATACACTTTTTTGACACATACACTGTTATTAACATACACAATGTTATCAACACACACACACTGTTATCAACACACACTTTTATTAACACATACTCTGTTATTAACACACACACACACTGTTATCAACACATACACACTGTTATCAACACACACACACTGTTATTAAGACATTCACACTGTTATCAACACATACACACTGTTATTAACGCATACACAATGTTATCAAAACACACACTGTTATTAACATATACACACTGTTATAAACAAACACACACTATTATCAACACATACACACTGTTATCAACACACACAATGTTATCCACACACACACACACTATTATTAACACACAAACTGTTATTAACACACACACTTTTATTAAAACACACACTTTTATTAACACATACACACTGTTATCAACACACACACACTATTATCAACACACACACACTGTTATCCACATACACTTTTTTGACACATACACTGTTATTAACATACACAATGTTATCAACGCATACACAATGTTATCAACACACACACTGTTATTAACACATACACACTTTTATCAACACACACACACTGTTATCAACACATACACACTGTTATCAACACATACACAATGTTATCAACACACACACACTGTTATCCACACACACACTGTTATTACTACATACACTGTTTTTAAAACACACACACTGTTATCAACACATACACACTGTTATCAATACACACACACTGTTATCAACACATACACACTGTTATCAACACACTGTTATTAACACATACACACTGTTATTAACACATACACACTGTTATCAATACACACACACTGTTATCAACACATACACACTGTTATTAACACACTGTTATTAACACATACACACTGTTATCAACACACAGACTGTTATCAACACATACACACTGTTATCAACACATACACACTGTTATTAACACACACACTGTTTTCAACACATACACACTGTTATCAACACATACACAATGTTATCAACACACACACTGTTATTAACACATACGCACTGTTATCAACACACACACACTGTTATCAACACATACACAGTTATTAACACACACACACTGTTATTAACACATACACATTGTTATCAACACACACACTGTTATTAACACACACACACTATTATCAACACACACACACTGTTATCCACACACACACACTTTTATTAACACATACACTGTTATCCACACACACACTGTTATTACTACATACACTGTTTTTAAAACACACACACTTTTATTAAAACACACTGTTATCAACACATACACACTTTTATCAACGCATACACAATGTTATCAACACACACACACTGTTATCAACACACACACACTGTTATCAACACACACACTTTTATTAACACATACTCTGTTATTAACTCACACACACACACTGTTATCAACACATACACACTGTTATCAACACACACACACTGTTATTAAGACATTCACACTGTTATCAACACATACACACTGTTATCAACGCATACACAATGTTATCAACACACACACTGTTATTAACATATACACACTGTTATAAACACACACACACTATTATCAACACATACACACTGTTATCAACACATACACAATGTTATCCACACACACACACTATTATTAACACACACACTGTTATTAACACACACACTTTTTTTAAAACACACACTTTTATTAACACATACACACTGTTATCAACACACACACACTATTATCAACACACACACACTGTTATCCACATACACTTTTTTGACACATACACTGTTATTAACATACACACTGTTATCAACACATACACAATGTTATCAACACACACACACTGTTATCCACACACACACACTGTTATCAACACACACACACTGTTATCAACGCATACACAATGTTATCAACACACACACACTGTTATTAAGACATTCACACTGTTATCAACACACACACACTGTTATCCACACACACACTGTTATTACTACATACACTGTTTTTAAAACACACACACTGTTATCAACACATACAAACTGTTATAAATACACACACTATTATCAACACACACGCACTGTTATCCACATACACTTTTTTGACACATACACTGTTATTAACATACACAATGTTATCAACGCATACACAATGTTATCAACACACACACTGTTATTAAGACATTCACACTGTTATCAACACACACACACTGTTATCAACGCATACACAATGTTATCAACACACACACACTGTTATTAAGACATTCACACTGTTATCAACACACACACACTGTTATCCACACACAAACTGTTATTACTACATACACTGTTTTTAAAACACACACACTGTTATCAACACATACAAACTGTTATAAATACACACACTATTATCAACACACACACACTGTTATCAACACACACACTTTTATTAACACATACTCTGTTATTAACACACACACACACTGTTATCAACACATACACACTGTTATCAACACACACACACTGTTATTAAGACATTCACACTGTTATCAATACACACACACTGTTATCAACGCATACACAATGTTATCAACACACACTGTTATTAACATATACACACTGATATAAACACACACACACTATTATCAACACATACACACTGTTATCAACACATACACAATGTTATCCACACACACACACACACACACTATTATTAACACACACACTGTTATTAACACACACACTTTTATTAAAACACACACTTTTATTAACACATACACACTGTTATCAACACACACACACTATTATCAACACACACACACTGTTATCCACATACACTTTTTTGACACATACACTGTTATTAACATACACAATGTTATCAACGCATACACAATGTTATCAACACACACACTGTTATTAACACATACACACTGTTATCAACACACACACTGTTATCAATACATACACACTGGTATTAACACATACACAATGTTATCAACACACACACACTGTTATCCACACACACACACACTGTTATTACTACATACACTGTTTTTAAAACACACCCTATTATCAACACATACACACTGTTATCCACACACACTTTTATTAACACATACACTGTTATTAACACATACACACTGTTATAAACACATACACAATGTTATCAACACACACACTGTGATCAACACATACACACTGTTATCAACACACTGTTATCAACACACACACACTTTTATCAACACATACACACTGTTATCAATACACAAACACTGTTATCAACACATACACATTGTCATCAACACACACACACTGTAATTAACACATAAACACTGTTATTAACACACACACACTGTTATTAACACATACACACTGTTATCAATACACACACACTGTTATCAACACATACACACTGTTATCAACACACTGTTATTAACACATACACACTGTTATCAACACACACACTGTTATCAACACATACACACTGTTATCAACACATACACACTGTTATTAACACACACACTGTTTTTAACACATACACACTGTTATCAACACACACACACTGTTATCAACACATACACAGTTATTAACACACACACACTGTTATTAACACATACACATTGTTATCAACACACACACTGTTATTAACACACACACACTATTATCAGCACACACACACTGTTATCCACACACACACACTTTTATTAACACATACACTGTTATCCACACACACACTGTTATTACTACATACACTGTTTTTAAACCACACACACTTTTATTAAAACACACTGTTATCAACACATACACACTTTTATCAACGCATACCCAATGTTATCAACACACACACACTGTTATCAACACACACACACTGTTATCAACACACACACTTTTATTAACACATACTCTGTTATTAACACACACACACACTGTTATCAACACATACACACTGTTATCAACACACACACACTGTTATCAACACATACACACTGTTATCAACACATACACACTGTTATTAAGATATTCACACTGTTATCAACACATACACACTGTTATCAACACATACACAATGTTATCAACACACACACACTGTTATCCACACACACACACTGTTATCAACACACACTGTTATTAAGACATTCACACTGTTATCAACACACACACACTGTTATCAACGCATACACAATGTTATCAACACACACACACTGTTATTAAGACATTCACACTGTTATCAACACACACACACTGTTATCCACACACACACTGTTATTACTACATACACTGTTTTTAAAACACACACACTGTTATCAACACATACAAACTGTTATAAATACACACTATTATCAACACACACACACTGTTATCCACATACACTTTTTTGACACATACACTGTTATTAACATACACAATGTTATCAACGCATACACAATGTTATCAACACACACACTGTTATTAAGACATTCACACTGTTATCAACACACACACACTGTTATCAACGCATACACAATGTTATCAACACACACACACTGTTATTAAGACATTCACACTGTTATCAACACACACACACTGTTATCCACACACACACTGTTATTACTACATACACTGTTTTTAAAACACACACACTGTTATTAACACATACACACTGTTATCAATACACACACACTGTTATCAACACATACACACTGTTATCAACACACTGTTATTAACACATACACACTGTTATCAACACACACACTGTTATCAACACATACACACTGTTATCAACACATACACACTGTTATTAACACACACACTGTTTTTAACACATACACACTGTTATCAACACATACACACTGTTATCAACACATACACAATGTTATCCACACACACACACACTATTATTAACACACACACTGTTATTAACACACACACTTTTATTAAAACACACACTTTTATTAACACATACACACTGTTATCAACACACACACACTATTATCAACACACACACACTGTTATCCACATACACTTTTTTGACACATACACTGTTATTAACATACACACTGTTATCAACACATACACAATGTTATCAACACACACACACTGTTATCCACACACACACACTGTTATCACACACACCACACTGTTATTAAGACATTCACACTGTTATCAACACACACACACTGTTATCAACGCATACACAATGTTATCAACACACACACACTGTTATTAAGACATTCACACTGTTATCAACACACACACACTGTTATCCACACACACACTGTTATTACTACATACAACTGTTTTTAAAACACACAACCTGTTATCAACACATACAAACTGTTATAAATACACACACTATTATCAATACACACGCACTGTTATCCACATACACTTTTTGACACATACACTGTTATTAACATACACAATGTTATCAACGCATACACAATGTTATCAACACACACACTGTTATTAACATATACACACTGATATAAACACACACACACTATTATCAACACATACACACTGTTATCACAACATACACTATGTTATCCACACACACACACACACACTATTATTAACACACACACTGATATTAACACACACACTTTTATTAAAACACACACTTTTTATTAACACATACACACTGTTATCAACACACACACACACTATTATCAACACACACACACTGTTATCCACATACACTTTTTGACACATACACTGTTATTAACATACACAATGTTATCAACGCATACACAATGTTATCAACACACACACTGTTATTAACACATACACTGTTATCAACACACACACTGTTATCAACACATGCACACTGTTATCAACACATACACAATGTTATCAACACACACACACACTTGTTATCCACCACACACACTGTTATTACTAACTACACTGTTTTAAAACACACCCTATTATCAACACATACACACTGTTATCCACACACACTTTATTAACACATACACATGTTATTAACACATACACACTGTTATAAAAACATACGGCACACAGTTATACAAAACAACTGTAAACACATACAACACTGTTTATCAACACACTGTTACACTCTTACACATATACACTGTTATAACACACACACGTTAACCTATAATATTTATGAACACATACACCACTGTTATCAACACACAACATGTTATCAAACACATCACACGATTCAAGTACATCACACACGTATCAACACTTACACTATCAACACAAACACTGTTATCCTTAACACACACACACTTTTTAACACCACACTGTTAATTTAAACACACCTGGATACACATACACTGTTAACCACACGTTATCCACACACAATACACACTGTTTCTAAACACATACTTGTGATATAATACACACTGTATAACACATACAATGTTATCAACACACACACATGTTATCAACACATACACACTGTTATCAACACATACACCACTGTTTATCAACACATGATTAACCACCAGAGTTATTATCACCACACACTACTGTTATAACACATACACAGTTAATCAACACACAGCACTGTGATAACAATAACACGTTATCACATACACATATTAATACAACATACACACTGTTATCAACACACACACACAATCAACACTAAATTCATAAGTGTTATCACAGCACCTGTTACACACATACAGTTATCCACACAACACACTGTTATAATCACGTCACACTGTTATTAGTAAACACCACACACTGTATAAACACACAGCACTGTTATAACACATCACCTTTACAAAACACCTTTTTAACACACACAATTTACACACACAAACCCACACATGTTATCAACACACAGCACGTTTTAAACACAACACTATAAACACACCTGTTATTAACGACATTCACACTGTTATAACAAAACAATATCAAGACATACACACTGTTATCACGCATACACAATGTTATCAAACACACACGGTTATACACATTACCACACTGTTTCAAACACCACTATCAACACTACCACATGCGATCAAATCATACACATGTAACAACACCTGTTATTCAACACCTACACAATGTTATCCAACACACACACACTGTATATTAACACAACCAATTTATTAAACACACATTCTATACAGTTATACAAACTTAAACACATCACACTTATCAACCACACACTGTTACTCTCAAACACTTTTGACATACACTAGTTATTAATCACATTTACAACTGTTCACACACAATCGTTATCACACACACACACTGTTTTAAATTAACTATAAACAATACACATTTTATCAACACACACACACTTTATTAAAACCTGTATCAACACATACACACTTTGTTTCAACGCATACACAATGTTTATCAACACACACACACTGTATCCACAACACACTGTATTACTACATACACTGTTTTAAAACCGACTGTATCACATCACACTGTTATCAACACAATTTACAACTGCAATACACAACGATTATCACACCACACTGTATAATACACACAACACCTTTATTAACACATAACCTGGTCGTTATCACACACACACCACTGTTATCAAACTACTACCACTGTTATCAACACACCACCTGTATTAAGCACATCCCACTGTTATCAACACACACAACTTGTTATCAACAATACACAATGTTATCACACACTGTATACATATCACATGTTAAACACACTACACACTTTTTCAACACATACACCTGTTATCAACACATACACAATGTTATCCAACACACACACTATTTAACATTATTAACCACTGTATTACAACACTGTTATCAAACAACAACACTGTTATCAACACACACCACGTTTATAACACACCACACTGTTATTTACACACACACACACTTGTTATCACACACATCACGTTTTAATTAACACACCCACTATACAACACTACCAACACGTTTTATCCACACACACTTATTAACACTCACTATTATAACACATACACGTTATCACATGTTATTCACACACACACTGTACACCAAAAGTTCACTACCTGATTAACACTACAACTACAAAACAAAAATCGATCAACATAAATTTAAAACACACAAACAACTTTATATACACATACACATGTTTCAACACACACACAATTTTATCAACGCATAACACATGTTATTCAACACACAACACACCTGTTATTATAACACACCACACTGTTATCAATACACACACACTGTTTCACCCATTAACACTGATTACCATGTTATACAATCACACGATCACAACACACTGTTATCAACACATACACACTGTTATGAACACACACACACTGTTTAGTTAAACAAGACTTACACTGTCTTCAACACGATACACTGTTATCAACCATACACAATGTTTCAAACCCTTACATCACTTATTAACACACATGATTAAACACATACACACTGTTATCATATACCTACCACCACACACTGTATCTAACACACCCTATCCACACCTGCTATTAACACACTGTTTTATTAACACATACACACTGTTATCAAACACACACCACTGATTATCAACAATACACAACTGTGAATCCCATACACCTTTTTAGACACACACATTTTCATAACATACCACTGTGTTATCAAACACATACACTAATGTTATCAACACACACCACTGTATTCCAACACTTTATAACACACACCTGTTATCAACAACACAACTGTTATTGACCACACTGTACACACACCCTTTTCGTACACAATGTAACACACACACTACTTAAACATACACACACAATGTTATCCACAAACACACCATTCACTCTGTTATCCACACACACACTGTATTACTACATCACACTGTTTTTAAAAACAACACACTTATAAACAATGTATCAACACATACAAATCGTACCAAGTTATAACAAACTGTACAAAACCACAACTGTACACACAACTTATTAAAAATACTCATAACACACACACCTTCAACCATCGTTTATCAACACACACACTTTTTTGGCCATCACTGTTATCAACAATACCACACTGTTATGCAACGCATACACAATGTTATCAACACACACACGTGTTATTAACTTAGACACGTAACACACCAATTTGATCAACACATACACATGATCAAACACATACAATTACAACCAACAGCATATTCAACAAATGTTGTAATCACACACCAAACACACCTTGTTATTAAACTTCACACTGTTATCAACACACAACACACTTATTCAACTACCACACACTGTTTTCCTACATCACTGTTTTTGAAATACACCGCATACTGTATCATACACACGTATCAAACACCACACTGTATCAAACCACACATTATCCACAACATCCGTTATAAACACATCACCACTGTTATAACCGGTTTCACACTGTTATCATACACACACACACTGTTATACGATACACAATCGTTTAAACACACACGTACACACATCAACTGTTATTAAGGTAAAACACTATTTCAACACACCACCACTGTTTCATCCACTATACTACATACTGTTTGTTAAGACACACTACACTGTTATACTATATAACATACACAATATTTATCAACACACACACACTGTTTAATCAACCACACCACTTTTATTAACACATACTCTGTTATTAAACACACACACACAAACACTGTTATCAACACATACACACTGTTATCAACACACACACACTGTTATTAAGACATCTGTGATCACACTGTATTCAACGATAAACAATGTATCACATGTTAAACATATAACACGATAACACCACCTATTACAACAAAATGTACCAACTCACATTATCACACACCACACACAACTTTAGACACACTGTATTAACCACTACACACTTTTATTAAACAAACACACTTCAACGAAACAAGAAAGTAACAAAATAAACGTCATCAACACATACACAATGTTATCCACACACAACTGTTATCACACACTTATTAACACACCTTTATTAACACACAACATGTCGTTTAGACTTACACTGTATTCACACAAGTATAAACAAAACTGTTATTAAAACACACTTTATCTACACATACACATGTATCAAGACACATGTTCCAACACACACCCTATTATCACACACACACACTGTTATCAATACACTGTTTTAACCACTGTTAAGCACATACAACTGTTATAAATACCACACTGATTTACACCACGCAACACAATTGTTATCAACACAAACTTTTACTTAACACATACTCATTTATTCAACACACCACACACACTACAAGTTTATCAACACATACCCCACAGTTATCAACACCACTTTACACCACACACTGTTATTACAAACGGTTTAAACACGTCACACCTGTTATCAACACACACATGTTATCAACACGCCAATTATCACAATTACACACTACACCACACTGTTATTAACACAATGATACACATACAACTGATATATCAAACACACACCTAGTTTATCAACACATACACACTGTTATCAACACCACATGTGTCCCAAAAAATTATATAACACACAAGTATTACACACATGTTATTAAACACAACAGACTTATCAACACATACCCACTGTTATCAACAACACTGTTTATACTTAACACCACACCTGTTATTCAAACACAACACACTGTGTATCAACACATACACACTGTTATCAACACACATGGTTATTAACACATACCACTTTATCAACACAACACACTGTTATCAACCATACACATGAACAAAACACTGTTATACACATACACCATTGTTATCAACAACACACACAGCTGTTATTAACACACACGTACTAACCACATGTTTATCCACAATTTTATTAACACACTACACACCTGTTCTCACCACACACACATATTTATACACACTTTTAACCACACACTTTTATAAACACACTGTAACAACACGTAACATTTTAATCAACCATTACACACGATGTTACAACACATCACAACTAGTTATCAACACACACACACTTTATCCACGCACCTTTATACACATTATCTGTATCTAACTCACACCACACACTGTTATCAACACATACACACTGCTATCAACACGTACAAATTACACACATGTTATTAAACATCACACTGTTATCAACACACACATGTTATCACACGTTACACGCTACACAATGTATCACACACAACCTGTTATTACATATACACACTGTTATAACACACACACTGACACCATACTCTAGTATCACACAACCTGTACAACACTAACTGTATCAACACACCTGATCAACACACATACTGTTTCCACACACACACAACACCATGTTATAACACATATTGATTACACAACACACTATGTATTTAACATTCAGACCGAAACAATCCATTTCAAACACATGTTTAAAAACACTGTTATACAACACATACACCACCTTAAAACATGTATATAACACTATTACTCATACCTGTTTATCAACACACACACTATTATCAACACACACACGCTGTTATTCACACACATTTAACACATTCTTTTATAACACCACACATCCACTGTATAACCATACACACTGTTAATCACACCTACCACACTGTTATTTACAACTTTCAACACACACACACTGTTATCCTAATCACAAGCATCAACATGTACACATTCATATATAACAAACACAATTGTATCAAACCATCACACTGTATACATAACACATACACAATGTTATCCACACACCACACACACATTTAACACCCTGTTATTACAATTTTTATTAAAAACTATATCACAACACTGTTATCAACCACACACACACATTATCGCAAATGTTATCCACACACACACACAGTTTATTACTACATACACTGTTTTAAAACACACATTACTGTATCACACATACACACTGTTCCACAACACCATTTTATTCAACACATACACCTGTTATTCACATACACTTTGACACGGATCTGTATAAACACATACACAATGTTATCAACCAACTGACAACTACGCATTTACAACACAGTTATCACATACACACTGTCGATACACGACACAAACACTGTTTCCAACAACACAAGCACACCTGTTAAATCACAACAGCATACACATGTATCACATGCATCAACACCTAGACATCACACTGTTATAACACAGAGACACACTGTTATTACACATACACACACTGTTATTAACCTACATACACTGTATAAACACACACCTGTTATCAATCCAGACGACACGTATCAACACACTGTTATTAAATCACACACTTTTCCACAACACACTTGGTATCAACAAACCACACTTTTATTAACACATACACTCTGTCTATTAACAACACACTTTTCAACACAACAGTGGGGGGGGTATCAACACATACCATCGTTATCAACACACACACTGTTATTAACGACATTCACACTGTATCAATACACACACACGTTATCAACCCGATACACACTGTTTATCAACACAGCCTGTATTAACACATACACCGTTATCATAAACACAACATCACACATACACTGTACAATACACACTGTATCACACACTTGTTAAACCACATTCAACGATCACACATACACAATGTTATCACACACACAACTGTATCACATACGCACGTTAGCAACAACACTTTAATAACACATACATTTATGTACACACACACACTGTTATGACTACACACATCACTTATATCAAAACACACACATTGTTATCCTACACACCTACACATGTATATCATACACACACTATATCCAACACACACACCTGTTATCTACATACACTTTTTTTAGACACAACACTTTATTAAACATAACTGCTAATCAACACATACACATGTGTTAACACACCACGATAACCATCAACTGTGATTCAACACACTACACTCCTGTCATCATACACTTATTAACACACCAATGTTCACACAACACACATGTTATCCACACACACACACATTTATTCACTACAAACACTGTTATTAAAACACACAGTATTAAGCAATCACCATTTATTCAACACATACACACGTTTCAATCCACACACACTATTATTCAACACATTATCCACATGGCTTATTTTTGATCTATTAGTAACATACCACTGTTTATCAAACACATACAATGTTATCAACACACACCACGGTTACCACACAAACACTGCTCTGATCAACTACAAACTACACCATCTGTTAAATTACATGTTCAAACACACCATGTTATCAACGACACACAATTTTATCACACAACCACACTGTTAGTCAGTACACACACTGTTATTCAACACACTACACACTTATCATCACACACCACACTGTAGATACATACAACACTGTTTATTAAACCACACACGTTATCAACACATGTTACAACACTTATAACACACCTGTTATCAATACACACACACTGTTTCAATCATTGACACATACCACTTGTTTTCATACCAATTTCAACCCACACATGTTAGCAACCTGTGAACATACAAACTGATGTAAACACACACACTGTTATCAACACATACACACTGTTATCAAACATACACACTGTTATTAACACACACTTTTACACACACACACTGTTTCAACACACAACCACTGTATTCAACACACTACATCTTTATTAAAAACACCACTATTACACAAACACTGTTATACAATAACAACACAAGTATCACACTTGTTTGACACACACTGGATACACAAAAACTAACACTGTTATATTACCACAAGTCCAACACACACACGTAACCATACATTTCAAAACACACTGTATCAACATGCAACTGTTATCACACACCACACACTGTATCTAACACACACACACGTATCCACACACCACACCTGTTATTATTACTATACATACACTGTTTTTTTAAAAACCACCATCAACCAAATCCTGTTCACTTATTAACACATCACACTGTTATACACATAACACTTTATAACAACAAGTTCATACCACAATGTTGATCAACACACACAACATGTATCAACACACTGTTATAAACAATTACACTGTATCAACCACACAACATTTTATCAACACCCCCACCAACTACCTGCTTATACACACACAACACCTGTATCGAACACAGACACATATGTCATCACACAAACACACACTGTTAATTAACACATAAACACTGGTATTAAAAAAAATCGACAACACACTTTATTAAAAGGCACTGATATCACACACACTGTTATCAACACATACAATGCCTTTTCAACAACACAATGTTATACAACATCACACACAGTTTTCCCACACACACACTGTTATCCAAACACACTGTTATAGCTTCCAGTAGCACCACACACACTGAATTAATCAACGCATACACAGCAGTTATTCAACACACACACACCTGTTATTAACACATGACATTTCACACTGTTATCACAACACCAACACACCCCTGTTATCCACAACATCTTATAACTACGCACCACCACACATGTTATTACTACATACAACTGTTTTTAAAAACACACACGCCACACATTAAAACACAACTGTTATAAATAACACTATTATCAAACACACACACACTGTTCACACTATACACACATCACTTTATTAGACATTCATCACTGTATAAACATACACAGTGTTGATCAACGCATACACAATGTTAGCAAAACACACACGGTTATTAACATTCACACTGTTACAACACACACACACTGTTACATAACATTTAGCAACAGCATACACAATGTTCCACAACACACACATTATAACACAACTTAAATATAAGACTTATTAACACCTACAACTGTTATCAACACACACACATTTATCCACCACACACTGTTATCTACTACATACACTGTTTTTGCACTACACTGATTAACATACAATCAACTGTTACACACTCAAACGTATAATACAACACTGTTATCAACACACAAACTGTTATAACACACGAAATTTTATTAACACACAACCCTGTTATAAAATACACACCATCAACACCATGTTTATCAACACACACACCTGTTATCAACACACACATGTTATTATAGACATTACACGTTTTAAATAACACACACCACTGTTATCAACCATAACACAATGTAGTAATCAACCACGACACTGTTATTAACACATACACCACCTGCTATCAACACACGTTATACACACATGTTATAACACATACACACTGTTATCAAACACAATTACAACAATGTATCACACACATGCACACACACACTTATATTAACCACAACACACTGTTATCACACACAGCACTGTATCAACACATTACACACTTTTCCACAACATACACAGAGCCTGTTATAACAACACACACTGTTTCAAACATACACACTGGTTTATCAACACATACACAATTTATCAACAACACAGGCTGTTTTAACACATACCACTGTTATCAACACCACACACTGTTATCAACACATGACACAGTTATATTAAGAACACACACGTTATTAACACATACACATTGTTGTCAACACACACACTGTTATGATAACACACACATACACTATTATCAACACCACACACACTTTTTATCCACACACACTGACACACGTTTTATTAAACCATACACTGTTTCCACACCCAACACTGTTATTACTACAACACTGTTTTTAAAACACACAACACTTTTATTAAAACCACACTGTATCAACACATACACACTTTTGCAACGCATACACAAGTTATCAACACACACACACTGTTACCTGACACACAACATATTACAACTCGGATACACACACACAATGTTATCATCACACGTTATCACCAATGTTATAACATACCGTTATCAACCAATAACACACTGTTATCACGCATACACAAGCGTATCAAACACACACGTACACCCCACTGTTATTACTATCACACTGTTTTTAAAACACACACACTATTATCAACACATACACAGTATCCCTACCTGTTATCCACAGACACACTTTATAAACACATCACTGTTATTAACACAGACACATTTTATAAACACACAATTTACAACAATAATGTTATCAACACCACACACTTATCAACCCACACTGTACACAACTTGTTTACACATACCACTGTTATTAACACTACACACTGTTAGCAACACACACTACACTTTTAGCAACGATTAACACTAATCATACACAAATGTTATTCCAACAACAATACACGTATTGTCCACCAACACACACACAGTATACATTACATGTAAACACACACACTTATACGAACCTGTTATCACAGCACACACACCGTTTATTAAGCCATTACACTGTGTATCAACCCAATGTACCACACCGACACTGTTATTCACACATAAACTTTTTAATCAACGACACTGTTATTACAACATACAACACTGTTTATCCGACCAATCACACACACGTTATCCACATACACTCTGTTATGCACACATACACTCGCTTATTCAAAACACACAAGTTATCAACACATACACTCGTTACAACACACAACTGTTATTAAGCACATTCACAGACTGTTATCAACACAACACATGTGATCTAACCATAAAAATGTATATACACACACACACTAGTAAGACATAAGTTATCAACACACTACACACTGTTATCACACCACTATACCACTAAAACACACCACGTGTTATCAACCACCATGACTACTGCTGTACTCAACTCCACACACCAAATGTTACATCCTAACGCACATCCTACACACTGTTATCAACACACAAACCAACTCGTTATCCACACAATACACACTGCTTCCTACTCAACACTAACACGTTTACACACACTTTTTATACCAACCACTACGTTTATCAACACACCTACACCACCATGTTATACAACACATTACCAGACTTAAACACAGAGGCATCGTTTTAATCAACAATACACACTCTTTGCAACACATACACACTGTTATTAACACACACTGTTTACACAACACATGTATATAACCCACAACACACTCTTTAACAAACACCATTATACATATTATACACACCCCATCTGTTATAACACAAACCTACACATTGTTATCAACACATCCCACTTGGACCCAACACAACCAACACACTGCACACTGATTATAAGATCCACCCACCTGCTATAAACACATCATTTACACCACCTGTTATGTACGTACATACATGTTATAAAAAAACGACCCACCTGTTTTAAAATATAACACGTTTAACAATACACACCTTTTATCAACAGCATAACCATGTACAACACACACAATGGTATAGCAACAAACACAACTGTAACACACCAACTTCACTTTTAACACACCACAACTGATTACGAAACACACACTTTTATAAACATACTTCTTTTATTACCACACAACCTGTTATCAACACATACCCACTGTTATCAACACCACATCACCACTGCTTAGTCAAATCACTTTGACACAGACCACTGTTTTATACATACACACTTTATTAACGCATAACATCGTTATAATCACACACACACACTGTTATAACACAAATACACACTTTATCAACACCACACACACTATAATGCTTCACTTTATCACCATTACACACTGTTATCAACCATACACAATGTTCCAACACACCAACTGTTATCAAACCACTTGTTAACTAATACGCACTGTTTAAAACACACACACTATTATCAACACCATACACATGTTATCAAACAATACACACTGTTATCAACACATACCGTTAGCCATTTAAACACATACACACTGTTATTAACAAAATACACCCTGTTATCAATACACACTACCGTTATCAACACATACACACTGTTATCAACACACTGTTTAACACATAACACACTGTTATCAACACACAGACTACACACATTTGTTATACCTAAATTTATACACACACACTGTTTTCAACACATACACACTGTTATCAACACATACACAATTACACCACACACAACGTGTTGATACACATACGCACGTTATCATACACACACACACTGTTATCAACCAGACACAGTTATAACACACACACACTTGTTGAATTAACACATCACAATTGTTAACACACACACTGTTATTAACACACACACACTATATCAACACAACACACACATGTTATCCCACACACAACACTTTTTATTACAATACACTGTTATCCCACACACACTTTATTACTACATACATGTTTTGAAAACCACATCACTTTTATTAAAACATCAATGTTTATCAACACATACACACTTTTATCAACGCATAACACAATGTTAGCAACACACACACACTGTTTATCAACAACACACACACTGTTTATCAACACACACATTTCATTAAACACATACTCTGTGACTCCACACACCACACACTGTTATCAACACATACACACTGTGTATCAACACACACACACTTTATTAAGACATTCACACTGTTAATCAAACACATACACACTGTTATCAACGCACAACACAATGTTATCAATCACACACAATGTTATTAAACATATACACACTGTATATAACCACACACACACCTATTATCAACCTCAACCACTGTTATCAACACCATACACAATGTTAATCCACACAACACACTATATTAACACACACACTGTTATTAACACACACACTTTTTATTAAAACAACACACTTTTATTAACACATACACCACTGTTAATCAACACACCAAGCAACACTATATACAACACACACACACTGTTATCCACAATCACTTTTTTGACACATACCACTGTTATTAAATACCCTGTTAACAACACATACAATTTCAACACACACACTGTTACACACACACACAACCTGTTATCAACACACACACACTCGTTATCAACGCATACACAAATTTATCAACAACACACACATGTTATTTAAGAATTCACACTGTTATCAAAACACACACACTGTTATCCACACACAACAAGCTGTTATTACTACATAACTGTTTTTTTTAAAAACACACAATGTTTATCAACACATACAAACTGTTAAAATACTACACACTATTATCAACACACACACACTGTTATCAACATACACTTTTCTAGACAATACATCTGTATTAACAAACACACACATGTTATCAACACATACGACAACTGTTTCATAACACACCACACTGTTATTAAGACCTTCACACTGTTATCAACACAACACACATGTTATCAACGCATACACAATGGTTATCAACACACACACATTGCATTCACCATTATAACACAACTATATACAAACTGATTATACAAACTGTTTAACACAACACGTATACAATACATGTAAATCACACACATTATCACACACACATGTTATCAACACACAACTTTATACAAACTGAAACCACACATGTTATCCACACACACACACACTATTATTAACACCACACTGTTGAATGTTCCCCCTTCGCTCTATAGTCGTGTTTGCTTTTTCGTCCACAT